>CM067321.1:13880913-14088413 GCA_034231615.1 Meghimatium bilineatum
TCTCACTCGTGTTCTTACGCATTCACTTCATAACATGTATATCCCACTGAGTTATACCTGGCTGGTAAACTTGCATCTTTAGGAAGAAAGTTTTAAAGCAGACCTTCTGAAGCTAATTCATGAATGCATGGTGCAGACGGATTTATTACATCTCTAATAACTATTAGTGCCATTGAGTTTTAAATGCGGTACTAGCAGACATTTACACCAACTATGCATATAATTGATATTGTATCGAATATTTAAGTTAATGAAACAATTAAGTGTGCATATTTCCGGCATCTGCTGGAAGATACATCATCTACAGATCTGACATGATATAATAATGTTGACTCACAACCACTAAACAATTTGATCATAATGAGTTGGATGAACTTTGTATTTTTGAACTTGTTTAATATGAAAGAAATCATACCTATGGTCGCTTGATCAGCAACCAACGTTTGACTTTAATGGATGGAATACATGAACCAATGAAACAGCAACTTTTGCTTGACATTAAGGTAAGGCGTCCATAAACAATGTTTCAGCAACAATTGTTAGAACGGATGGTAGGAAGTCATTGAACCACTGCACCAGCAACACTCGTTTTGCGTTAAGGGAAATAATCCATAGCCCTGGATCAATAATCATCATATGATATCATGGGAATTAGTCGATGGTTGTTAGATCAGCACATAGTGTTTTACATTAACGGAAAGAGCCCATGGTCGCTGGACCAGTAATCATAATTGGCATTACGTGCTAGAGTCTATGGTCGCTGGACCAGCAATCATTGTTTTACATTATGAGAAATATTTCATGGTAACTGGATCATTATCCATCGATTTACATTAAGAGAAGGTGTCTACAAACCACGGGATCAGTAATTGTCATTATGCATTAAGGTACGAGGTCCATGGTCGGTGGATCAGCAAATATCGTTTGACATGAAGGAAAGAAGTCCATACACAACTGGGTCAACAACAGCTGTCTAGCATTAAGGGACGGGGTAAATGAAAAACGTTCAACAACCATCGATTCACAATAACGTAAATAGTTAATAAACCGTTGTATCAACAATCATTGTTTCAAATTTAGGAAATGACTCCATGAACCACTTTCGCACATCCACAAGACGTCCAAAAATGAGAATGTAAATGGGAATTCCTTAGTTGTAAATGTTTGAATCTCATGAGCGTTAGTCCCTTTAGTGTAATCGACAGAGAGTGGTCAAAATCTCCAGATAGGGAAACAGTTATACATCCAATAATGGATTCCCGTGTTCTCACTTCTTGTAGAGTCCTGCTAAATGCGTCCAATGGTTTTTATGGACATTCATCTCAGACTATAAGAAAACATCGTCTAAAGACATCTCCCATTCAAGAATCGTTGTA
Source organism: Meghimatium bilineatum (assembly GCA_034231615.1). Taxonomy (NCBI): domain Eukaryota; kingdom Metazoa; phylum Mollusca; class Gastropoda; order Stylommatophora; family Philomycidae; genus Meghimatium; species Meghimatium bilineatum. The sequence continues at coordinate 13,882,290 of CM067321.1, forward strand.
ATATAAAACATACCGTCATCATTAGTAACAAAATGCTATTTTACTTCCGAACTTGTGTTAATAACAAAGTATTTCCAGTGCCGCTAGGTTTTACCCAACACAAAACAGAATGCTGTCGGATAAAGGTGTACTATGTATTATTGCATAATAAGAAATGCTTTCATTGTGTAGTGATTCGGGTTCATTCCAATGTCATATAGTCTCTAACACCATGCTGAATGGACATAAGCATGAGGTGGGGAATACCTTCAAATACCTCGGATCCAGCATATGCAGCGATGGGGAAATGCAAATTAGAATTAAAAATAAGGCTTGAGATGGATTTAGTGTCATTATCAATGCTAACGGGGATTTGGAAAAGCAAATTCAGTGTTTGAGTAAAGTCAAACTGTATAAGTCGCCGGTACTTTATTTTGTGCGGTATGGTTGTGAGAGTTGGGACACTCAATGCGGAAATTGGGGGACGAGTACAGGCTTTCGCGTATACATGCTACCGACGAATTCTACTAATTTCCTATAGTGAACATAGACCAAAGTTTGTGTAAGAAATAAAGTAAAGATATATGCAGCACTAGAATTTTCTTCACTCTTCCGTTTCGCTGAGTACAGACATTTCTGGTGGGCTATGTGTGATGAACCATCCAATGTGGTACCCCTGCGACCCTGAACCGTTAACGATTTATTGATTTTGATTGATTGACATTTAGTTAAAGAGTTGTGCACATATCATGTATCTCTTACAAGTTCAGTTGGCAAATTTTGAATCTTAGTTATATATGTTTGTGGGAGGCCGAAATATGACACAGTGTACCTTCCATTCATATTATTTTATCTTCTATATAGGAAGTAATAGAGCCCTGTTATATATTTCATATACATTGTATAATTCAATATCTGGAATTGCAAGCTGAGTTTGGTCGTTTAAATCATCAGACAAAGCATATACCTTTCATGAAATTGTGATATAAAAATATGGTATTACTGCTCGTGTAAAAAACATTAAATATTATAGTTATTTCTTCATGTACATCGTATTGGTGCGGAGCAAGCACATTTGCATAAGACGTCTTGTTCACAAACATGCAGACAATATTTTATTGCGATACTCAACTCAGTCATCACTTTCATGTCGCCCAATAGTTGCTACAAAACCGTCATCATCAGGTTTTCTTCTCCAATATATCTGGTAGCCATCTTTTCCAGTCTGAGTGTCTTTAAACAAAGTTTTTCGTGTAACGCTTTTTAACATATATTGTCTTTCATGGATTGTGATTTGAAATGTCCAGGTCCACATGACCCGTATATTTGTTGGGTTTTAACTATTTCCGATAGGTGTCTATGTGTGGATGTGAAAACTCAGGAGATAACTGAACAAATTTCATGTCTGATTTACATTAGTCACTCAAATCAAAATAAGATCATATGACATACATCGTTGTCTTATTCTATAGTTTACATATATCATCTCACAGATTCCGTGATATCACACACACACACATATATATATATGTATATATATATATATATATATATATATATATATATATATATATATATATATATATATATATATATATATATATATATATATATATATATATATATATATATATATATATATATATATATCATTATTCTAAATACTCTAGCTGTCTGGTCATGTGTGTGAATGAATGCGTGTCATAGTACGTATTCTCTCAGAACGTTGTCCTCACAATTAACTCCCCGAACCCTTCTCTGACTTTGGTCATGTGGCTTGTATTTTATATCGATGTATTCTTTTTATATCGTTAATGTCGTCTGTCAATCGTCTTCTTGGTCTGTCCTTTCTCCTACATCCAGTATCTCTGTCTCCAGTATTTGTTTTTCTAAACAGATGTGTCTCTTTATATGACAAACCTAGTGTAGTTTTCGTTTTCCTATTGTAGTAATAACCAACACTCTGGAATCTTCAATGTGTTTATAATATATGAGTTTCCTATTTTGTTTTCGCTATGAAAATCTGGGTATCTTTCTGTAGCATGTCATCTCAAAGGCGTTGATCTTCTCTGCCGATGTTTGAATTAGGGTCAATGTTTCACAGCCGTATGTTGCAACCGGAAAAAGAAAGTTCAGGTAAATGCAAATAAAGTAAATAGGTTGCTATATCAATATAAAATAATAAAACATAGAAAATAACAATAAATAAAAGGAATAAACACAAAAGTCAATGTGTCGGTCCAATTGGGACCTTTAAAGACAACAAAAACAGTTAAGAACAAAAGACCATAACGAATATAAACAAAATGGATCTCTCCCACCTGGAAATCAGCAAAATCCTGGTGGGAGAGATCAATTTTGTTTATATATTTGTTACATGTTTGATGATTTAGTTACATAGTGATATGTTTCATTATACATGAAAGCAATTAAATGTTACTACTTTTCTTGGTGTGGTATTTATGCTACTGATGTTTCAAATCAAGTTTACATTGTAAAAGACACCTGTAAATAGAATGAATATAGTTTTGATATATGTAATGTTTCATAAAGAAATATTGAGACATGCAAGTTTAAAAATTACAAATAACATGCAGGTTTATCTTTACATTTCGTCGCATAACCGGCTTTCATATTCGTGTTCCCTTTCCTCTTCGTTCGTTCTCAAACTCCTGCTGATTAGTAGAATGTAGTCCGGTGGACGGAATGAGATGTGTCATAGTTTACGGCTCTGCTGCGAAAACTGCGCTGTGTGGCCTGAGACACCATATTTCAGCATGACTTCTAGCTCACATAGAACATAATTGTATTGTCATCGCCATCCTTAATCTTCGTAATCGCCTCTTATGACTTGTATGGAAAGAAGTAAACCGCATCGCTACTCTTTGCTCTCCTTTCAGGCCTCGACAACACTTGGACGAGAGTTGTTTTGAAAGCACATTCACCAGTTTAGCCAAGAACCCTTTCTTCTTGGTAGTTGTTTATTGTTTTCTGTGTTGTTTTCTTAAGACTTACTGGATCAGAACGCTTCATTCATCTCTTCATTGTGTCTTGATTTCTCACAATGTAAACGATGTGTGTTGTGGTAAACTCGTTCCATGTCTTGAAATTGCATAAAGAAATAGTTTGACATACATGTTAAACCATACAGCACATACATGGCTAACGATAAACCATTTCCTATGTAGACCTATTTTTGACAAATGTATTGTGAAGTAACATCATGTAGCCTGCCCGAAGCAGTTATTGCTCTACGGCACATTAAAAGAAGTCTGGTTACACAGCTATTTAGTTCCACTACCCAAACCTGGGAAGGATCACACCAGGATACAAGACTAGAGAATAATAACAATGCAGAATACGATTGGCAAGCTTTTGAAAAAAAAAATTGTTGCCTGGAAGGTATCGTGTTATCTTGAAAGAAATAAGTGTTTACCAACATTGTTAAGAGAGTATCGTACATGAAAAAAAGGCATAGCAGAATGCAGCCATATTTGCGCAGGATGTTTTTGAGGGGTTCGATTCACGCATGGAGACGTGCTGTCGCGATAGATCTTGAGGATTCGTACAATAGGGTATCCTTGGATATCTTGATGAACCAGATGTTAAATCTTGCAGTAAATCCTTTTATGGTGCAGTGGGTTGGTGCCGCCCTGATACACAGAATAGTAGTTCTTAAGTGTGGTAACTGGATATCTGCACCAACGGTTATTAGCCTTGGTCTGCCACAGGGATCGCTCAACATAAGTCTTTGATCAAAAGTAACTCCACGGTATGTGGGTGTCTCATCTTTAGGCAGTGCTTGACTTGTTATGATAAGTAGGATTTTCTGTTGTTTGTTGGATATGCTGAAGATGGTATAGTCAGTTTTTGGGCATTAATGGACATGGCCCATTGGTCTGTCCACATGTCCAAATTGTCTATAGTTTCCTGTAACTTTATTTTTGTTGTGCTACACTCTCTTCACTGCTCCATATTGCCAAATCGTCTGCATACATTGCAGCATTTACTTTACGCACGAGGACGGTAGATATGAATAGATTGATCTTAACTTTAATACTGATTTTACTTGTTTTCAAATCGTATTCAAGCTTGCCATGACAGCCATCACCATCTCGAGTCTTAGTTTAATCGTATTTCCCGAGTTTCCATCACTACACATTTTGGGACTCAAGATATTTGAAGGTGGTAGCTTCTTCAAAAATGTGACCGTTTAACGGGATATTCTTGGAAACTTCTTGTTTTCACTAGACACACTTATTTTATTTTTATTATTGCAAATTTTCGACTTTCTTCTTTCATCTTTGAGATGCGTTCATGGAGTTCAAATGCGTAACCAGCCACGAGATCAATATAATCGGCATAACTAAAGTTACACAGTTTCTACCGACAATATTTATTGATATCTTGAGATCGTGCAATGTCTCACGCATTATATATTCGTGTAGAACGTAGATACAAATTAATATAAAATTCTACATTAAAAAAAAAGTTATTATTTTTTTTATCAAACTCCCAGTGATAAGACACAACAGGAATAAAGCACAAAGAAAAATAAAAACCTACCCAAGACAAGAAATTTGTCATCACTAATTGTTATGACATACCATGTTCTACAATTGTTATCTAATGCCAGTAATTATCATGAATTAACATGTTCTACAAATGTAATATTAAGAAAACATGTATAAGTGTATACCCACCTGCTAGAAGAAAAACTAACAACACACCGATACAAGTAGACATCGCAGTCATATTTGGATACAAGACTCAGTGAAATAATGTTATATACAGATTTACATGAAAACTTGACGAATTGCTTCAGTCTGTAGTTTGCATGAGAATGTGTGAAATGATATTTCACTCAGTTATATACATAAAGAAATAATTTTGGCAGCATTTCATCTCATTTCACAACCAATGGGAGCTCTAAGTTGAAATGTCGTAATATTAGTCCTGAAAGATAATTCTCGTAAAAACATAACATTTATAGACAGTGATGTTTTGACATTTTTGCGATATTTCATAAAATGTGTATTCAGAAATCGGGAGTTAAACGATTGAGTCAACATATCTAATGACATTAGTCACCTCTTCACAGACTTTATGTCGCCAGGAAAAATGTCAACCATTCGTGTATATGACGCGCCAACATCAACTCTTCAACACAGAACGCACACCATTTCAATAATTTAGGCAATCAAACAAAGAAAGGAATTTAGTTTTATTAGTAATAATAATTAATTTGTTTCATTATCCGTTGCAGGCAAAGAATTATTTTTCCTATTCATACATAAATAACTAGTTTCTCTGAGTGAAATCTCCGTTTTTACATATTAAACTGAACATTAGCTATAAAATTTTAGACTTAGACACAATGGATTATCACTAAAACTAGGGTGTTATAATATGCAAACAAGTAAACATACAGTTTATAATACACAAAATATATTCAAAATGTCTTTATCAAGATAGGCACAAAACATCACAAGACAACGACTAGAATTGATCGCAACATATACACATGTCCAATCGAATTATGAATGTCAATCTATTCACTTCCATATTTCGCTTGGACACGTTTGTTGCGATCATTTCTTTTTGTCGTCATCTCAGACATCACAGAATTAAATTTTGTTGTTGTCTCTACTTGTTCACCAATTTTTTTGTTCTTTTAATGCTCATCTTTAATATGCGAGTTAGAAACATCATCATCAATACATCACGTACATGTTCTCAACATCTTGTTTGTTTTTTGTTTTGCGTTCACTCCATTGTAACGAGCACGATATCCGTGTGATTTTCGCCCGGAACGTGATTACGTTGTGCCACCGTTATGCGCCTTGTCGGTCTAGCACATCCGATTTCGGCATGCAGTGACAGTCCGGGTGGACTACCCTAGCCTGTGACAGCCTCCCTATCTGTCGCCAGGCACGCGTGTGTGTGGTAACTCTTCGCCCAGACGATTTTTGCTCACGTCTGTCTCGCACGTGGTGTTCCACTGTCTATGAAATTGGCACGTGTAATTGGACGTGCTGTGCCTTGCCCATCGAGTAATGAACCGTTTCTCATCCGTACGCCTGGTTCCTAAAGAAGAACTCAAATTTTGTTTGTTTGTTTTTCGTTAGCTCAATTGTAACCTTCACGGAAATCCGTGCGATTTCCGCCGGAGCGTGATTACGTTGTGCCACCGTTATGCGCCTTGTAGGCCTAGCACATCCGATTTCGGCATGCCTTCACAATTCGGGTGGGGTACCCTTAGCCTGTGACAGCCTCTATATCTGTCTCCAGGCACGCGTAGTGGCGACTCTTCGCCCAGACGATTTTTTGCTCTAGTCTGACTCGAACGATGTGTTCCACTGTCTATGAACTTGCCTCGTCTAATTGGACGTGCTGTGCCTGTGCCCATTGGGTACTGGACCGATTCTCACTTGTGAGCCTGGTTCCTTAAGGGGAAGAACTCAACAGAGGAGGTGGACCCTGGCTCTTTCGCCCTCTTAGCCGAGGTGTCCTTCACCTACATCGTGTACCCCTTGTCCAAGTTCGAGTCTCACACCACGCGTTTGAGAGCAAGGCGTTCTCGAGCTGAGCGTCCTTGTCCCAATAGCGCCTGAGCCCATCAGGTACTGAACCCTTTCTCTCTTCAAGTGAATTTTCGTTATAGGAAAGCTTGACAGTAAAGTTGGGCCAGGACTGCACCTTTGTCCCTTTCTTTCATGCGCCTATCGGTTACGGCACCTTTTCTCTTTGCGAGCATGTTTCCGTTATAGGAAGACTCGACATTAGAGTTAGGCCAGGTATTTTTGCTTTGCTAGACGCCCTTTATTGGGGCATGGGTCTCTGCCTATAAGGAAATCAAGTAACTAGAAGCTCGTCACGAGCTAACAGAGCGTGTAGTTCCCATTTCCGTAATCGTTTCCACTTTCTATTTCCAGTTCGTGCTGCCCTTTTATTTTTCTTCCATTGTACTCAGTATGAAATATATCTGTCTTTTGCCATGCATCCACCTTTTCATGCCTTCTCATTGGTCGCCCCCTCCAATGTTCGGACTGAACTAACTAGCTTCACTGTATGTCGACAGTGTTGTTGTATGTGGTATTGCTGGTGGTGTCGGAGATATTGTCTGTCTTTTATGCATTCAAATCTCTTTCCATCTGCTACCTCCACATTCTCGGACACGATCACCAAATGTTCTGGCCAGAATCAGCTCGAGGTGATGTGTTTCTGTTTCTAGGGTGCAATGCGAGGAGGTATATTTGGGATATTGGTTATCTTCTAACCCTGGGTCCGATGAGAGCAATGCGTTCCCTTTGCACCCCTCAACAACTTGTGATTTTCTAGATGTTGTGATATGTTTGATCTACAACATGTACATGTTCTCAACATCTTGTGATATGTTTGATCTACTTCATGTGCATGTTCTCAACATCCTGTGATATGTTTGATCTACATCATGTACATGTTCTCAACATCTTGTGATATGTTTGATCTACATCACGTACATGTTCTCAACATCTTGTGATATGTTTGATCTACATCACGTACATGTTCTCAACATCTTGTGATATGTTTGATCTACATCATGTACATGTTCTCAACATCTTGTGATATGTTTGATCTACATCACGTACATGTTCTCAACATCTTGTGATATGTTTGATCTACATCACGTACATGTTTTCAACATCTTGTGATATGTTTGATCTACATCACGTACATGTTCTCAACATCTTGTGATATGTTTGATCTACATCACGTACATGTTCTCAACATCATGTGATATGTTTGATCTACATCACGTACATGTTCTCAACATCTTGTGATATGTTTGATCTACATCACGTACGTGTTCTCAACATCTTGTGATATGTTTGATCTACATCATGTACATGTTCTCAACATCTTGTGATATGTTTGATCTACATCATGTACATGTTCTCAACATCTTGTGATATGTTTGATCTACATCATGTACATGTTCTCTACATCTTGTGATATGTTTGATCTACATCATGTACATGTTCTCAACATCTTGTGATATGTTTGATCTACATCACGTACATGTTCTCAACATCTTGTGATATGTTTGATCTACATCATGTACATGTTCTCAACATCTTGTGATATGTTTCATCTACATCACGTACATGTTCTCAACATCTTGTAATATGTTTGATCTACATTCATGTACATGTTCTCAACATCTTGTGATATGTTTGATCTACATCATGTACATGTTCTCAACATTTTGTGATATGTTTGATCTACATCATGTACATGTTCTCAACATTTTGTGATATGTTTGATCTACATCATGTACATGTTCTCAACATCTTGTGATATGTTTGATCTACATCATGTACATGTTCTCAACATCTTGTGATATGTTTGATCTACATCATGTACATGTTCTCAACATTTTGTGATATGTTTGATCTACATCGTGTACATGTTCTCAACATATTGTGATATGTTTGATCTACATCATGTACATGTTCTCAACATCTTGTGATATGTTTGATCTACATCATGTACATGTTCTCTACATCTTGTGATATGTTTGATCTACATCATGTACATGTTCTCAACATCTTGTGATATGTTTGATCTACATCACGTACATGTTCTCAACATCTTGTGATATGTTTGATCTACATCATGTACATGTTCTCAACATCTTGTGATATGTTTGATCTACATCACGTACATGTTCTCAACATCTTGTAATATGTTTGATCTACATTCATGTACATGTTCTCAACATCTTGTGATATGTTTGATCTACATCATGTACATGTTCTCAAAATTTTGGGATTTAATTATTCTACGTCATGTGCATGTTTTAACATGTTGTGAAATGTTTGTTCTATCAAACTTAATAGAAAATAATCTCAGAAATATATCTTTCCATTCCGAAAGAATAATACAATGAACTAGTAATGGAAAGTACTAATATCTGTCACATCCAGTGAATGTGTAATCAATCACCTGTCACTGCAGGATTGTTACCAAATCGTATTACATCGACGTTATAGTCTAACCGATGTATTCACCATTCAAGGCAGGAGTGTTAACAGAGTGTATGACATTGATGTTATAGTCTAGACCAGATGAGTCAAACTCAAAAAGCACCATGGGCCACATAAGATACTTTGAGTATAACGGCGGGCCACACCAATAAATCTGAAATACACTTTAATCTTACTGAATCATATTTAATGAAGTTGCCTAATACAACTGCTTTATTAAGCTAGCAAATATATACTCATTTCGTAGAACTGAAGTCCAATATGTAAAGCTTGAAACGATGTAATAAAGTTCTGTTAATTTTACAAAACAGATATAGAAACACACACAATACGACACATCGGCAAAAAAGCCTTTATTAAGGATCACAAACACATACAAATCAAAGACAACAAGTAGGGACGACACAAATTGCGTTCACATGTCTGGTAAGTTGTTCGAAGTGATAGAAATCAGGTCAAAGGTGACACAAACAGGAAATATACAGAAATATTAAGTATACAAAAACATCGCTGAATACATGTTAAAACAAGACCGACAGATGACGGAACAAAATGATAGTATGCATATGTCATGCGCTCATTCATACCCAACGGTTTTAGAGTGCCGAATTCATATATATATATATATATATATATATATATATATATATATATATATATATATATATATATATATATATATATAACTGTTCTGAAGCGCCAGACCGGTTCGTTGGTCAGAGAAGCATGCTTTTATGACCTTTACCTGAATATCCTGGGCGACGTGATTGCTTGTGCTGTTGAAATGAACGTTCAAAGAATAACCCGAATGGTGATTGATGCTGTCTAGGTTCTCACAGAAACGGGCAGCAAGCTGCCTACCAGTCTCACCTATGTACGTCATGGTGCAGCGCTAGCAAATGATGGCATAGATGACATTCCGGGACACACAAAAGAAACTCTCCTCAATGGAGATGGTGGGATTGGGGAATGTGACGGAGCAGATCTGGGTAACATATGGACAGGTTTAGCATCTAGGGCGATTGCAGCTGATAGTACCAGAATGAAGAGTGACGTCAGGCTTAAGATGACTCCGAACCAATACATCCCTGAAGTTCTTGTCCCGTCTATACGGAACCAGAGGGGTAACACAGAACACTTCCCGTGCCTCAGGATCAGACTGGAGAAGGGGAAGGTGTCGGAGAAGAACATGACGAACAGCAGCGTTATGCGGGTTGAAAATCAGAGGGAGAAGACCTCCGAGTGTTAGAGAGGGTGTCCTGGCGGGAAAGGCTGCACAACCGAGACAGGGCAGACTGACGGACCCGTCGGGGTACGAGTAGCAACGAAAGAAGTCCATCATCTCGTGGGCTTTCTCGAGTAAGTCATCCTCACCACTGCACAAACGCCGGAGACGGAGAAGTTGAGATAATGGTAGGAAATCCCGGCAGGCAGAAGGATGAGATGAGGTATATAGAAGGTATATAGTAACAGCAGCTTTTACAAGGCAATGATTTACAAAATCTCCTTCACTGTAAGATTTCCCATTCATGGCGACCATTCGGCTGAGTTATAGCTTGCAGTAACGGAAGCGACATTGGCTTGATCTATTTTCGTAAAACATGTTTGTTGCTGTATCAATTTAGTGTTCAATTCCTTGAGTCTTGAAACACGCATTAAACCCGAATATGTATCGAAGGATCGATGGTTGGTTTCATAATGTCTTTTTAAGTTGTAGTCTTTTGACGTGGCATTGCTGTTATTGCGTACTAAAAAAGTATTTTTCCATTTACAAATATACAAAATATTGTAGTTCCCATTTATCTTAAAATACTCGCCTTTCTTCATCACGTGTCATTTTCTTAGCTGAAAGTGTTGTAGCCATTTTAAACGGTGTCAATTTACGCATACTTTATACAAACACATAATATACTTACCTCCACGATTCTGCACGATACAATTTATTCTTGTTTCAAAATTTTAACATGGCAATAACAATCTGTCTGCTACTTCCGGTCAAATTTACCAATTTTCATAGACAGAAAGCTCTTACTAGCTTGAAATAGACATATTGTTTTCTTATGCGTGGCAGCGTGCTAGATTTCTGTTAGGTTGGTTTGTTGGTTGCTGATCCAGCCGTCCATGGGCTCATTCCCTTAGACCCAATGCCATTGTGTGATATATGCATGTGTTTGTGAGATGTTGTTTTGTTCCATATAATGTGTTCCATTTATCTGGCCCTGGTGGGAAAATTTCTTTTTCGTAGATCCAGTTCAAAGTATTAAAACTACAATTTCGCCTTTAAATGAGACAATTGCAGTACCCTTTGTGCTTGCAAAATGCCGCATGAGGCCCGCACACATTGCATACGATGTTTTCAACAGTCAAGGCAGGGGTGTTTCCAGAACGTATGACATTGATGTTATGGTCTAGTTGAGGTATTCATATGTCACAACTGTACTAATACTAGAACTGATGGCATTTTGTTATAGCCTAGTCGAGGTATTCACATGTTTCACATGTCAAGGCATTAATGTTACAAGAACATATGACATTGATGTTATTGTCAGTGTTTTAGTTCTATGAATTCAAGAGAAATTGTTGCCATGTTTTATCATTTTTGGTTTTTTAGCAACTTTTTACTGTAGTACGTCTAGTTTTTATGTTCCCATAAAATAATATAATACATTTATCTGATGTCCGTAGTATCCTGATTCGGAACCATCATATTATTTAGTTGAAACCAAAAGTGTGGGATATTCTGTAATTCACACTTAGTTGCTTTCGGAAGTGATCATAATCCTACTTATACTTTGGTCAACAGACGTCTGATGCCGAACGTCTAGAGTCTTTTTGGCATATGTCAGTTGTGGAACTAAGTGTTGTTACACATGTGGCTTTATTAAGTCATATGGATTTGTTCATTCACATTCCCTGGAACCTACATTCACAATGGAAGATGAGTTTACATATTTGTCACATCGTGTCACGCAAGCAATAATTTCTCAACGTTGCATCATGATGTACATAAGGGGGAACTGATAAGATGACGGACGATCGATTATGTCATATATAAGTCATAATATGTCATTAAATGTCATAGTAGCATATACGTAATCAACTTATGTCCACGTTCTTAGTCACTAGAATCTGTACTACGGACACATTTTTTTTTATTAAGCTGGAAGATCGTATTACCGGCAACTGCGTCGAAAGCAAGAGTTGGAGAGAACCCGTAGTGACTTGAGGGCTCTTCAAGGAAAATAACTAATACGCAACAGGAACCAGCTTAGAAAGCAATGACAGAATATTGCAACGTATACACAAAACCCATGATAAAAACAACAAATATCCAAAGGTCAGGGTTGTAGTTTCTCAGTGCCGAAAAGACTCAAGAAAAATTAGAAGAACGAACGAAAGCAGTGATAAAAACATAGACAAATTGGTAGCATATTCTATTCAGGATATATCCATCATGCCAGACTGTTTTGGTTGTAGCGAATTTCTAGACAATATAAATAATTTCAGTAGTCTGTCATTGTTTTCTGAATGGTCGGGATGCACAATTGCCTGCGGCGATATTCGAACGCTCTACCTTGGCTGTAATATAGGAGAAATGTGCCATAGAATCGGAAAGTGCTAGTGTTAGTGATGTTGATGTGTCACTTTTCTCCACAACGCAGAAATCATCACATGGAACTACTGCCCATGTCATACGGGAATCATTGCAAAAGAAACCGCTGATTTTTCTCGGGTAAAGATATAGTGGATGGCATAGTGGTAAGGTAAGACACATCTGAATTACTTAAAATTGTCATATATATATATACACTACAAAGAGAAGCAGATAATGCCTATAGAGACAATGCACATGCTCATAGAATTATAGAAGTTAAAGTATACAAGTGAGATGGTAGAAAGTGCGTTATCTGAAAATATTAGAAGTACCCACACTCAACAATTCAAGTGAGAGAGTAGAAAGTGCGTTATCTAGAAATAGTAGAAGTACCCACACTCAACAATTCATGTGAGAGAGTAGAAATTGCGTTATCTGGAAATATTAAAAGTACTCAAACTCAACAATTGATGGGGAAGTTTATCGTATATATTCTTAAATAGCTGAAGCAATGGAAAACAGAACATATTTTTTGGAATGTCCCATGCGTGGTCAAGCTGGTACTTAATCTACAACAAATATCACATATATCATTATGTTCCTACGATAACCAACTTTCTTATACATAATACTGCTTCTGTCATGTTGTGCCTAAAACTCAACTCTCTTGATCTCAAAATCCTGCATTCTCACGAAACCTACCGCATGTGAGTCAGCAGCTAGTACATCGATTTCTTCATCTACGTGTACTTCTGCATCATGTGAACTGATCGGCATTAATATGTGATTATGTCTTCATGTGTGTGTCGAATTCTTCCAGTATTCAATTACTGTAGACAATCGAAATATTACACAATGAGTCAGATATACTATAAATCCAATATGGCTCCAATGTTTTCCAATATTATTGTTTTTTATTTGCCTCCACCATAGTTTCATAATTGAAGCAGTTATTCTGTAAAATGCGAGGTTGTATTTAATAATTATTCCGCATAATTGATCGGATAATCTCAAACCAGGCATCAACTGAATCGAACAGCTGCGTGCGAGTACACGATAGAATGTTTACTCTCTAGACGTTATCATCTATCAGCTGCATAACTCCCAGGTATTTCTTCACAACATAACATCTCACTGTTGCCAAAGTTTATGGTTTATTTTCTGGATGAATTATGGACTTGTCCCTGTTAGTCTAGTCGTCTTCCTTGTTGTTATTCTAGTATGTGATAAGCCACTCATTTGATCACATCGCTTATGTCATTCAGGACAGCCATCCTGATCTTCAATGATGTTCACGAAGATTGTGTACAATAAATGCAGCCTGCCAGACACCCAGTATGATAGATCACACAATGTAGCGTTATGTCTTCTTCAAGTACATCTAGTACATCAAGAGAAACATGTGTGCAGTGTAGTGAACTGATTATAAATTAGGAAAAAACAGACACATGTGACATCACAAAATGTCCCTGTACTACAGGGAAACACATAATAAATATGATGAACGGATTGCTACAAGAAAAGACTAATGAATATGATGAGGAAGACATCCACGAGAAAGCAGAATGAATATGATGAGAAATGTACTACAATGTAACTGTTAATGAATATTATGAGGATATAACTACACAAGAAAGTCTAAGGAATATGATGAGGAAAGTAATACAAGAGAACGACTAATGCATATGATGAGGAAAGCACTACAAGATTACCGGCTGACGTCTATGATGAGAAAGAAACTACAATGGAATGACTAATGTGTATGATCTGGAAGATATGCCATTCAATGAACTAACATTTATAATTGTGAAATGTTATATGGAATACACGACGATACAACATCAACGTTTTCTGATCTGTTTGCTGATTCTGTCAAACTTGGATAAATGGCAGTTTATCTTTTCCAAAGTTTAATGCGTAACGGAAATGTTAGACATCCGTGTAGAAACCTGGCAAACGTACAATATTCACGTATATATCCGGGAATCTCTGAATAATTTATACGTATGAGCAATGATTTGTCATTAGCTTGTGTAAAGCAGAATGACAGTTTTACTTTCGATTCGTTACTGACACGAAAAACATTTACATATTTCAAATTCTCATCTTGGTGGTAGAGTAGATAGAAGCTCCGCCTCGCTAATACACGTTGTTTGAATCAGTCTGTGGTTCGAATGACGATTGGCCACGTTGCAGTTGTGCTACAATTTGAGTCATATTTCAACCATTCGTCTTTCTCTGTTTTTGATGTAATTTTTCACATGATTGAATCTTGATCACTTTTCGCGCTATGACACGTTTGGTGAAACGACATGCATCAATTTTTTCATATATCAGAATGTGTGAACTACTCCAACCCATCTTCCTGCTAGTTTTCCCAGACTATTGTTCTTTCCATTCTCGTGATACATACTATTGTGTTGATTATATGACTATGTGTTATTCTCTATGACTATATGACTAATCGCATTAAGTGACTCAACACTTTCAATTTCTGTTGTTCATTATATGTTTGACTACTGATGTTTGACCAACAGTTTTTCCTTCATCATATGATTTCTTCTCGTTCTGTTTGATGTATTTCTTAGACATTTTATTTCACACGTAAAAAGATTTATCTATTGTTCTTTAGTTACTGTCCATGTCTGACTTTGATAACATACTATTGGTACGAGATGTATTATTATTGTTGGTTCCTAATTAATAATAATAATCGGACTTATCAGATCGGGAAAGTTATTTTATATCTTAATTTGTGACATTGACTTGCTAGTATTGCCCGACTACACTCGAAACAACAAGACATAATTATATACACAGATAGCTCCATTTACGGAAACACAAATAAACGTGGTTGGGATTTAGATAAGTCAAACGGAAAACGAATCAAGGGTGACAGATCATGGATGGCAGAGGCTGAAGACACACTGCGAAGAGTATGTGAATTGGAAGAAATAGGAAAGGGTAGTGAATAGGTGGAGGTAGACAATGAGAAGAAATCAATGACTAAAGTAATAATACAACTAGATAAAGTGTGTCGAAATGGACGGACGTCAGGGCTCAGGATATAGTTTACGAACTCGCCCGACAATACTCGAAACCACAAGAAATAAGTATATACACAGATGGCTCCGTTAACAGAAACACAAATAAAACAGGTTGTGGTTTTGTTGCTTACAGAAACGGCGTGAAGTTGGTTGAGAAATATTCAGCATATTCTACTGTCACATCGAGCATGAGAATGGAGATCGAAAGAGTTACATCAGCACGTAACTGGCTGAAAACTGTTACATCGACACACTAGGTAATACTCACAGACTCTCAAAGAATGCAGCGCAAAATAGAAAAGTTCATGCTAAGAAAAGAATGGTGGGACTTATAGAACAACGCAATTGTCCAGAGCATTACAAAGAAATACTGTCCTGGTCATACTGGGGTTAGAGGAAACGAGAGAGCCGATTTATTGGCAGATAATGCGGCGATAGACGCCACATTGCTGAGAAGAGATAAAGCAGATTTAATGAAGGCAGTAACAAATTCATTTCAAGATGCAGAGGATGTTAATGAGGTTGAGAAAGTACATATACGGAGAATGTTAGAAATGGGATTATCTAGAGTTAAGAGAAGGAAATGTATTTTTTTTGGAAATTCCAGAATATCTAACAATAAACACCTAACTTGGACTCTTGTGTCTACATACATTGGGATGGCTGTTGGAGCGGAGGGTGGAGCACTAATGGGAATGTCCCGAGTGCTGTGAAGCCAGTTTCTAATCAAGAATCAAGAACTTGCTAATCCTACTCCTCATATATTTTTCTACTAGAAACATGTCACTTTTATATATCTCAAGATTTCACTTTCAAAGTTCTAGCAACTGCTAGAATCGTCATGTGTTGTCTAGAAAAGTGTTTACCATCAGTCCGTTTTTGATATGTATGCAAAAACAATGCCAGAAAGAAAGGTTGCGGCACATTATATCTCATCAAAAAGATTTGAAAAGTTAATTCTTTATACATTTGGCATATGCCATAAAAAGGTTGTTTTGTATTTACAACTTGTATTGGCCAAATTTGCATTCTTCCATATATTTTCACCAGAGTGCAGCCTCCCATGCAGGAAAGAACACAGGCTGCAATGATCTATATCAGGGATGGGCAAACTTTTTGTGCAGAGGACCGCATTGAAAATTGTAAAGCTGTTGGAGGGCCGCATATAATATTATGTATATTTGGCAATATATATATATATATGTATACATATACACATATATATATATATATATATATATATATATATATATATATATATATATATATATATATATATATATATATATATATTAATGATGTCAAATTGGGGGACAATACTGTATATATAATATATAAGAAAGTCGAATTAAAATTCCAATGGATTTCTGTGTAATAAGTAATATTAATGGGGAAAAACACATTTTTGACAATCGTCCGTTTATTTAAAAATGTGTTTGAGGGCCGCAAAATGTTCAATGTCGGGCCGAATGTGGCCCGCGGGCCGTAATTTGCCCACCCCTGATCTATATTCAAAGTTTTGATCGACCTGATCTCTTTATCAAGAACATACACGTAGTGCAAAAAGGAAAGTTATAACTGATGGATTACTATTTGGACAAACATACATTCAAAGACATGACCTGACAGACAGAATATTTCGAATAAAATTATTTAAAATTAATATATTTGATAACGAAATTCAGCATCTTTTATCCTGTAGGAAGCTACATGTACACTTTAGAATTACAAAAATTTAAAAAAGCAATGTCCCATATTTATAGGAGTGCCATAATGCTTTAGGTGTCTACTTTCTGAGGAATTTTATCTAAGTCTCCAGTAGTCAACTACTCTGTTATTGTAACATTCATTGGTGAAACAAGACTTTTAAAAAAATATTCTCACCGCTGGCAACGCCGGATATTTCTTCTAGTACATTATATATATATATATATATATAGTCTCGCAATTGCAACACTTAAATTAAGATAAATGAGAAAGCTATGGCAAAATAGTAATAATACCACTAAATTCAACATTTTAAGATATTGTGTTTTCCCAGTGGCAACATCTGAATGCAAGACTTGGAGTTTAAACAAGAAAATTTTCAAAAGAATAAATTCATTTGAAATGAAGTGCTACAGAAAGATCCTACGAAAATCATGGATAGAGAAAAATAAGAACATTGCAGTTTTGAAATTACTGATACTAAACGATGGATGGCTTCTAAATACCATCATAAGAAGGAAACAACAGTATTTTGGACATTTAATGCGACACCATGGCATAGAAAGGCTGAGTCTAGAGGGCAGAATGCCGGGAAAGAGAAGAAGAGGAAGACTAAAAAGACGATGGACCAACGACATCGAAAAATATATGCACATGTCTTTGGCAAATGCAGTTCCATTTCCATGGAACGTTTTCAGTTTCTGTATGCAGTTGGCGCCACCCTCTGGCGCTATTCTGCCCTTTCATTGTACTCAGTATGAAATCTATTCGCCTATCGCCATGCATCTACCTTTTCGTACCTTTTTCATTTGCTGCCCCTCCTATGTTCGGGCTGGACTGACTAGCGCCACTGTTTGTCGACAGTGTTGGTGTTGATGGCGTTGGAGATATGTATGTCTCTTATGCAGTCAAATCTCTTTCCATCTGCTACCTCCACATTCTCAGACATGATCCCCAAATAATTTAGCCAGAAAAAGCACGAGCCTCTGTATTTCTGTTGCAAGTGACTGCGAGGAGGAACATTTGGGATCTTCGTTATCTGATAACTCTGGGTCCGTCGAGAGCATTACGTTCCTTTTGCACCTCATGTGATTTTATATGTTAAATATATTTATGTTCGACTATATATATATATATATATATATATATATATATATATATATATATATATATATATATATATATATATATATATGCCCTTTACTGGACGTAGCTATCAACCCAGCATTTGTTGGCTATGGTGATTTTCTAGTCAATATAAATTCATTCAGTAGTTTGTCATTGCATCTGAACGGCCCGAATGCACAATTGCTTGTGGCGGGGATCGAACTCGGTACCTTGGCAGTCACCGACTTCGCCACAGAGCGGGACTTGATCTCGGCCATATATTTGACCATGGGATTTGGCCATATTTGGTCATTGCACTTGGCCATACACACACACACACACACACACACACACACACACACACACATATATATAATTCTGGACTTTTGCGTCTTGCCGACGGTCATTTAGTAATAAGAAGAAGCGATCAGTTGTATATTGTTTCATTACAAAATAATCCTACTCTAAAAATAGTAACAGTAGATTTAGTAGACTTCAGAATCAAGTCAGAAAAAAATGTGTTCTATGTAAGTAGTAATATTTACTGAGTAATGATGACTTTTCACGCGATATTATCACAACAATAGATGATTTTTATTGTGCATCTCCCTATTTTTTTCTTCCATAACTTTAAACATATTAACTCTGAATAATGCTGTTTTGCTGAGTAATGCTGTTGACTAGAACACGAGTTTTAGGTGAAAGGAATTTTCGATGTGGGGAAAAGAAACTATCAAGGGGAAACACTAATTATTTCTGTTTAGAGAACAACCTTTTCATTACAAACACGCTGTTTACACAACACCCTAGGAAATTGTATTCTTGGAGGTCCCCAGATGGTATCACACTGTTTACACAACACCCTAGGAAACTGTATACTTGGAGGTCCCCAGATGGTATCACAATGTTTACACAATACCCTAGGAAACTGTATACTTGGAGGTCCCCAGATGGTATCACACTGTTTACACAACACCCTAGGAAAATGTATACTTGGAGGTCCAAAGATGGTACCACACTGTTTACACAATACCCTAGGAAACTGTATATTTGGAGGTCCCCAGATGATATAACGAAAAAATCAAATCGTCTACATAATGATTCAGCATAGATGGAAATTCAGCATCTCAGCAAGTAACACATACCCAGGATCAGACTTCAACTTTGACCATGAACTATTAGTAGCTAAATTAAAAACAACAAAAACGTATATTAATGTGAAATAAAGAATAGTTTTCGCTGCAGTTAAGCTTTTTATCTTCTGGAAGTCGTGGATTCTCTACCTCGCTGCGGTTATTGTTTCCAATTTCACTCTCTGGTTGAAGGTAGTTGGGATTATTGCTTAACGTGTAGGATAACGGTTTTATATGTGGTGATCTCTGTATGAATTGTGCTGATCTGATAAAAACAGCGAAGTATTTATTAGAAAATCATAACAGAGCAGCCACAATCCTCTATGAAAAATATTTCTGAACTTGTGCAGATAAATCTGTACAACTTGACATAGAAAGATAATGTTAATCAGACAAGATACACCTTGGGGACTATTGTCCAGAAAGAGCTGTAGAGCACTGACATCATCTGCTTGGAGTAATTAAGTGTACAAAGAACAGACATCACGCAAGAGCAAACGATAGGTACGTTCAGAGCATAACTGGACGGAAGAAGAAATTCCCAGGGCATGCTTGGTGTCTTTCAAGAGCGAAGACAGTTGTTCGACCAAGGGCTGGAAAATGCTGTTGATGAAGTTGGAGATGCGCTCAGTGGGACATGAGGAAGCAGAATCAATAGTTCTACCCGGATTCGATATATTTTGGGTTTTAGGCAGCATATAGAAAACAAGTCTGCCTAAACAGCTTTGATCGATGCAAACAACATTAGCAGTGTTATGAAGGTGTTTGTCACGAAGAAGGTTTTTACAATGCTGTTAACCACCTTCTGGTTAGATACCGTTGAGTCAGATCAGCGTTCAGTGTAGAAAGAAGGGCGCGAGAGTTGTTTGTGGCCATCCTGGAGGTATAAGTCCATGCTCCACACCACAATGGCCCCACCTGTATCAGCTAGTTTGATGACAATATCATCACGACGGCGAATATGCGCAAATGCGAGATTCCTCGCAGGTTATGTTTGAGCGATTTATGCGATTGTGATGAAGTGATTTGATGTCATGGAGGGTTTTCTTGATGTAAAGATCAAGAGCCTTGTATGCACCGGGTTTGGGAGTCTAAATATATTTCTTCTGTTCATATCTAATGCATAAATTGTGAGTATCATATGACACTTTGTAAAGAAATGATACTGGAGCCGAAGACGACGATTGTAGCCGTGGATATTCTGGAGAAGAGAGTATTGATTGTATCATGACGGCGAACTTGAGATACTTGCTGAAGACAGAAACTTCACTATCAGAGAGACTGAGGTCAAAAGCAATGCAGGCCACTAAGGCATTGGAGCCTCACTATAGTTAAATGGTCACAATTGAAATGCCTGGAAACTTCTCTTTTCGCCATACCACTACCAAGCATACAAAACGCATACCAATGCCCCTGTAACGAGACATCGCAAAAACAAAAAGAAACTTCCTTTCGATGAAAATAAAAGATAGCGTTTTACTTCCTGAAGTTTTAGTAAAGTGTATGCCACATTTAAATTTGATTCGACTAGTAATATTGCCAGAATTCAATTTTATGACCAGATATTTTCAAGAGTAATGTACATTACAAATTGATGAGAGCTTTGATTGATGAGCTTTGTTGTGACACTCACTTTGATTGGTTAATAGTAAATGAGATACTTCAAAATGATATTCAGCATTTTACTTCATTGTTCATGGGTTGTATGTAACACTTGGTGATATAAATTATATTTCTGATGGTATAAGATCAATCAGTTGAGCATACTTTCAGTCACGCTTTCTTGTGGAGTCATACACCAAGCTTATTCAGAAAACATGACTTTTGTAATGTTTTCTTTTGTAGGTTTCTTAACACTGTTTCTTTTTCAAAGTGAGTATGGCATTTGATGGTGATATTATTTATATTATTGCACAATTTTAAAGTTATTATATAGTATAGCCTGTTCTTGTAAAACTATTATCGTTAACATTTACTTGTATTTTGTTTCAGGAATTATGCTGTCATTTTATGTTTGAGAAATGCCATCGTCATTTATTAGTTTCAATGAATAAGACCGATATTTTATGTTTGTTAGCATCGTCATGTATTAGTTTGCATGAGTTATGATGACATGATAATTTAATTGGTCATATTACGCATTATGAATTGGACAACCAACTCCTTTATAGAACATCCTTAGTCGCCTATAACTACATGTATGACAGGTAATAGTGGGACTATTTTTTGCTCCCATATTAGGATATGGCAACATCACATGAACTATTTAATGACTTATTAATTATTGTTTTTATTCTCGTTCCAATTCATAATTGGTTGTGTAGCGGCCTCAATGTTTATGATATAATTTGTACCACCCGATCGATTACAATTTAAGAATACAATACAAATGCATTTGCACATTTTATTTGACGATTAGTTCATGGACAGAAATGTTCATGGCAGGTAAAAGTTGCTTTTGAATCTTCAATGTGCTATAAAGAGCAGACTGTGTACTACATATTTAACTAGCGACGTCACGGATTTCCGCGAAACACCAATGAAATTAATGGCTGCCGTGACGTCTCATCGTATCAATCACTGAGTTCAAATCTACACACAGACAAACTTATACATAAAATGTTTCTTTTCCAATTTACATATTTAAAAAAAAATTTCCTATGATTTATACTGAGCGCTCAATATCTCTGCCCGCTACACACGGAGCGAGGTGAGCACACACATTAGAAATATTAATTCTGGTCCTATCTATACTCTAAGTATTTAAATGTAAGCTTGCCAAATTACACAATAAAGGTTAGGTAATACCTAGGAACTAGAGCAAAGGTCACAACGACGAATTAAAAGCAACTTGTGTCGACATTACATTAGCAAAACATGTGGAAACAACAGTAAAAATAGTAAACGCCCCCCCCCCCCAAGGCACAACATATTTCTAGGCCTAAAACAGTTTAGCAGTAAGCAAAGGTCAGATGTAAAAGGTCTAGAGCTACGGATTTAGTTTTTAAATATATAGATTATCAGTAAGAAACTAGATAGTTGCAGTCCAAGTTTGGTAGCGCAATATTTAGTGAGAGACTAGACAGTTGGATTATATAATTGTTGCTGCGAGACTAGACACCTGGAGTCTATGTATGATTGTACAGTTGCTGGATTGAGACTAGGCATCCGGAGTCTATGTTTGATTGTATAGTTGCTTGGTAGAGACTAGACAACTGGAGTATATGTTTGATAGTACAGTTTCTGGGTAGAGACAGACAACTGGAGTCTATTTTAGATTGTCCATTTGCGGGGTAGAGACTAGACATGAGTCTATATTTGATTGTACAATTGGTGGGTAGATATTAGATAACTACAGTATATGTTTGTTGTACAATTGGTGGGTAGATATTATATAACTGGAGCATATGTTTGATTATACAGTTGCTGGGCAGAGACTAGACACCTGGAGTTTATGTTTGATTATACAGTTGCTGGGCAGAGACTAGACACCTGGAGTTTATGTTTGATTATACAGTTGCTGGGCAGAGACTAGACAACTTGAGACTGCATTTACTGTACTAATTGTTAGTGAGAGTCTAGACAATTTGAGACTACATTTAATTTAATAATTGAATAATTGTTAGTGAGAGACTAGACAGCTGAAGTTTACATTTAATGATACAATTATTTGTGAGAGACTAGACGACTAGAGTATGTGTGTAATTGTACTATAGTTACGGACACTTTTCTCAGTCGATCTAAACAAGAGATATTTTAGAAATGTGTATTCTTTCATCTGTTTTCTGACACATTTATTATCTGACAGTTTTCTTTAGAGAATAGTTGTTTTTTTTAAAAATTGTTTCAAGACTCTTCGTTTCAAGGCATGTGTTTGTGACCTGTACTAAGTCGTGTTTAGTTGCTATGTGTTCGCTATATATCAAACATCGTATTATTTTCAGAACGCTGTCTTCATAATTGATACTCCGAAAGTCTAACTGTCTTTGGTCAGCAAGCCTGAATTGGTCAAATACACATTCATATACTTTCCGATATCTCTGGTCCATCGTCGTCTTGGTCTTTCTATTCTCTTTCCTGGTGTTCTGCCCACAATGAAGACTTTCATTGTTAAAAAAAATGTCCTGATGATTGCAATTAGAAACCACCCTTCATTTAAATTAAGTATGTTTAAAACTTCCATGTTCTTATTTTTATCTGTTCCTGAACCGTGAACAGCTCTGCAGCTCTTCATTTCCAATTAATGTACGCTTTTTATAATGTCTTGTTTAACGTCCAGGTCTCACATCATTATGTTGCCACTTGGAAAACACATTGTTTGTTTGTCTGTTTTTCGTTCGCTCCATTGTAACCATCACGGATATCCGTGCGATTTCCGCCAGGAGCGTGATTACGTAGTGACACCGTTATGCGCCTTTTAGGCCTAGCATATCCGATTACGGCATGCCTTGACAATTCGGGTGGGCTACCCTTAGCCTGTGACAGCCTCTATATCTGTCTCCAGGCACGCGTAGTGGTGACTCTTCGCCGAGACCATTTTTGCTCTCGTCTGACTCGCACAAGGTGTTCCACTGTCTATGAACTTGCCTCGTGTAATTGGACGTGATGTGCCTGTGCCCATTGGGTACTGAACCGTTTCTCATCCGTGAGCCTGGTTCCTTAAGGGGAAGAACTCAACAGGAGTTGGACCCTGGCTCTGTCGCCCTCATAGCCGAGGTGTCATTCACCGACATCGTGTACCCCTTGTCCAAGTTCGAGTCTCACACCACGCGTTTGAGAGCAAGGCGTTCTCGAGCTGAGCGTCCTTGTCCCAATAGCGCCTGAGCCCATCAGGTACTGAACCATTTCTCTCTTCAAGTGTATTTCCGGTGTAGGAAAACCTGACAGTAGAGTTGGGCCAGGGCTAAATCGTTGTCCCTTTTGTGCCTGAGCCCATCGGGTACGGAAGCCTTTCTCTCTGCAAGTGTACATCCGTTGTAGGAAACCTTGACAGTAGAGTTGGGCCAGGACTACCATCGTTGTCCCTTTCTTGCCCAAGCCCATCGGGTACAGAACCCTTTCTCTTCGCGAGCATATTTCCGGTTTAGGAAGGCTCGACATAAGAGTTGGGTTAGGTCTTCTTGCTTAACCAAATGCCAATGGATGGGTCTGGGTCTCTGCCTGTAAGGAACACAGGTAACTAGAAGCTCGCCTCGAGCTGACGGAGCTTGTAGTTCCCCTTTCCTAGGGACTTTTCACTTTCTATTTGCAGTTCGCGCTGCCCTCTAGCGCTGTTCTGCCCTTTTATTGTTTCATTGTACTTGGTATGAAATTAATTTGTCTCTCGCCATGCATCTACCTTTACGTGCATTTTACATTGGCCGCCCCTCCAATGTTCGGACTGGACTGACTTGCTTCACTGTATGTCGACAGTGTCGCTATATGTGGTGATGCTATATGTGGTATTTCTGTTTCCAGGGTGCACCGCGTGGAGGTACATTTGGGATTTTGGTTATCTGCTAACCCTGAGTCCGCCTAGAGCAATGCGTTCCCTTTGCACCCCGGAAAACACATGATATCAAAAGTATTTTAGTGTCATTACTACTATTTTGTCACAGCTTTCTCATTTGTCTATTCGGCATATGTTCCAGTATTATAAACTGTATTATGTTATTCTGAATAGAAAATTGTGTTGCTCATGTTAGTTCTAAATATATAATGCTGTTAGTATATTTTTTTTTCTTTGTAACATTTCAGTAATTTCTGGAATCAAGTCGAGAAACTTTCCATTGGAAACCTGTTCAACAGAAGAGATGGATATCTTGTTCCTTCTCTCAGACCATAAGAAAAAGGTGGTAACGGATAATGAAGAAATGTTGACTACCTCATTTATTGAACACATTTCTAGTTTCTCTAACAACGAGACAGCTCCACGAGTCGCCTTTGCTGCTATATATGACACAGTCTCTGAAAGGAATAATGAATTGAATATAAGCTCCTGTAGCTTTAATATAGATCTCCAGATACATAGAAGTAGTGAAGTGAGGTCTGAGACTGAAGTTTTCCCTACATTACAGGAAGTTATTAAAACTAAAATACAATTCGTTCAACGTTTGTTTTCTGAAATGTACAGAGTCCGCGAGAATGTGACCCATATTGCTGTTATATTTCTGAATGGTGAAGGACACGCATTTGATGAGCTCTCAAAGATACCAGAAACTGTACAACAACAGGATACACATATTAAGATATTTATTGTTGTTTTCAATTTCTACATTAACGGGCAAATCGTTCGTTTAAATGATACACTTATTATACAAGATCTATATAGTGTCGTTCCACCGAAACACACATTAACAATGGCTATTTGTAATCAATGTCCAAATGGATGGTTCAAGTATGAACATCCCAATGGTGTTGATTATCTTTCATGCTATTTGTTATCTGATAATAATTTTAAACACGCATGGAATGATGAAGACAACAGTTGGTGCAAAGAACAGTTACTTGGATTTTCAGTGTCAATTGAAACAGAGGATGAGTTGAGATTTTTGAGATCAGCGTTGTCCTTACACTTCAGAGCGTTCGTCAATAACAATGACAGCTCATATATTTCACCGCCATCTTTGTTTCAAGTTTACATTGGACTAAGACGATCTAGTTTCGGTCTAAACCGTTTTAAATGGATTTCCGGTAAATTCCCAAGTAGGCCATTGGTTATTAATAATTGGATGCAAGGTCAACCTTCTGAAATGAGCAATGCTTGTGCTATGTGGCAGTTTGTTTGGAAAGACCACATGAATAATTATAATGTGTCAGATAACGGTTATTTTGTTGATGGATGGCGGGATGTTGATTGTGATCAGAAATTAAGTACATTCGGATTTTGTGAGATTGTTATTCCTGGTATAATTGAAGAACCATTAATAATAAAACCAGCTTCGGAGATAAGTTTTAATCGAACTTTAAGTCGTGGCAATTGTTTGATATTACAAGATAATATTGTATCTATATCATCACATATAACCAGACACAGTAACCAGAGTTATCTCTATAAGACAAACATTAGCTCATTTCCAGTATTTGATTGTGGAGAAGATTCAAGCGATCCCAGATATATTTCCTACATGTTTCTATGTGATAATGTTGATCATTGCAGTAACAGAAGAGATGAAACTTTCTGCCTGCAAGAATCAAGTCATGATAATGTCATGAGAGAATCAAAATTTACAACATATTACTTGAGCACATGTTCTGGTGTACAATGTTGTGATGGTACGTGTTTACCTGTGGAATGGGTCAATGATGGGGAGATTGATTGTACAATTTGTCAGTCCAGCAGCAGCTTGATGATTGAGGAAAACGACGAAATTCCGACTCTGAACAAATATCTGAGAAGAAATATAACATGCGCTTTTATTTGCAACCACGACTTATGTGTGACATTTGATCAACTTAACGATGGGGAGAAAGATTGTCTTAATGGTAGGATTACAGGCTTTATTGAAATACTGCCAGATGGTGGACAAAATGAAAATCTGGATGAGACAATAGGTAAACTAGAAAGAGCTAACACTTGCTATAATTTATTGGGTCATGTAATCTGGGCCCCCATGTGTGTTTATGTTAAAGACCATTACGGAGCTATCATCGGATGTAGAGATGTGTCACATCTTAAGAACTGTACGGAATTTGTGTGTCCAGAAGGATATTTTAAATGTCCAAACAATTATTGCATACCGCAACATTATGTTCTTGATCTAACAGCTGACTGTCCCAGAGGAGAAGATGAAAACAAGCTATTGTTGGGTCCATGTACAGGAAATTTTAAGTGTTCCAGAAGTGACATGTGTCTTCATCCTGACCTAGTTTGTGACGAACATTCGGAATGTCCATATCAAGATGACGAATTGGACTGTGACGTGTCATGCACCGACGGTTTCTATTGTGTATCTGGAACAGTTACTGTATCAGATTACAACAGATCGATTCCTTTAGAGGATTTTGAATTTATTGACAGTAGAACAAAATACTTAGACTTGTCTGGAGTAAATCTTTCTAACACAGGTCTCACTGAATATGCTAAGTTTGTTTTAAGAAACGTGAAAGTTATACGACTCTCTAACTGCTATATTCGGTCTTTTGATTTGATTTCAAACAGCCAACTATCTAGAATCTACATTTTGGATATTAGCTACAATCTCATAAAGACATTATATGCTCACGAAATTAATACAGAGATATTTGAATATCTGCGTCATTTGAACTTGTCCTATAATCAAAATTTTGTTGATATGAAAAATTTACCATTTCGATTCCTTGAAGTATTCGATCTCTCTCATACAAGTTTGACATATTTAGATAAATCTTCTTTGATTGGATTGTTTAGCCTGAAACACTTAAACTTAAGTCATACGCACATCGTTGACATTTCTAAGGATGCATTTCCTGCTAACTTAATTCTTCAAACACTTGATCTCCGTGCAATCCTCATTTACAAATTTGATGTTGATTTTTTTAATAGTCTCACAATAACACAAAACTTGTATACGGATAATTTCGAAATATGTTGTCCACAAATAAGAGGGAAAACTATACCTTCAGAAATGTGCCACTCCCCTGACATAGCCATTTCCTCATGTTTTAATCTGGTAGGGGTTGATGTTCAACGAGTTCTTCTCTTGTTGGTTGCCGTTCTTGCTGTTTGTGGGAACTTGACAGTAATTTTATTTCGCTTCATTTGGGACAAGTCAGTTTTGACAACAGGCTATGGTTTGTTTGTGACAAACTTGGGTATA
Source organism: Meghimatium bilineatum (assembly GCA_034231615.1). NCBI lineage: Eukaryota > Metazoa > Mollusca > Gastropoda > Stylommatophora > Philomycidae > Meghimatium > Meghimatium bilineatum. The sequence continues at coordinate 13,910,664 of CM067321.1, forward strand.
TCTGACTTTATTATGGGAGTCTATCTTTGTATTATTGCTGGAGCAGATTATAAATATCGTGATGTGTATGTTCTGTATGACAAGATCTGGAGAGAAAGTCTAGTATGTAAACTTGCAGGTTTTCTTGCTACACTTTCTATTGAGACATCCACATATTTTATTTTTCTCATCACTCTGGACAGATTCTTGGTCATGAAGTTTCCATTTGGGCAAATCAAGTTTTCTAACATTACTAAAACGATTGCTCTTCTTATGTCTTGGATCATAGGTTTTCTTCTTGCACTGATTCCAGTTGTGTTCAAGTTTGAAATATATTCTTATAACGCCATGTGTCTTGGTTTACCGTTGACAACTCATCGACTCACTGGTTGGAGTTACTCATTTGCCGTGTTCATTGCACATAATTTCTTCATGTTTCTCGTCATCGCTTACGGACAAACAGCCATCTTTAGAGCAATAGCAGAGAATCGAATTTCTAATACAGCTTCACACACAACTTCTCGTTTAGCAAAAGACATAATAGTAGCCAAACAGCTGTCTCTTGTAGTCCTGGCCAACTTCATCTGCTGGTTTCCTATAGGAATAATGGGATTATTAACTCTTTGTGGACATGAGATGAACATATACGCTTACGCCTGGATAACAGTTGTTATTCTTCCTATTAATTCCGCAGCAAATCCTCTTATCTACACTATTCCTGTTATTATGAACAAATGGGAAAAGTTCAAATACCGCGGCACATTGCATTCTTCAATTTCGAAGTAAGACTAGGGCACAAATTTGTGTATTTTAATAATGACGATACATCACAATATTCTGCCACTAGCGATACTACAGGACGTACACAATCATAGTTGTATCGATACATCACATTATTCTAGCACTAGCTATACTACATGACCTACACAATCATAGATGCATCAATGTATAATAAATGTTTCTGGACAACGAACATTTGTATGTATTAACAATAATTCAGCATATACAAGAATAGTGGAATCTCTCTATAACGCATACTATTGTAACAACTATTCACAATTAACAACATTTCGCAAAATCTCCAATGATATGTATATTCGTTAATGTATATATCCGAAGTCTGGTCAGTGATAAAACATTAATGTATGTACCCGAAGTCTGGTCAGTGATCAAACATTAATGTATGTACCCGAAGTCTGGTCAGTGATCAAACATTAATGTATGTACCCGAAGTCTTGTCAGTGATCAAACATCAATGTATGTACCCGAAGTCCGGTCAGTGATCAAACATTAATGTATGTACCCGAAGTCTGGTCAGTGATCAAACATTAATGTATGTACCCGAAGTCTGGTCAGTGATCAAACATTAATGTATATACCCGAAGTCTGGTCAGTGATCAAGCAATAATGGGTACAATACAAGAATCAGTGGACAAATCACGTGACAACATACCAACTTTTTAAATTTCATATGCTATTGCACTATGTCAGAAACGTAAAAAGTCGTAACTTAAATTACCGATCTAGCTATTTGCACGCAAAGAACTGGCCATCCACTTCCCACTCAGTGTGCAGCGCGCATGTCGAGTGGTCAGAGGCTCTCATCGCGTAAAGTGGCCGAACATTGGATGCATCGGTATATACGACTTATCGGAATTTCGTTTCTTTTAATTGTGTAAGCTATGTGTTCCTTGGAAACCTGTCCACTGATTCTTGTATTGTATCCAATAATGTATGCACCCTAAGTCTTGCCAGTGATCAAACGTTAACGTATGAACCTGAAGATTGGTCAGTTATCAAACATTAACGTATGTAAACGATGACTGGCCAGAGATCAAACATTTAAAATACTTATTATTCTTCCGCGTACATTTTCAAACATCTGCAGACTATTTGAATGTTCTCATGATAACGGATTGTGATGTACATAATTTACAGCTTGCCTGCAATATATACATCTTTTGGTCTTACATTTCTGACTTGTTCATGATTTCTGAAACATTTTAACATTCTGTATGACACGATAGCTAACTATATCTCCCGAACACCGTTAGTCGCATTTTGGACCTGTCTGACAGGACCGCTATTACTTGATTACATTAGAGCCTCATCAATGCACGCGCATAATTTAGAATATGTAATTAATGACATTCAGATGTGGATACACACATGAATCGTTAGAATATATAAGTAATATCTTTGAGATGTGGAAACACATTATAAAAGTTGGAATTTTATGAGGAGAGAAAAAACGGTGCAAGTTAAGCAAATGTGGCCTATTTTTTAATGCAACAAACACGTACATTATTTAAAATAATATCGATAAAGACTCCTTTCACGAAAGCTAATACTACTTGCGGATCCATTGTTGTGTCTGTTATACATTGAGACCACCATCCCCATGCCTTTGGATGAATCCTGGGGGACGAATTGGTGGGACTGTCAGTATTAATGAAACTACACGTGGTATTAAAAAGTTGGACCTATTCCTTTTATTTTCAAACTAGGACATGTGGGTATTCGAAACAATGAAAAAGCAGATCAATTGTCGTCATTCGGGATTGTGACACATGACTATGGGGCAATGGATAGAGCAGACATTCTGAACTCCATAAGAGATACATCACGCGAGAGTGAGACTGACGTGGATGATGATTCCTTTTCAATTGCCAGGATTAACAATCAGGGTTTGAAATGCGGTGTTACTAAAAGTGAACATTTTGGAGGACGCAGAGGAATGATGGTCAACCAGCAGGGGCCCGATACTGTCAGCAGAATTGCAATGACAGATACACTCAGGGAGCTAACGGAGCAACCAGGGACGTGTTTAGTTTGTAGTAATGATGATCCGACAACAATCTAACTAACTACCTAAAGGATAATTTAGTCTGACAAAATTTATTAAGGATGACAGTAAAGTCTTCAACATTCATTCTCTTATTTCAGGTTAGGGTTATCGATCCGGTAATACGTTCATAAAGTTGAGAGATGTAACATTTCATTTCTCTAGTTAAACTAAACAATATAAAATATTGAGAAATGGTTGTTTATGCCCTTTCCCCTCCACTCTAGAAATGCATCACCAAATATAATTTCTAATACAATCGATGTTCTACTGGTGTATTGGGCCTGCTTGTTTTGCTAGGAAAACGTTTCCTTTCTTCATGAATACTGTTAATACTCCTACTAGAAATACTTAGTTGTTATACCACACTCTGGTCAGCGACAACTATACCTCGCGTACTTCCCTAAAGCGCATGACATATTCCGTATCATCAATAGTACTAGGGTAATTTTCAGAACTGCTGGCTGTACATTTAAGGCACTCTTCATCTCTTTAAGACTATGGTTAAATGTACGCATGATGGTAGGGTACATTAAAAGACAACATGTCTATATTATTAACGAAACGCACCATAAGCTCGAAGAAACGTAACCAACAGTATTTAAGAATTCGGAGTTGGGCAAATAGTGATTGTAGAGACATTACATTAGGTATGCCCCTCTTTTCAGTGCACAGTGGGAAATATTTTTAATGGAGGGGTGGGGGGTAGAAGATTTGAGATGTTTACTGTTTGGAATTAGGAATTTAGCGTTATAGCTATGGTTATGGGGTGGGAGGAGGTAAGTGTTAGTGTTAGAGAGGACTTTACTGATTTTCATTCTTTTTCCATCGATACACATCCGTAGAAAATAAATCATACTGTATACACAAACTTCACATATAAATGCGTTTCATTCAACAACTGTAGTCTTGTTGTATACACACACTTCACATATAAAGGCATTATATTTGACAACGGTAGTCTTGCTCATCTGCATTTCTCTTTTGCATCATTCTGCAGATGTTATTTGGAAATCCCATGCACATATATATCTTCCTTAGCGGAATATGTGTAACTTGCAAACACATTTACGTCTATGAGCTGATTATGTCGCCTTACAATGCGTTCTTACAGAATCGTTCCATCAGTGTGGTAATATAAGGTATTGGATGATCATGGCCGCATATCATTTCATGTTGAAGCAGCCCATGACTATGTAACAAAAGTAAAACATAATTATCTGTAGCTTGCAAGCTCAGTAAACAGACTTCTCCTTTGCGAGTAAATTCCCTATTAATTGGTTGGTTGCTGATTCAGCGGCCCATGGGCTCATGCCGTTTGACATAATGCCATTAAATGACATTATATTGCTGGGAAACCTGTGGATTTTCGGCCCACCCCGGGACAGAGTCAGAGAATAACTATCACATCTCCAGGAAGGTATGTTTCAATCTATGCACTGCTCCTAGCCACTGTAGCCAAAATATGGTTCACTGTGCTCATTCCCCGCCACAAATTGACTACTGGTTATGCCGATCTTCTCTATTGCTCTAGGCATGCGACGAAATGTTCAAGTCAAAAGGATTGTCACGCCCCTAGTCATAGTGCTGTCAGTTTCCTCATCCCCAGGGCGGCACAGTACATCACTGGTTCCTTGCCAACCACAGAGGGTGCATATATATATATATTCAGTTAAACATGAAACAAATTTCAACAATAAAATAAAAGCACAATTGTATATTTGACGTGCCATGAAGCTTCTCTAAGAAGATAACCTCAATATAACGGCATGTCACACACTAAGGTTTTCTGTTGCATGGGTGGTTTGTCTAGTGGGCCATTTGTGAGACCCACAGACGCAACAACGTGTGTAAATTCCCTATAAAATTAGCCACTTTTGTTTTTGTAGCAACACGGTCTGCTGGTGATGTAATTTTAGCTACCACAATAAAACTTCGCTTATTATTCCAACGTGTGAATTTAACTGCAAATAATATAAATAAAATGTAATGCAGGCATTTCTTCGTGTACTGTACGGATAACAGAACCCGCAACATGTCCATTGCATAATTGTTGTAATATATGTTTAGTGAGAGTGGTTTTTTCCTTTGTACTTTTTCTAGCCCTCCCTTGTCATTCTATAATGTTTTCCTTATTAATGCGAATTGCCTTAATAAATTTAGTTGAAACGATAACACATGGCAAAGGGTCGTTTTCAAATTGTCTGCATTAAGAGAATGTCACTCAAGTTTCATTTTTCTGTCGCCCAATTTTTCAATGTATGTACACGATAACTCAACTACAAGTACACAAGTAAATTAAAGTTGATGACAACACATCTACTACGACACAAAATGTATTGTATATATATATATATATATATATATCAATAGCAGCATAATCCTCCTACATATCATGAACCCACTGATGTACACATCGGGAAATAAAAGTGTTCCTGCTGTTCTTTCTTTCCTGCGAGGACACCTGTGCTCTTGAAGACAGTAGACACATCCATATTATAACCTCCAAATGCATAATTCGAGCGTCCGTAATGTGATCTGAAGTGCCACGTCTCTCAATTATATTCGCATTTCTACAAAAGGATGGCCTATCCAAGTAGTCAAGCATGCATACATACACACTCGTTACCTATCATGGTTGATGCGAACATGTCATTGGACACTTTGATAGTAATATGTGTGGACAATCAATGATAATGCAAATAAGCTATGATCACTGACGATCTGTATAGAAAGCTATCAGGACAATGTTGAGAGAAGAACTTGCTAATATACATATAAAAGTACATATAGAAATATCAAACACAGGACACCCACTCCTGTGGCCAATCACTTCAACGGCGACGGCCAACGTGGTGCCCTTGACATTCAGGTTACTGCACCACCGATGATAGATCTAGGTACGCCCTAGAAAATCGTTTCATTTTCAAGTAGGGTACCATCACGCCATTTCGACTCAATTTCGACCACTTTTTCGCTTAGTTCTCGGTCGTTTGGTCTTTGTTGTTTTTATTAATTTTGTACCGCCATTTACGTCATCGTTTTGTTCCTATCGTTCTACCTGTATTATCGTCTTTGTGTACTTCCTGTTCGTATCCTTCTTGCATCATATTTCACTCGGACACGCATTCATTTCTACTTGTGATATGTTTATGTTTGTATGCTGTGTGTGTATCTTGAAAAAGGTCTATTGGTCCGAAACGTCGACTTTGTCCTGTGTATTGTCATTTGTATTATTATATTCTGTGTTTTCTTTTGTTGTATGTACCATATTTATTCATGTACATCCGTCAGTGATAGTGTGTTAGTCGTCATTCAGTAGGACTTCATTACATGTCTTCCACGTGAGTATTATATAGAAGTAATACAATGCTCAGAGATGAACTTGCTAATATACATATAGAAGTAAAACAATGAACATTAAATCTTCAGGGAAATGTATTTTAATGTTGACATGATTAGTTAAAATGTTTCAATAATAATCGAGATACCATTGCTCCTTGACATGAGATGTACCCTTGTAACGAGATATTATCACAATCGGTAAATGATTGAATAGAAGAAAACACGTTTATAAATATGTATTTTTGGGGGGGGGGGAACAAACTACTGTGAGGTTTAGTGTTCATAAAACAGATGAAATGTCATTAAATAATATAGTTAACTGACTACAAAACAGACTTAATTGACGTTTTGATTAAAATGATTTATAAGTACAATTATAGAGTAAACGGAGAATAAATAATAAGAATAAAGACCTGAAGTTTGGCGCCTGAGCACGAAGGTGAGCAAAGAATATTGATAATGTTAGGTGTCATGATTCTAATAAGAGGCGAGAAAACAAATTTTGGGGATGAATCTGGCTGTCCCATTCCATTGATGACCAAAGTAACATCATGCTAAAGTCGGGTGTGCCAGAGGAAATGTTTAAACAATATATTATATCTATTGCATTTTCTTTGCTTTTGCTGTAAGGTGTCGCATGATTGAATGACGATCGGTTTTCTGACTATGTCTCGCCTGGTCTTTTAGTTTGCTGTACCATTGTGGCGTCTCTGAACTTTGTAATTTTTTCAATCCACCATATTCTTGATCTTCACATGCATCTTCATGTTTCCATTTTCATGCTGCGTGATTTTGCCTCGGGCTAAAAAGTGTTAGTTCCCATGCATGGCCAAAATATTTCAGCCTCTATTGTTCAAGTGATCTTGCAAGTCATCGCTTGAAATGTGGAGTAGGCACTGATAGTTTGCAAAGAGTGATTTAACTAGGACATTTGTTTCATAATCGACTTTTAACAATAACGTAGTGAACTACGTTCCTTGGTTAGAATTATGATATTCTGAAGAAAATTCAGAATGAACACAGAAAGTTAAGAAGTCAATGAAGTTAATAAACCAATCTGCGTACAATTAGTCACACAAGAGTTTGTTACTTTGTTGTCTTGTACATTACTTAACTGGAAACTGCAGTATTAATAGTTAAAACAACAGGTAGCCGTCCTCAAAGAAATGAAAGGGGATGGGAAACAAGGATAATGACTACAGCCAGTTTTTAGGTTACTGAAGCGTCTAATAGACGATTTACTGACAGGGAGTTATTTGAGAAGATAAAATTGTTTAAAATTGGATTGGGCGGGGAGACACAGACTGAGAAAGAATGGGATATTTAGTAAATATATCAAATTGAGTCATGTATATTGATACATTCGACTGGGTTATTAGGCACGCAGCAGACTGAGAAATGGATCCCCAAGTGTGCAAATGGGTATGGAGTTGTTTTAATATTTAAGTATTCATAACGATGTATACTTTCTGTATTTGATATAACGGTTTAACAAATAGTGAGAACCAGGAGACCTGAACTGGGGGGTTGTCTGCTCAAAGTAAACATGAGTACGGGAAACAGAGAAACTGTCAGCAGGGAAATTACCGCAGACCACTAGAATGGATTGTAATATAAGCAAGGAGAATTTTAGAATTTTTAGAGAGTGGAAGTTCATAACAAGGAATGTTAGTTATGAGTAATTAATTTACGGGAATTCATGTGAATCATGAACCAAATAAAATGATTTATGAATGAGGAAAGAGAAGCACACAATTTCGGGAAGGGGGAAGCTCTCTACTAGGTACCCGGCCATGTACTCTGTGGAGTGATTCCTACACCGAAAATGTTGGTGTGCTTTGGAAATTCAGAAATGTGGGTAATATGTGTGAGGTGAATTTTAGGAAGATTGTCTAATTGAACATTGTACATGTTTTGAGATTTTTATGAATTCTTGAGTGAATTATTATTGCATGTTTTATGTACTTCGATGAGTTTGATGTGTTTTTTCATCTTTTCCATGAATTTTTTACAATTATATATGTGAAGTCATCGAATCTTGTATTTCAGAGGCTTTGAATTGGTTATCCACAGGTAGTCTTTAGAAACAGTATTTCGAAATGGAGGTGACATTAGAAGTGTTTTTCAGACATCAACTCTTGTTTCGTGCACTTTCTCCTTAATATTCAGTTTTCCTATAATTTTTGGAGATTCGTATCCCAATTTCTAGACGTGTCTAGACATGTTTTTAGTTCATCAACATGTTTGTTTCCCATAGTTTTCCAACATGTTTGTTTTCCTTTACAGTGAAGGTTAAGTGAACTCTCACGTAATTCTAGCACTCTAGATTCTAACCCCATAAATGTATGTCCTTTCTTGTTTGATCGTTCAACCAACTTACTGTCACATGTTTTTTGACCAGTTTATTTACACTCTACGAATATCTAGAATCATCTAGAACCTACGTTCAGTCGATATATCCTTACTGTTAACATTAAGTTAATGAATTAAATCCATTTGTCCATATTGTAATCCGTTTCCTGTAAACGAGGCGACTAATAAACTATCCAAGAGAGGTACTGTCATCTCTGTTTCCCCCACCACTTCCTCCACACACACAAAAAAGAAATATGAAAATAGATTCTACGAAACAGCTATAGAAGAAGAATGATGGTCAACCAGCATAGGACCGGTACTGTCAGCAGAAGTGTGATGGCGGATACACTCAAGGAGAGATCGGAGCAACTATGGATGTGTCCAGTTTGCAGTGATGATGATCCGACGACTAACTAACTAACTAAGCTATAGACAAGAATGACTACGAAAGTGTTTCAGCTCAAAGACTGGACGCTCATTCAGTGTTCATTCATAAACTCCCACTGGATATGTCTTGTAACACGACAATAGTCCTCCTAGATTTCCAGCAGGATGTAGCTCAGAGAATGAAAATGTGTTGTGTCCCCGTTTTATTTGCGCTAATTGCCTGATACATCCGTCTTAGGCGGTTTGAGGAGAATTAATCCAGTAACATGCAAGCAGAGTCTGTCGAAACCCTGCTATTGCAGTGACTAAAAGTGACAGGCACCATACAAGAACTACTACTACCACTTCTAACTATACCCATCACACTAGTTCTGTACCGATGGTGGTAGGGGGGTGCAGCCGCACCGGGCATCAGGGCTTGAGGGGTATCAAAACGCCCCTCAAAATAATGAAAACTGTAAATGGGCTTTAAGTGTCTTTTCCGTGCCACAGTTGATGCCTAACACCATTACAAAATAACATTTCTCCTTATTAAGACCATTTATTTGAAAGTTAGGTAATAATACAATTTTGGAACATTATTATAAAACATTAAAAGTAATTCATAAGTAGAACTATTTCCTCTCGAAAGAATACACTCCCACAATTTACTTCAAAATTATATTTTAGCTTGTAAGAAAAACGAAAAATAAGTTTAGGATCCGATCATCAATCCATTTAGTCGTTCACTTAGCGCCTTAAAAGTCCGTCATAAGCCGTCTTTGAGTTCGATGACAAATCAAGTTTATTTCTATAATTCTAGCATTGAATGCTATCATTCAACGACAACGATTCTATCATCGGTAAAGATCAGACATTTAAATCAAGCTTGATCATTTGGCAGGCACAATCAGGATCGTGTTTCAGCGCATAATAAAGTCCTATAACCTAACTATAACCAGTGAATAAATCAGATAGTGAAAAAGTGTAAATTGTGTTGTGTACATGTGCATTCTGAATATTAGAAAAAAACTCCTTAACGTTGAGCAAATTTAAATAATTTTAAAGTGAACTAGAATTTAAAGAAAAGGACCAACGGCCTTTGAAATTGCTTGCCTTCATTCAGAAACATTAAAAAACTTTCAATCAGAAAAGTAAATTTATAATTTTAAATTAAAATTTTAAAATTTATTTCTGTCTTTATTAAAAGTGGATAAAATCGATGATAATAATTAACTTGTAAAATTTTACTCTGATTTGTAAAAAAAAATCAATTTCGGGATGGGGGTGGCATCAACATCTTCATTGCACCGGGCAACACTTACCGTAGGTACGCCGCTGCATCACACTCTACACCTCTACACCACATCTGGGTAGAACCTGTTCGTCTCGCTAGAAAGGCCATGGACTACTGTCAACAGTTTTTTGCTCACACATAACTGAAGGGATTCAATCACCATCATGTTCATGCCCAAGTTATTCATGTGCTGTAAGCATTATTGCAAGAACTATTGTTTTGTATCGACTCCCATGTTACCCATTATGTGACGTAGTAGTAGATAATGCGTTTGTCTCTCATTTGAAGAGACACGCCCATTCAACCAGCGGACAAAATAATCCAATTGGATTATATGAGGACACACTACAATAAAGTATTAAGGTAACAGAGACACCAAGATTAATATCTTTAGTTGGTATAGACATAATATAGATCTTTATGTGGCGCTCCAAGACGACTCTTTAGTGCCCTAAATTAAACGATTGATATTTTTCCCTTTGTAATAATGGCATTTCGTCAAGTCTAATTGCGGTCGGATGGGACGGGGGGGGGGGAGGGAGGGGGATATTACAAACACCAAGAATAATACATTTAGAAAATGAAAGCGTAGTGAATTCATATTTCTTCATAATGAAAGCTTTGATCTTCGAGCCGTCAAAGGCAGAGCATGATAACAGCAATGTTCATTGATATTTTCATCCTTAAATAACTAGAGTTATCCAGTGACACATGATCCGTGACATCTTCTCAGCAATAATTAACTTCACAGAACACAACATTACAATATTGCAATGGTTACAATCAAAACATTTATGCATATGTCTCTAGGCAATGCAGGCCTGCTTGCCCGGGACAGAGAGGAGTTCAGAGTATCCACATATATATATATATATATATATATATATATATATATATATATATATATATATATATATATATATATATATATATATATATATATATATATATATATATATATATATATATATATATATATAATTGGTCGAGTGCAAAAATTTAAATGTAAATCGAAAAGTAATTAGTTTCATAAACCGTGTTGTCTGTCATCAATTATACAGTTCTACTGCCTCATGGGAGAACATCTTCTAAAGTGATTTTTTTTCCGTGATTTGTATTGGTGATGTTGTGTATATTTTGTTTTGACGGTCAATGAAAATTACGATAATCGATAAATATTTCACTTTAGAATAATGAGTCCCAGTGTATCGTGCATGTTTTTTATGTCACATAAACCTACTCAAATAAAATTATTTCTATTTCATGAATCCTACATTAATATGACAAAATAATATTTCTCGCTACAGTTAAGTTATTTGTCTTCTAGAGGTAGTGGGTTCGCTGCCTGGTTGCAGTTTTTGTTCCAATTGCACTCTCTGGTTGAAGATAGTTGTGATTATCACTTAAAGTGTAGGATGGTCATCTTATGTGCGGTACTTTCTGTATGAATTGTGCTGATATGTTCAGAGCAAAAAGTATTTTATTAGAAAATCATACTAGAGCAGCCACAATCCTCTATCAAATTATTTCTAAACTTGTGCAGACAAGTATGTACAACTTGACATAGGTAATGTCAATCAGACAAGATACATCATACATATCTCTAGATTGTCACAACTTTGTCTATATTATCACATTGTTATATATAATCATACATCAGTGTATACTTTCACATTTCTATATACATGGTCTCATGTCTGTGAATGTTGTGTATATGTATCCATATATTGACACATTTCTGTTTAAATTTCACATTTCTCTCTGTATTACCATATTTGCCACGCTGTTATTTTCCTTTTTCTATTCATTTCGCAGAATACAAAACGGTTTGAATACACAACATTCTTTATTCCAACATTATGTTACAAGCGCTAGACATGGACCCTAATAATAATATCTTGAGAAAAACTACAATATGCAGGAAGAAATGCATAAGAAATGCTACAAACGTCACAAGAAAATACCGAATAAGAAATGAAGACATCATAAAGATAGTTAATATCATGCACACAATATACAGAAAGACAACATATCAACTAGTTCTGACATCTTATGCGAAGGGAAATATCACAACCAGCCAGACACAAGTACAACATCGGAAAGAACGGGTACTAAGCATGCGGAAGACCAGCAACAAGATGGGAATATTCAATGAGAGAGATTGTTAAAAAAACCACGGCTTATCAATGACAAGCACAACAAAGATGGCCAAATACAGAGAACATCAACTCCCCACGACACCTGGCAGTATTTGTGGACATGACATTTCTCTGTTTATTTCGTATTTTTCTCTTTATTATCATATTTGTCTATATTGTCACATTTCTTTTAATATTGCCACATTTTTATGTACACTGGTAACACATCTGTATATTGTCATATTTATGAGTTTATTGTAAAATTTGTGTATATGTTGTTAGTTATCTACATTGTAAAATGTCATCGTTTCTACGTAGTTTGTCACATTTAAATTATATAGTCATATTTATGTGCATAATGTTACAATTTTCTTAACATTTTTACGTTTTTGTCATTATCCTTTCATTTACCACGATCATGTCACATTGCATTGTATAGTATCACTCTTCTCGCTGAATTGTCAAATTTCTCTATATTGCCAAATGTATCTGTACATTATCACATTTTCTATATCTTTACATTTCATAGCCATCTTGTCACATTTCAGAGTATATTGTGACATGTTGAGTATATTGTGACATTTCTGTCAATCAGATCGCTGATTATATTGGCACATTTTATTTAGGTATCCGACAGAAAACATACTCATGTCGCAATACATTTCAATGTCACTGATCATCATGATAACTGATATAATTCAGGTAACGGTGATATGTTCATGTATCGCTGAAGATATAATTATGTGCGCCATTCAATATTGTGGTACACTTGGACATTTGATCGTATTACCTACCAGTGAATTGTATTCATATATTTTAATGGTTTAATTGGAAGGGGGGGGGGGAGTTGTTGCGCTATTGTTCATTTTATTTTCAGGCATAGCTAGTTTATTTCGCTTTATTCGCCGCATTTTTAATACACGTCTCCATGACAATATTTGTGTTTACGTCATTGTTATCTTGGATGTCTGTCATGTTAAATGTATGTCATCTAATGGTTTTATGATAATGACATTATTGTTCCTGTTTCTACTATTTTTTCTACTGCTTGTCATATATTTCTTAGAAGAAAATCTGTATGTTGAAACTGTATACTGTTGTTGTATTATTTCACGCTGGTATCCTAAAGTATGATAGTTTGTGGGTTCATTGTAAAGCTGATAGATCTTGTGATTTTTTCAAGCAAGTCATCCCCAGAACTGGAAGATGGTAGTGCTGGTGATAGAATTGAGAGATGGCACGTTAGTTGACATAACGAATAATGGTGGTCGTGTTGATAGAACAGGAAGATGATATTCGTGCTAATAGAACAGGCAGAAAGTAGTCGTGGTTATAAAATGTGTACAAGGTTATAGTAATAGCCATAACTTAAGGTAGTAGTGTTAATATAGTTGACATAAGGTAGACGTGTTAATATCATTGAAATAAGTTAGTGATGTCAATATAAAAGATATAAGGCATTGGTGATAATGTAATTGATATAAGGTAGTGATGTTAATATATTTGTCATAAGGTAGTTGGTTTAATATACGTGACATAAGGTAGTCATGTTAATATAAGTGACATAAGGTAGACATGTTAATATAAGTGACATAAGGTAGTCATGTTAATATAAGTGACATAAGGTAGTCATGTTAATATACGTGACATTAGGTAGTCATGTTAATATAAGTGACATAAGGTAGTCATGTTAATATAAGTGACATAAGGTAGTCATGTTAATATAAGTGACATAAGGTAGTCATGTTAATATAAGTGACATAAGGTAGTCATGTTAATATACGTGACATAAGGTAGTCATGTTAATAAAAGTGGCATAAGGTAGTCATGATAATATAAGTGACATAAGGTAGTCATGTTAATAAAAGTGACATAAGATAGTCATGTTAATAAAAGTGACATAAGGTAGTCATGTTAATAAAAGTGACATAAGGTAGTCATGTTAATATACGTGACATTAGGTAGTCATGTTAATATAAGTGACATAAGGTAGTCATGTTAATATAAGTGACATAAGGTAGTCATGTTAATATAAGTGACATAAGGTAGTCATGTTAATATAAGTGACATAAGGTAGTCATGTTAATAAAAGTGACATAAGGTAGTCATGTTAATAAAAGTGACATAAGGTAGTAATGTTAATAAAAGTGACATAAGGTAGTCATGTTAATAAAAGTGACATAAGGTAGTCATGTTAATATAAGTGACATAAGGTAGTCATGTTAATAAAAGTGACATAAGGTAGTCATGTTAATATACGTGACATAAGGTAGTCATGTTAATATACGTGACATAAGGTAGTCATGTTAATATACGTGACATAAGGTAGTCGTGTTAATAAAAGTAACATAAGGTAGTCATGTTAATAAAAGTGACATAAGGTAGTCATGTTAATAAAAGTGACATAAGGTAGTCATGTTAATATACGTGACATAAGGTAGTCATGTTAATATACGTGACATAAGGTAGTCATGTTAATATACGTGACATAAGGTAGTCATGTTAATATACGTGACATAAGGTAGTCATGTTAATAAAAGTGACATAAGGTAGTCATGTTAATAAAAGTGACATAAGGTAGTCATGTTAATAAAAGTGACATAAGGTAGTCATGTTAATATACGTGACATAATGTAGTCATGTTAATATACGTGACATAATGTAGTCATGATAATATACGTGACATTAGGTAGTCATGTTAATAAAAGTGACATAAGGTAGTCATGTTAATATAAGTGGCATAAGGTAGTCATGTTAATATAAGTGACATAATGTAGTCGTGTTGACAGAACTAAGAGATGCGTATATTGTTGTTAAGTTCATCGAACTGATGAATTTTTTCATGTTCTTTAAATCCTTAGGATTGTATTATCTATCTTTCTTCCTAACGTTATTTGTTCTCTGTTGTGACTTACATCTGTCGTTTCTTATACTGCCACATTCTGGATTTTTTTGTTTTGTTTGTCTGTTGAAGGTGTATGGGTATACAAATAATATTAAATCAACGTTAAGTAATTTGTGTCACACTCAGTACATCACACTAATCCAGTAATTTCCCTTACATTGTACTTTAGTATAGCCGGTCAAGCTATTTGGAAATAATAACACAAAAACAGATGCATAGTTCAACAATGGGTATAGTTCAATAGTTCATAGTTCAACATAGGCGCTGCACGCAAAATACGTCAACAAATAATGGAGGGGACGGGTCCTGCTATTCTGCAGGAGTTTGAAAACGAACACAGAAGAAAAAGAACATACATTTCGTAGATATAAAATTGTAAATACGTATTCACATTTTCTACTTATTTTTAAACAAATGTATAATTGAGGTGTCCTACATCACTTGGCAATGCTGTGAAACATAATCTCATCATTTGAAACATTTAATCTTTCACACAAAACCATATGAACAAATAGACTGCATGCATTGTTACAGATAGGACAAGATACTGTAAAATACTACAATTACGTAAATTGTGTCTTTTATTCAACATGGATCGCATGATTTTATAGATGGATATTTTTGTAATAATCGTGTGCTTATTATAAGTTTTAACTTATCAATCTTGCTTCTTATGCCAGAAGATCATGTTTCTATGTCATTAATAACAGAGTGCATATTTTCACCTTCCTGTTTACAACAGACTCCCAAACCAAAACCATTTTGTCTGATCCACTGAGTATAGTAATGTTCTAAAATATGTTGCTTTGAGATTATTAGTCGTGGAAAGTGAAGTCTGTACGCTGTCATGTAATCATGCATTACGAATGTATTCTTGTACATTTTCAGTATGAATGCTGGGGCGGGGGGGATTAAATTGTGAGTTTTTAAAAAAGATCAATTTAATTAAATGAACATATCTCTAGTGGCAAATAAACTTTTAATGATATCTTGATTATGTGTGAACAATTTAGTGTGGCTGATGCTGCAATCTGTTAGATATGCATACACCTTACATTTCAAATATTTATGGCAGTGATTCTAAAGTAAAATTTTCAGTACTTTACCTTCCTACTCTAATCGTGTCTGTGTTTCTATAATACGTCTCGTGAGAGTCATACTATTGTTCATATTGTTGTATGTGTGTTTAACTCTAATAATATCAAATAAATAGAATTATGTTTAATTTATAATTTGACATTTCTAAGTTTGCTATCTGCATTTCAAGTGTGAATTTTCCCATGCCAAGATTCCCCCTCACACACACACACACACACACACACTGTAACCCATATCTGATTTTCTGGAATACAATTGCTACGCCATATTTACATACCATTCTTATTATAATCACTACGATGAGCACACAGGAATATATACATATTAGTCAAGAAAACATATTATACATTCGATGTAATACCATCAAACTATCATCTAATCATGCACCCAATATCTTGTAATTTATTTTGTACATTGTCTGTCTGATATTTCATGTGACATCGCAACTAAAGCCCATGCTTTAGAAATGTGACATATCAACATCAGCTCCTGCTTTAGATATGTGACATCTAAACACCAGCCCCTGCTTAACGAATGTGGCATCTCAACACCAGCCCTTGCTTTAGGAATGGTCTATGTTTTCTTTCCTGCCTCCATGATAATCCAAGTGATTCTTTTATTAGAATCTCACAAGTTTAGGGTATGCTAACTTTTAAATGTACAACACCACTAATGGTAGAGGTGATCATTTTGAAAGTCGTAAAGTTCATGAAACTTGTTTCATGATTCTTAATTAGGAACAAGCGTCAAAGTACTGGGAGCATTCCCGTATATACACTTACCGTTATGCCAGCTATCTAAAAGTGCACCGTCTTGAGACTGTACAGTATTCCGTCTATAGTCCAAGAGACTGTGTTACTACTAGTGAATCGGTTGATGTACCTGCTAGATGTTCTCTAACTGATTGTAGAAATCTTGATCTCATTCTTTTAGTACGGGATTTTATTTCATGTGATTATTTCCTGAACTGTATCATTTTATGCTACATTATTGGTTTTTCGGGTGTTTTGCACGCTATTATTATATTTCGTGTGTTTGTTCTATTAAGTTTTCTTTTTCTAATTCTAACAAATCCTGTGAATATTTTTTTTCATCTTCACAGAAAAGCTGTGTAAGTGATGCACTAAAATAGGGATCAAAGTTGATTGATGATATGCAATGATGAAGTTGATTTACTTGAAATGTGTGAAGATCATTTTGATGCACATACAAAATGTGTGAAGATCATTTTGATGCACATACAAAATGTGTGAAGATCATTTTGATGCACATACAAAATGTGTGAAGATCATTTTGATGCACATACAAAATGTGTGAAGATCATTTTGATGCACATACAAAATGTGTGAAGATCATTTTGATGCACATACAAAATGTGTGAAGATCATTTTGATGCACATACAAAATGTGTGAAGATCATTTTGATGCACATACAATGTGTGAAGATAATTTTGATGCACATACAATGTGTGAAGATAATTTTGATGCACATACAATGTGCGAACATGATTTTGATGCACATACAATGTGTGAAGATAATTTTGATGCACATACAATGTGTGAACATGATTTTGATGCACATACAATGTGTGAAGATAATTTTGATGCACATACAATGTGTGAAGATAATTTTGATGCACATACAATGTGCGAACATGATTTTGATGCACATACAATGTGTGAAGATAATTTTGATGCACATACAATGTGTGAAGATAATTTTGATGCACATACAATGTGTGAAGATAATTTTGATGCACATACAATGTGCGAACATGATTTTGATGCACATACAATGTGTGAAGATAATTTTGATGCACATACAATGTGTGAACATGATTTTGATGCACATACAATGTGTGAAGATAATTTTGATGCACATACAATGTGTGAAGATAATTTTGATGCACATACAATGTGCGAACATGATTTA
This sequence comes from Meghimatium bilineatum, assembly GCA_034231615.1. Lineage (NCBI taxonomy): Eukaryota > Metazoa > Mollusca > Gastropoda > Stylommatophora > Philomycidae > Meghimatium > Meghimatium bilineatum. The sequence goes on from CM067321.1 coordinate 13,928,925, forward strand.
GATGCACATACAATGTGTGAAGATAATTTTGATGCACATACAATGTGTGAAGATAATTTTGATGCACATACAATGTGTGAAGTTCATTTTGATGCACATACAATGTGTGAAGATCATTTTGATGCACATACAATGTGTGAAGATAATTTTGATGCACATACAATGTGTGAAGATAATTTTGATGCACATACAATGTGTGAAGATAATTTTAATGCACATACAATGTGTGAAGATCATTTTGATGCATTTGCAATTTGTGGAGGAAATATCATCATGTATTTAGTCACATCAACCTCATCCTTTTGAAAAATATTCCTACAAAAACTGCAATACGGATTTGTAAGTTTGGGAAGCTAAGATGACACTTGATTTACAACATTTGGTGGACTTTGTACTCAGGAAACGTTTAACACATTCATGACATTCTTTGTAAATATTGAGAACACACACTACGCTCATTAATATTAACATCATCATTGAATTCACACCATACATTTTTAGAATTGCCTGCAATTTGTTGTGCTGGTTTTAGGCGTTGTTATGAAAGTGTGATATTTATATTTTAAATTGTTTTGATATATGACATATATATTTATATATATATATATATGCTGTTTGAATGTTTATTTGGCTAATTATTATTTATATTACTCAAAACATAAAGCATGACATTTATATGGTGATGAAAAAGTGATGGCGTTTTATGTTTTATTTTTGTTTGTTTGTGATAATTACTTTCTGTCCATGAACATGTTCTACACATGTTTTGGATATGTGAGTTGCGTTTGTTAATTGTGTGTTCCAAGTTGACGTATGTTGATAAGATTGATGATGGTGTATGTTCCACATGAATATATGTTGATAAGATTGATGTTGCGTGTTCCATGTTGACGTATGTTGATAGATTGATGATATTGAGTTGATTCAATTCATTGTAATAATGCATAATGTTTGATTGCAGTCTAATCGAGCCTGCAACACAATAACATCTTGAAATTAATGGTAATTGCTTGACTTTACAGGAAACTGTGTGTGTGGCTTAGTGTAACATTCAAATGGTAGACCTATACATATTTCTTATATCGATAGTCAATCAATAGGTTGGCCTATACCTATTTCTTATATCGATAGTCAATCAATAGGATGTCCTATACTATTTCTTATATCGATAGGCAATCAATATGTAGGTCTATACTTATTTCATATATCGATAGTCAATCAATAGGTTGGCCTATACCTATTTCTTATATCGATAGTGAATTTATTTATACTTATTTCATTATAAATTTTAAAAATATCATTAGCTGATGTATTATAATATATTTACGTGCAACAACAAGCCTCCTCAAAGTGTCTGTCATAGGAAAATTTCGGCGACCAAAGATGTTGGTTATAATATGAGATACGTTTAGTAAGATATTGTTAGGTAGGGCACACCTAATTTCATACTAGATTAGAATAACATTCTCTAAACAAGAAAATGTATAATATAATGTGATACAACTGTATGGATTCTGTAACAATGTATTGTGTTATAGACCTACCTCTGATATATCAGCTCGGGTACATACCTATAGACGTAGCTGTCGGACACAATGATGTTTACAAATAACCAGACCATAATGACTTATAATCCGATATGAAAGTGCCCTCAAATATACTAAATTGTTAGTTTGGATAGTTATTGTGGTGTAAAATATTGCATACAACACACTAGTTAATTGTAGTTAATTAACTTATCATATTTCGTTGATTCGTATAATCCCGCCAAATGCTAACTTTTGTGAAGGAACGTTTACATAGGGCATTCGAGTATTTTGTTGTCCTAGACTTTCCCTTAAACAGCGCTATCTCTATGAAAAAAACCACACACTTGAAATGAACTTGTGCTTGATATCTAGGTTGGTAAATATCCTCTTCTAGACGAAATATCAGGTAGGCACTACCCACAAACAAGTTACTCCGAGTTTTTCGAAGCATACTCATAGAAGTACTCATTACCATTTTGCCATAGCTTTCTGATCTGTGTTATTTTGAGTGTTTCAATTGCCAATCATCTTCTAATCCTCCACTAAAGAATCTCCGGAACTGCTTATATTTCCTTCCTGATAATCGAATGTATTTACAAATTCTAGTTTTATATTGTCTATGTTGATTATTGGTTTGATCTGTGTGTTGTCTGTAATCATAATTTATATTTTCTTTGCGGTTAGATACATATTTTGGAACTCGCTGTATTTATTTGTTGCTGTGATTAGCTGTTCCAGTCCCCCAGAATGTGTTTTGTGTACTGTGTCATCTGCATATCTTATTTCTGTAATTTTATACCCACCGAAAATGTTTGATGAGTTTAACTTTCCACTATTCCGTTTCTTACACTTCCCATTATATTATCTGCATAGATGTTAAAAAGATAAGGGGGTATAATTCACCCCTGTCTCACTCCATTTCGAGCATCGAAACATTCATATGTTTCTCCTTCCACTCTTACTGCTGCTAGTTGTTCGTGGTGCACTGTTTCAAAAAGATATATTAGATATTTAGGGAAGTCCATGTCTCTCATGATGGGCAATATATATTAATATCTTATGATTGAGCAGATTTAAAACAATATTATTCCACCATGCGATAGTAAGATGAATAGTGGCCTATGACATAATATGATAACACCATATCTTCCAGATTCCACTTACATAAACGTGGCATATTTTCTCCAGAAATTGTAATATTCCCAAAATTCTAAAATGTCGAATGTACGTACTGAATATGCCGTTTTGAAAGTTCTTAACATTTGTTAATGGGGGGGGGGTGACTAAAATTGATACAACAATTAAATTTTGCTATTTGTTTTCTTATAATTATAATTATATGTTTTATTCACATTTTCTCAACAATCTATTTCGGGTGGGGTACATATTTTGTACGCACTGTAGCGAATTGTTAAAATGGGAGAGGGGAGAGAGAAAATGTCAATGAACACGTGACCGTGACTAGTTGTTGACGAGTACGAGGGCAGTGCACATTTTCTAAACACAAAATTGTCTACGTAATGTATGTACAACACCCCCGCCACAATAGTAACGTCATGGTAACACACATATAGACTTAATATGTGTGAGACGAAAACTCTAACCTCTCGACCATAAGATACACTTGGACAAAAAATTATCAAGAAAGTGGTAAATTAGAAGCTGTAGAAATGTTGTTTTATAGAAGAATGTTGAGAATACAATGGAATGCCAGCAAAACTAATATAGAGGTTTTGAAATAAATAAATGCAAGTCGGAACTTAGTGAATAATATAAGGAAGACACAATCTTCATTTCTTAGACACAATATGAGACACGAATGTTTGGAGGACATAGTCACAGCACCCAAGATTGAAGGCAGCCGAGCCAAAAAGCTACAACGTGAGAATACTTTAGACACTTTAGTAATCTGGCACAGCAAGGAAACAATAACGATTATGATACATAATACTGGATAAAGAGAGATATGGAGAGCAATGATTGCCTACGCCAGCCGGCTTGGCATCTGATGATGATGAGACTGATAAGATTGGCAATTCTATTCGTAAACGATACGTCGTTGCAAAGATGGGGTTAATGATTATCTGATTCATTCGCAGAAATCCAGGCAATTAGTGTGGCAGCTAAAACACTGCTGATCTCAAATTCTGACCTACAGCCTGTGGTATTCCTGACAGATGCAAGGTCAGTGCTTCAAGCTCTCAAGTCTGGAAAACTAACAGACTTAAAAAAACTACTTAGCGAATTGTCTTACCAGTATAGGGTAACCATGCAGTGGATACTCTCTCACTGTGGAATACCAGGAAATGAAAAAGCAGACCAACTGGCTAAGGAAGGTGCTGCCGAAGACCAACCAGATATACCAATCACCTACCATCAGCAAAAACAGATGATCAAGTCAATAAGAAAGCCACAAACACCAACACAAGATGACTATCACAATATGAACAGATCAGAACAAGTTATAATTCTACGTCTCAGAACAGGACACAACCGACTCCGCAGTCACATGTATACAAAGTTCAAGATTGGCAACACGGCCATGTGTACATGTGGACAGGCATCACAGAGTGCCAAACATATACTTCAAGAGTGTTCTGAGCATGAAACGCTGAGGCAGACATATTGGCCAGAGGAAACAACACTGGAATCAAAGCTCTATGGGACACTGTATGAACTACAAAAGACAGTGAGTTTTATTAAGGAGACAGAATTACAGATATAGACATGTTTCAAGTGAACGAAGGAAGAAGAAGAAGAATTCCTAACTCGTTTTGACCTTCTGGCGTCAGTGTGTATCGTAAATTGTTCTATACGGCGATCTGTTCGCAATTTGACTTGAGAAAACACCTGCGCCAAATAGATGGCACAGCGGAGAAAATAGTTAATGGGTAGATCGTGTCAAATATCTCTTTAACGATAACGAACTTACATTTGCATGCCATGCAGACGTTCATTAGTGATTATATGTTACACGGATGTATATGTTATAGAATAATTGACACATATTGTTTTGGTTAAGGTTGCATCTTTCTCCGTTACTGTGAAGCGTATATTTTCCCGTTTCTATTCAAGGCGATAACAACGTTTCGAGCAGCACAGAGTCTTGCGAATACTTCGTCCAATGTTCCCAGATAGAAATGCGTAGAGAATTGGATTTAGACAGCTGTTCATGCAGGCTAGACAATAGGCAGTTAGCATGAGGCTTCTGGTAACAGCTGTCTCTTTAAAAGGGCTTACTGTTCGCCAGAAGTTAATGAACTCGATTGGTAGCCAACACAGAGTGAATATGACCACAAGAATTATCACCATCCTCGTGACACGGTTCTTAGCCCTCATACTTTCAGCATATTGACTCCCTCCGCCGGGAACTCCTCCATATAGGAGCCGCTTAAGCATGAGCCCATACATCAACATGATGATCCCTAGAGGAATGACGCATCCGAGCAAGAGAAAACAACAGTAGAAGATCTTGCCGGCGTTGATATCATTCAGTGCTGATAACTGAATGCAGGTAGATCGGTTATCTTTTTGATATTCGTAATTGTAGACTCCCCACTGGAGAATTATTGGAGTGTTTCCACACAGGGTTACAATCCAAATGATAGCAATGGCTATCCATGTGTTTCTTTCTGAGCGCCACATCATCGAGCGAATAGCATGGACAACTGCCAGATAACGATCTAGAGACATAAAAACTAAAGTGTACACAATTGCGTACAAACTTACGTACATAGCGTAGTTAATCACTTTGCAAGCAAACACACCGAATGGCCAGGTAAACAAAGAGTAGCGTACTGCCGTAGCTGGTGCGTTCGCTACTACAAATATTAGATCTGCTACTGACAATGACAGTATTAGAATATTGGTAGTATTTCTCATATGCTTATCTTCTAGGATGACAACGATGACAAGTAAATTGCCAAACAGACCAATGACAAAGATGCATCCAAGGATTGTTGGCACGATAAAAATAACGTATTTCTGAAAGGACTTTAACAAATCCTCCTGATCCGTCATTTTAAATACTGTCGGTAATGAAATATTTGAATTATCAATGGGAAAAGACGTAACGAAATGAGCATCTGCCAGTCCGTTTGACTGCATATTTTAAATACTGTTAGAAACTCCGAACCTGTTGTATTATCAAATTTCAATTCAAATTATAGTTCAAATGTATAGATCTACGGTGGTAGTGCCTACGTTGATTATATTTCAAATACAGTTTGGAGAAATATAAAACAACGAACACACAATACAGTGTATTGTAGATTCAGTACGAACTGTAGCTTATTCTGCATCATTTTTCTATGATTTAAGTGTGCAGAGTAATACCACAGAAACAAATGTGTGAGTTGTTCAAAATAAATCTCTCCTGTGGATATTTTCATATGCGCCCCCCTTCCTGTATCGACGAAGAATGATCCCTTTCACCTCCAGTTGTTTTAGTTTCGATCAATTCATGATCAATCTATATATAACATTTGTTTGGTTTCGATCAACACCTGATAAATAAATATACAAATATACAACAATTTAAATTGTTTGGTTTTCACCGACACCAATCAATATGCAACATTCTTTTAGAAACTATCTGGAGACAGATGTAACATTCGCTTATGTAACAGTATAGCTGATCTGGTGCACAATGTCATTGAATGCACGTTTTCTAGTTATGTATAAGAAAGAAGAGATGAACGCTTTATGTTTGACATCTTCCACTTGTCACACAGTACAGTGAATCTCCTAAAGTTGAGTACATCAGCTGTAAGTAATAAAAGAAATATTGAAACTCCAATGTTTTCTACAAATATGTTATAAAAGAAATGCATATTCATAAAGATAGACAATTATTCCATCTTGGGCATATTAACAAATTTCTATTCTAAATCTACTATAAAAGAATACTATATACTCATAACATATGTCCAGACGACTTATGTGAATATTATAAAAGCATGTTACAAATTACTTAACATATTTCAACTTGTTGGTAAGAACAGATGATAACGTTTCTGATTGGCATACAGTGGGGAGTTAATGATCTTCAATTAGTTTTCTGACATCCACGACGTGTTCAGTAATACCTCTATCTTTTCTGAATCTTGTCTGTTTCTCGGCTAGAATGCTGATTTTATTTTCAGTCTGTTGAAAATAATCGTTACAATCAATATGTGCTGGTGTGTTGTAGGATCATGTCTTACAATCACTATGTGCTTGTATGATGAAGGAACATATTTTATCATAAATATGTGCTTGTGTGATGAGGAACATGTTTTATCATAACTATGTGCTTGTGTCATGGTTGGTTGGTTTGTTGCTGATCCAGCGGTTCATGGGCTCATGTACTTTGACCCAATGCCATTAAATGACATTATATTGCTGTGACTTCTGTGGATTTTCGGCCCACCCCGAGACAGAGCCAGAGAATAACTATCACAACTGCAGGAAAGTAGGTTTCAACCTATGCACTGTTCCGAGCCACTGTAGCCAAGATATGGTTCACTGTGCTCATTCCCCGCCATTAATTGACTACTGGTTATGCCGAACTTCTCTATTGCTCCAGGCATGCAACCAAACGTTCAAATCAAAAGGATTGTCACGTCCTAAGCCACTGTGCCACTATGATGGGTCTCAGTCATAGGAAAAAACAGTGATGTCAGTTTCCTCCTTCCCAGTGCTGCACAGTACATCTCTGGCTCCCTCCCAACCACAGAGGGTGCATATATATATATTCAAGCAAACATGAAACACATATCAACAACAAAATAAAAGCACAATAGTATAGATGAGGTGCCATGAAGCTTCTATAGGAAGATAACCTAAATATACCAGCATGTCACTAAGATTTTCTGTTGCATGGGTGGTTTGTCTAGTGGACCATTGGTGAGACCCACAGACACAACCAAATGCGTGCTGCTTGTGTGATAGAATAACCTATTTTATCATCACTATGTGTTTGTGAGATAGAGTAACATGTTTTACCAACATTATATGCTTATGTGATGTAGGAACATGTGTTATCATCACTATGTGCTTGTGTGATGTAGGAACATGTGTTAACATCACTATGTGCTTGTGTGATGTAGGAACATGTGTTATCATCACTATGTGCTTGTGTGATGTAGGAACATGTGTTAACATCACTATGTGCTTGTGTGATGTAGGAACATCTGTTATCATCAATATGTGCTTGTGTGATGAAGGAACATGTGTTATCATCACTATGTGCTTGTGTGATGAAGGAACATCTGTTAACATCACTATGTGCTTGTGTGATGAAGGAACATGTGTTATCATCACTATGTGCTTGTGTGATGTAGGAACATCTGTTATCATCACTATGTGCTTGTGTGATGTAGGAACATGTGTTATCATCACTGTGTGCTTGTGTGATGTAGGAACATGTGTTATCATCACTATGTGCTTGTGTGATGTAGGAACATGTGTCATCATCACTATGTGCTTGTGTGATGTAGGAACATGTGTTATCATCACTGTGTGCTTGTGTGATGTAGGAACATGTGTTAGCATCACTATGTGCTTGTGTGATGTAGGAACATGTGTTATCATCACTATGTGCTTGTGTGATGTAGGAACATGTGTTAACATCACTATGTGCCTGTGTGATGTAGGAACATGTGTTATCATCACTATGTGCTTGTGTGATGAAGGAACATCTGTTATCATCACTGTGTGCTTGTGTGATGAAGGAACATCTGTTATCATCACTATGTGCTTGTGTGATGAAGGAACATGTGTTATCATCACTATGTGCTTGTGTGATATAGGAACATGTGTTATAATTACTATGTGCTTGTGTGATATAGGAACATGTGTTATAATTACTATGTGCTTGTGTGATATAGGAACATGTGTTATCATCACTATGTGCTTGTGTGATATAGGAACATGATTATATAGTTCTTACTCATTTTTATATTTCTTTCTTGGGGGAATTTGTATACTTGATAACGGAGTCCATTTTGTAAAGCATATCTTCCGTCAGATAACTTTCATGACAGTGGTTACATCCATTCCCTGTGGAGTTGATGAGCTCTTTCAGAATCCCGTCCACTCCCTCTGTAGGTCATGAGGTCTGTCAGAATACTGTCCACTCCATGTGTAGTTCATGAGCTCTGTCAGAATACTGTCCACTCACTGTGTAGTTCATGAGCTCTGTCAGAATACTGTCCACTCACTGTGTAGTTCATGAGCTCTGTCAGAATACTGTCCACTCCCTTCGTAGTTCATGAACTCTGTCAGAATACTGCCCACGTCATTCGTAGTTCATGAGCTTTATAAGTATACTGTTCAATCCATGTGATTTACCTGCCTTCAGTGTGTTGGAATAACATCATCAACACCTTCCCTCATTATTTCAGCATTGCTTAAACGTTATTAAATAAAATCGCATTACGATTTTGAGATGAATGAGCATAAAGAACCCCAGACAAAGATTTCAAAAAGAGCAGTGAACCAACATGGAACCGGAACCATGAGCCGTTATACCATGAGAGATTTACTGAAGCGGAGATCTGAGCACCTATGGACTTGTCCGGTGTACGAAGATGATAATCAACAAACCTAATACCTAATATTAAATAAATTGTTATTTAGTACTGTTTTGTTGTGATCAATTTCAGAGTTGTATAATTTACGGAATATTTTTTACACTTTTATAAATTATTTTCTTTTCTCTTAGAATTGTACAATTACTGCTCGTATTTTTTATAATGGGTATCTTGAAATTTTGCGAATGTTTTTTCTTTAATACTTTATATGCTTATCTGCGTACATGCATATAACCAAATGAGATAATGTACAAAGCCTGAGGAAAACCACGAAAAAGATGGATAAAAAACGTCAGGGACATCTTGAACAAACACGGTCATATCACAGCTGAGGCGACACATCTGGCCTTGGAGCACAAGCTCGAATCACCCCTACTCTTAACGACAAGAATGGATAAGAAATCATCTGGGGAAAGACATAAGAAAATATAAACTTCTCTGTGTTACTTTGTCTCATAGTTATGTTTATAGACTTACATTGATCAAAAATTCACTTATCTCCTCCAAATGAAGAAGGAGATAAATTTCTGATGGACGTATATATCAGGTTATCCTCAGTGCACACAGGCCATGTTCATACCTCCGATTCCTCTCAGTAAATCCAGCAGAGTATAGCAACTTACAGTTATTATTTGGTATTAAATGACATATCTCTTCATGAATCTTATATGTTTATGAATCATTATCTCCACAATATTGATAGATGCCATGATGTACACACACCAACCAAGCCAATAAACTGATGATGTTAGAAGTCCGTTTTAGCCACATTTTGATCAAGAGACAACCATAGATAACAACAATACGTCACTCATGTTGTCTTATCAAGGAAAGCTGAAAACATAATTACGTCAGTCATGTTGTCTTATCAAGGAAATCTGAAAACACCATTACGTCACTCATGTTGTCGTATAATGGAACACTGAAAATAATGAGTTTGTCAATTCATTACGCGAATAATTAGGGGATTTAGGAGATGGGGGATTTATGAAAAAGATTCGATAATGTTTTGTTAATGTGAGCGGGTATAACTATATATATATATATATGTCTGTGGTACTGTATCTGTACCTAAACTATAGGTGTATATCTGTAATTGTTTATTGTCTATCCCAAGGTGGTGTTGTCGCAGATTCCCTACTTGTCGGTAAGTGTAGTGGTTTGTGAAGGAGATGTAGTCTGCGTTATCGAGTCAGGTGTGTTGCTCTGGTTGAGGTGTAGTCATGTGTATTCAGAATACACAATCGTCGGCGAACAAGTTGCGAAATACGACCGTCTTGGTTTTTGTCTTGGCCTTCAATTGACTGAGATCGAATAGCTCTCCAAGAGCTGGAAAACAAAAGTAAATTCACGTACTGTTATTCCAAATATTTTCATTTAGCATAACAGTGGTTAGTGTACTAAAGAGCGTCGGAGCCAAGACGCAATAATGATTGACAGCATTTCTTTATAACGGGTTAGAGTGTGCGCAGTCATCTTGTAAACATGCTGTTATACCGTCCTGGAACTCGTGAAAGATGTTAGTGAATTTTTCGGAACATCTATATTTGGCCATGATCTTCCATAGTCCATTGCTATTTACAGTTTCGAATGCCTGTGTTAGGTCGACAAATGTCGTGTAGATACCAATACGCTGTTCTCGACACTTTTCTTGTATTTGTGTATTTGACTGGCAATGACTAGCATGTCAAATTTGTATACGCATTTATAATAGACTAGATGGTTCAATCCAATATATGATGACTGAGATTAAGACAAGAGATGTCGGAACATAGGTTACAGATAATACTAAATGTTTGTAAGCGAAATACATAGTTGACAAAACACTTGGAATTAGATTTACCGAGCGAATGAGTAGACGGGAAAAGATTCAGGATTTAGAATTCAGAAGTATCGATAAACTTGGAAGTGCTCGTAACCTTGACGGTGTAAAGAAATTGTGACGGTAAAAAAACATGTTGAGGATTCAGAGTATGTCTAATCGCTTGAATTGAAAAACGAATCATCACAAATTCAAGTGTAATTGAAATTAGAGCGAAGAAAGTGTGTGATATTAGATGTGATGTTTGAGAACGTTGACTAGTGATGAGTGAACAATGAAAATTGTTAGCAAACTTTGGACTGAACTGTAATGCGTCTAAGGGAAACTAATGGAGATAATGAATAGCATGGGTTTCTCAAGACAGCTGATTCATTTAATAGAAGAACATTGCTAAGATTAAAAGTCTGCTGTGAAGTTGGAAGGCAATCTCTCAGATTGGATTTAGGTACAGAGTGGAGTAAGGCAGGATCCACACTCTCCTGAGAGCTGTTCAATATCTATGCAGAAAATATAATGAGGAATGTGAGAGAAGAAACACACAACGCTGACATTCACATCGTCAAAGAGGGTCACCAATTTTATGATGACATGCTACAGAAAATTACTTAGAATATCATGGAAGATAAAAGGAAGATAAATGTATATATTATAAACACATTGAAGGTTAAAGAATGTTAGTTACTAAACACAATATCAAAAAGAAAACTACAACTGTTTGGTGATATAAAGAGGCACAACTGTTTAGAAAGACAAATAATGGATGGCAGAACACCTGAGAGGATGAATAAATTCAGCCAAACACGACGATGTACTGTTAACATTACAGATAGCAAGAATACGTCGTTAGAAATTGCAAGCCGCATGGTCCAGGACAGAGAAGGGTTAAGGAAGTTCGTTGGGGAGACAATTTTCTGGAGAGAATACGTCACATAATATATTATTGCATGCGTTTCTCCTTGTTAAAAGATGTCTTTTTGTTTAATGCTAATCTATTGATTTTAGGATTTCAAATTATTGAGTATTGTCTGGAATGAGAAATTAAAATGTATGTTTGTTGTACAACATGGATTTCTCTTGTTTCTTAGAGTTGAGATACATTTTTCTCCTAGGTATCTAGGCCGTAGCTACGAAACACATGTGAGAAATATACAAATGATACATATACAAGTAATAAATATTCAAGTGATGAATATAAGGAAGGAATCCTTACAGACATACATCATCGCTTACACATTCCACACTGTCTGAAAGACTGGAAGAGCTCAATCCTATATGCAAGAGTTTTCTAAGACAATTTTTTTTAAAAATGAATTTCATTTCTTCTGTTTTTATTATTTCTAACTTTCGCAAACGTATGTCGGATATTGAAAATGAACAGTCATAGTTTGATATAATTATTTAATATTTATTTCTTCAATTTCAGATGTTTGTTAGGTTCACTTGAAGCCAACACAAATCTTTTAATTATTTTTTTTTTGGTTTCTCTATGTTGTAATATTTTGCTCCATACATAGGGAACGGTATTCAATGTTTCAAATGTTTCTACGTAGAGGTGTCATATCACATGTTTGAACTGTTTCGAACTGTTTCTCCGTGTAGGTGACAAATCAAATGTTTAAACTGTTTCTCCGTTGAGGTGACATATCACAAGGTTGAACCGTTTTTCCGTAGAGGTGACATCTATGACGATGATCTAAAACTGCCCATGTCTATCGACGGTTACTATTATGTACCCGTCGTTATGTCGTCATAACCCGTTGGTTATGATAAACGAATGCATCTTTATATAATTGTTCTTTGTTGGTGATTATTAACGAACGCACTCTCACGACATGCATCAACCACAAATAACTCGCCATACATAAAACAATTCTCGCCTAAGGGTAACTAATATCAGACAGATAACATGTTCTAGCTTCTCATCACGTATTCTCCATACCAACTATCAATAATTCAGTCTCAATATTTTTTAGTATAACAAGAAAATAATTCTTTGTGTTTAATCACATTCACCAATCCACTTTTTCCATTAGTCATTGACTCACAAATTGTATGTCACTGTTACCTATGGTTGGTTTTCCTATGGGTTCAAGAGTTGTTTAGTGGAATCATCTTTCCAAACACACATTGTGATGTACGAATGCTACAATACATCATGATGTTAAGGCTGTTTAAGATATCGTTGTTTAACATCTCAAAACTAAAAAATAAACAATAACAGGTACACAAAACGTGAGTAGACAGCAGAGGCAATTTGAGAAATTTCATCCACACGACACACATTCACCTCACGACATACACCAATATGTTTTCCAAATTCGATCAATCCACATCTCAAAATAAAAGCAAATAGAAGCAGTTTAGTTCATTGTATAAGTACCAGCATGCTAGAGACGATACTATGATATGGGGCTGTTGGTAGTAACACAGTTTACTGTGAAACTGTTTCACTGAACTGTACATTTCTTTGTTAAAGAAAGTGATTCGAGGTGTACAGCCCAGATTCACATCATCATGGAGTTCTCATCATTCGAATGCCATGATGTCAGATCCTTTCAAAGGATTTCTTTACGTTGATGTTTTAATGTGACACGAACACTAAGTGCTAAGGGTATAATTAGTATTAGGTATGTTGATTCGCACACCGCACAAATTCATAGGCGAGCAGATATCCGCTTCAGAAAATCTCTCAGGGTATAACGGCTGATGGTTCTGGTTATATGTTGGTTCACTTCTCATTTTGAAATATTTGTCAGGGGTTCTCTACGGGCCACGCCCATCCTCACTCCCAATTCACGCATTCTCGATATTGACTCATGCTTATTCATCTCAAAATCTTCTGATCGTGAGGATTCACGAATAACTATGAGTATGTCTGCTCGGTCAATATCTGACCGTCTGTTGTGGAGGTGTGGCTAGTTAATTGGTCTGTTCGTTCGTTTTCCTCCACATCACCTGTTTGCCTTTCTAAATCATATTCAGAGTCACTTAGTATGCACGCGTGGGAATAGGCTTGCGATTCCAGCCAGTTAAGTACGTGCGTTGCTGCGATCACTTTCACTGCTACGCTCCTTGTTGTTGCGGTAAAGGCACCACTGGTTTCTTGTACTATTCTTCCTTTTGATATTGAAGTAAAAGCCCATATGCATCGGTTGTTACGGATGACCGACACATCCGTGTAAATCAAAACATCTGTGCCATCGGTATTCTCGCAAATTAGTGCCTTGCCCTGAGCAACCACGCTCACAGGGCTGAGTTCCCTCCACTCTGTATTGAGTGTATATTGAGGGTATAATTAGTATTATAGCAACACCAGCTTAAGAGAACTCGACGTCCACTCATTGTGTTGCATTTATTTCTTTCACTTAGGAATAATATATTATCTACTAAGTCAAGTTATCAAAATTAAGTATATGATGGTCCATACATTGTATAACAGCGACTGAACTTAGAGGCAGAAAAAGTCTAATTATCGTAGGCAGAATTAGCATCAAGACTCGTAGTAAGAAACTGGAAAACAATTCGTCTCTGGATAGTGATGTTGAACATCGAATATTAGTAGTGGAATCCTATGATGCATTGAAGAGACGAAGTTGGATCAAAATAGATGGCCTTCAAATTAAAAATAATAAAGTGCGCAGACGTATTCAACACGAAATAACGGTGGATTTGTCGAGACTAGTTGAGAAAATAGCCAATAAAATAGGATATTTACTAGACAAATTAGCTCAAGTTATTTTGAACAAATAACTTGTTTTGAAGGTTAGTGGCAGAACCCTCCAGAATATTCGGCGACAAACGGAAACATCATGTCCTTATTTGGAACGTTCAAGTAGTGCCCGTCAACCGTATTTGTAATTGAGATCACCTGACTAGACGATTAGAAAAGTACATATATTAGCGGTCTGAATCAATTATTGCGAACATTTTTGTGTAGATTAAGTGGTACAAGCAAGTATATCCTACTTTGAAAGTCATTCTATGTCTCGAATTACTGAGAGATATCCACGTTATGCAGCATGTATTGAATCAACATTAGTGTTTTTATTTCTCATTCGTGAACACTGAAGGTATTGTGGACGAAGTCAGTCCTTGTTATATTTATACTGTGTGAATAGTGAACTTTGAATATCAATTATTGATAGTAACCTGATCGACTACATTGGCTACTTCTATTGTGAGAATGATCGACGAAAGCAATCGCAAGTTTGCTTACACCACTTTGCACTGCAAGTTATGCATGTGTGAGGGGGGTGAAGAGAACAAATTATGGCCAAAGTCATCGTAGTAGACATCTTGGAAGAATTTTAACTTGCATATAAAGGTGAGCTATTATAACCGACTAGATGTGCACATATTTTAAAGTGACATATTATAACGCCTATGCACTGTAGAAGCAATGCCTTAGTGAACATTATTATCACTAATCTAATTGAACGTTGGCATGTCCGCACCACATAGGCTGAAAACTTTCATAATTTCTCCTAGGAGACTAATGTCGTACACAGACATGTGTTCAACCAAATATGAGAGTGACAGATAGCAACCCATCTGTCACTCAAGAGATACAATATTCATCATTGAATGTCACACATAGAGAATTGTACAATTGATCAGATAAGTGGAACAACAACCCACTTGCTCTTGTATTGTACTGTCAAAAGATGGATAACGTAGACAACATTCTGAAGTCGAATGTTTCATTAAAAGGGAATCTAAGTCACAGCGAACTTGTACATCATTAGATATTTCATTCTGTTCTTTGAACAGTTCATTCCATACTGCATGTTTCCCGTTACGGAGTTGATGTGTGGTGGTATTTGTAACTTTAGTTGTTATTTGTAACTTTAGGTGGTATTTGTAACTTTAGGTGGTATTTGTAACTTTAGGTGTTATTTGTAACTTTAGGTGGTATTTGTAACTTTAGGTGGCATCTCTTCTTCGGACTGCAATTCAAAAACGTGCAGGAGTTTTATAAGGAACACGAAGAAGTTCGTGTATATACATCAACATTTATGTGCAAAAACGTGATCAATATGATTGTAATATGATCAAAGAAAATATGTAGAAGATAGTTAGCGTACCCATAATATTATCATTTAAAACATCATAAAATATCAACATTATTCATGAACATCAATAAATTATAATATTAACAATCATACGACGTCAACATAATTCATGGAAACCAATAAATGACGATGTTAGCAAACATTAAATGGCAGCATAATTCCCGAAAAACAATAAGTTAATATTAACAATCTTTTTTTATAAATAGCAGGTTATACGATTAACATTAAAGCTGTACAATAATATTAACAATAACGTAATCAAATGCAATACTCACTTTGCCAAAGAAAGAGTGTTAATGAACCGACAGAAGACAACATCATCACATAAGTCAAGTTTTGTGAACAAGCTTTGTTTATGAATAAACAGGAACTCGTGACTGCAAGTATACTCAACTTATTGACCTTGTACCGTCAGAAATATAATTGATATCACCAAGTCTTACATACAATACATGAACAAAGCAGTAAAACACTGACTGTCATTTTCCAGCTTCTGATTTACTATTAGCCAATCAAAGTGAGTGTCACAACAAAACTCATACATCAAAACCCTCATCAATTTCTAATGTGCTTTAATGATGATCAAATATGGTCTTTTATTCTAATTCATAATGAGGCAGAAGTAATTATGTAAACTGCTTCTCCTTGAAATAGACACTCCCCGACATTGACTGTCACATCACATGTAAGTGAGACTCGTGTAGATTTTCTCTCATTATTCAGTACTTAGTAGTGTAGTAACATGAATAACACAACCAAATGTATAATATTTAACTTCCCATCACTTTGGGTTTAATCAACACGTAAATACGCTAACGCGCATCTATATAACAATGTCATCATAAACGTTTGACATTTTATATTCAAATTAAAACTTCATATTATTAACTTCGGTAAGGTTAAACTCATTTACTTAATATTTTATATATATATACAAAGTATATACAAAAAGGGATGTATTAAATGTTATCATAACTTGTGATGGACGAACACATATATAAACGAAATCATTTGATCAATCCTCAACAATGTTAGAACCTCGCTAATTTACACAACCACTCATGCAAATAAAAATAAATATACAAGTGCAGAACATATTTCTAGAAGATTTGATCTGTTTCTGTCGTGGTGGCTTAATATTATCTCCTAAATCGATCTTTAATGGTGAGCTATTAATTTAGGAAAATAACTAAAATTTTCATAGGATATCACTTTACCTAGAATAATATGTACATATACGCCTTCACGAGATGAACCCAGAAGAGTAAAATAGTATCCAACCTCCCGTAAATTTCCAAATTTGAGTAGAATTTACCATTGTTACTTCTTTCCTTCTGTCTTTCAGTTTGGTATTTTTAAATTTATGATGAGGAAGCATCTGAATCCTCGTTATTTTCCTGGAAGTTACAATTTCGATTTAATGTTGATACGCCTTGATTTTCTCATAATTGTAAGAGAAAAAACATTCTCTCTTCACAAAATGACAAAGTTCTTTCTTGAATTGATGTTATGAAATATATATGTATATATAAATTCCATGCGTATACAATTGTCTATTGTCTGTTGCCTATCCCCAGGTGGTTTGTGATCCACTCTTGCCGTTAAGCGTAGGGGAGATTGGAGCTCGAGCTTGCGTTCTATCGCCAGATGTGTTGCCTCGGCTGTGCTATGGCCGTGTCTGTGCAAGATGTCCCTGATGTTTTCTATCCATCTTTTCCGTGATCCTCTGGCTTTGTATACGATGCATATACAAAGCGTATACGCTATCCTAAAAATGGAAATGTTATATCAAAAGTTGCAAACATTAGATAAAATATATTATCATCATCATCAGGTGCATGCTGGCTGGAGTAGACGGTCATGGCTCTCCACAGTTCTCTGCCCACATCATTATGTATCCAAGTCGTTGTTGTTTCCTTGCCGTGCCAGGTTGTCAAACTGTCTAATATTTTATCACATTGTCGCCCTCTGTCTCTGTTACCTTTACGTTTGCCTGTTGTGACTATGTTCTCTAAACCTGCCGGCTTCATGAAGTGGACGAAAAAAGAAGATTGCATTTTTATTATATTGTCGATTAAGGTCCGTTTCCCATTTGACTCTTTCCACACCTCCACATTAGTTTTCTGGCAGTCCATGGTATTCTCAGCATTCTTCTGTAGAACCACATCTCTGTTGCATCTAATTTCCCACTTTCCAGTTGTTGTATTTTGTTCAAGACTCGTACCCATATGTTAGTATAGGGGTTATATAGCACTGCATAGCTCTTTTTCTCACCTCTAATGACAAGGTCTTATTGTCTGGACCTGGGGCTTTACTATAATTCATGTGTCTTAGTGCCTCCCTTACTTCTGCTGCGAGTATTGATGGACCCTCGCCGCTATCTTGTATGTTTATTTCTGTTCTATTGTCATCATAAAGTTCTTTGATATATGCTGACCATCCCTGTACTGTGTGATCTATTCCCATAAATACCTGCCATGTCTTAGATTTTAGACAGCCTGTAAATGTTTGCGTTCTCCCCTGTTATCACCTCAATTGTTTTATAAAGTAATGTTGTATCTTGGTTGTAATGCAATTATATTTCTGTATATTTCTTATTCAACCAGCTTTCTTTTGCTATTTTGCATTTCTCTCGTATCTCCATATGTAAAATATATAATCTTTACAAACACAGTAATTTTCATGATGTTCTTCAAGAACATACGCTGTATAGATGACCTACTGTTAAATAATCTGTATAGATGACCTACTGTAAAATAATCTGTATAGATGACCTACTGTAAAATAATCTGTATAGATGACCTAATATAAACTACTCTGTATAGATGACCTACTATAAAATAATCTGTATAGATGATCTACTATAAAATAATCTGTATAGATGACCTACTATAAAATAATCTGTATAGATGACCTACTATAAAATAATCTGTATAGATGACCTACTATAAAATAATCTGTATAGATGACCTACTATAAAATAATCTGTATAGATGACCTACTATAAAATAATCTGTATAGATGACCTACTATAAAATAATCTGTATAGATGACCTACTATAAAATAATCTGTATAGATGACCTACTATAAAATAATCTGTATAGATGACCTACTATAAAATAATCTGTATAGATGACCTACTATAAAATAATCTGTATAGATGACCTACTATAAAATAATCTGTATAGATGACCTACTATAAAATAATCTGTATAGATGACCTACTATAAAATAATCTGTATAGATGACCTACTATAAAATAATCTGTATAGATGACCTACTATAAAATAATCTGTATAGATGACCTACTATAAAATAATCTGTATAGATGACCTACTATAAAATAATCTGTATAGATGACCTACTATAAAATAATCTGTATAGATGACCTACTATAAAATAATCTGTATAGATGACCTACTATAAAATAATCTGTATAGATGACCTACTATAAAATAATCTGTATAGATGACCTTCAAATACGAATGTTATAAGAAAGTGATTTCAAAGATTCAGCAGTTCGATTATTTCACTTATTACATTTCTATTAGGATATATCTTCCTTCCTGCTCCTCGTTTGGTCTCGAATACACAAGTTGATCTTTGACTTTGACATGTCTCAATCGTGTAAATATTTCCCCCAACTTTCCTTGTTACTGTCAGCTGTTACAGTATTCGTATTCACATCTTCACCCGTAGACAGCATCTTACTGACGAGATTTTATTTTGTAACGTATGAATTTGCTACTTCCAATAAACTGTTAACTTTTATCATTTTTACTTCAACTCTTTCATCTTATTTTTTTATCATGGTCTACTAATCCTCTATACTAATTATTTTCTTCGATGTCCACCAAGACCCACTATCTGTGGGTGTCATAAGGTACGCTCGTCATTTTATTGAATATTTTCCTGCAAATTTATGGAACCAGAACTGTCAGTTCTTTTCATCGAAGTTGTCAGTAGGTTTATTGATTTCCTTTACGTTTATAACTATAACTTGTAGGTTTCTTCTGTTCCATGAATCTCATGCACAATCTATCCATACCCTGAATTCCTTGTTTTTCTGTATTCTAGTATAGCATGCTCTCAACAACAAAAAATGATACTTATTTTTGATGTTGGGATACTCTCTAAGTGACACTTTTTTCTACATGTTACATAGCATCGGGTTGTAACGTTTTGTGTTGGTGTGCTCTTGTACAGATATTCTGTGAAAGTTCATCCTCTCCGATCCTAATTTCTCGTTTACAATTGATCAGATCGGATGTGCATTGGCTATCTTTGATTAATGGTTATACACTTCAATGAGAAGTATATATTATTCTACAAAAACATATGAGTGAGTCGTGAAGGAACATACACTGCTAGAAATAATTAATCAACGATAATACTGTAAAAAAAATAGTCATTACGTAACAACATGATATTGTATTTTACATAAGTAGACCTACTACAGAAATAATTAATATGTTTAATGTTTAGACATTCAACCGAGAAATTTACTGCAATGTGTATCCGTTAACAATAATATATCCATCTCTCGTGTATCAATTAATATTAATGTGTCCATCTCACTTGTATGCGTTAAACATAATACGTCTTTCTCACTTGCATCTGTTAATAGTAGTGTGGTCATCTTACGTGCCTCTGTTAACAATAAAATGTCCATCTCATGTACATCTCGCTTGCTGTGTTAAAATAGTATGACCATCTGATATTATTTGCTTCCGTTAACAATAACATGTCCATCTCATTTCTATCCGTTAACAATAATATGCACACCTCATTGGTATCCGTTAACAATAGAATTGTAATCTCATTTGTATCGTTTAAAAATAGTTAGTCCATCTCACTTGCCTATGTTAACACGAGTATGCCCATCTCACGTGCCTCCGTTACCAATAACATATACATCTCATTTATATCCTTAACAATAATATATCTATCTTACTTGTCTCCGTTAAGAATATAATGTACATCTCATTTCTATCCGTTAGCAATAGTATGTTACTCTCATTTGTCTCAGTCCGATTATGTTTTGTACACGGCATCCTGCTTAATTGTGCGGCATTTCGTTGAGAAATCTGATTTAGCAGGTAATGTAAATAGTTTCACAATCCGTAATGTCATGGTGGAATATGGATTAATCCAGTGTTTCATGGCGACAACTATGATAAAAGACTACATCGTATTCAAATTGGCTGCATTAAAAGTATGTCATTTGTATTTAGCTGTCGTCCAATTGTTCAAGGTTTGTACACGATATCACTTTAGCACACAATATACAAGAACACATTCCGTTCAATATATGTTGATGTTTCCAGTTTATAAACGGAGACAAACCACAAATCCATTGCTTGCGTAAACATGATTTAGACCAGTGGTATATAACTTACTTTACTAGTGGCCTCCATTCGTTACAACTTTTATTTCTTTGTGCCTAAAAATAACACCCACAATTTTATCAGAGCACACATGATTTTTATTTTTTTTAAATATATTTCAGGAAATCAGATGTCCATTCAACGTGGTGTCAACTTACGGCAAACGTACATTAAATGTATTAGATGTATAAATAATTATATATTATGTTATATATCATTCAACATTATGACGCCTTGCAGAAAACGTAGATAAAGTACAGTATATATATATATATGTATATATATATATATATATATATATATATATATATATATATATATATATATATATATATATATATATATATATATATATTTATTTATTTATATATATATATATATATATATATGTATGTATCATGTTATGTATTATTCAAAAGTATTAAATTCATGTGCCTCCCACGTCCATAAATTGATCTGTGACAAAAATTACTTATTGGCATTCTATAATTATGTGGTCCATAGTGGTGACATATCACCATCGTTGAAAACCACTGCTTAAGACACATTTCCCCCCCCCCCTCATTAATTGTTCGATCACATTTATTATTCAATTGCAATTAGCACCGCATAGAAAATCTGATTAAGAAAATGACCACACGGATACAGCTCATAAATCACCTCGCAAATGTACGTTCTGATATTGACTACACACTACTTATGCAGTCAATAGCAAGCAAAATTCTCCTACAGAGCATGTACAAAGCTCACAATAACGCACACTATTTTATAAGCGGTGCCACCAACACCACCCTACTAAACATCGCATGTGAGATTACCAAAGACATAGAACCATTACACCTGAGAAGAGAAACAGTGTTAGTAGAGACCTTTGAGAGATACAAGAGAACGGACATCACTGAAGCAGATATAAAATGCTAGAACAGTGGCCGGAGAAACAAAGAATACTCAAAACCTCTTTCCACAATAATGCAGGAGAAACAAGCAAGAAACACAATCTGCCAACAAATATAACACAAGGAAAAGATAGACATCAAACCGCTCTACAGATAAGCAAATACTCCTACCACAAAGTCCAAACTCTCTGACCCTTGGCAGAAAAAGCCACTGTAAACTTGTTTCTTAAAAACATTGCCCTAGAAACAATACATATTTACCCACCAGACATAATCCACGTATATAAAGATGGATCAGTATAAAACGTTACCATAAATTCTTGATGATATTGAGATGTGCTGAAGTACCCGAACACAAACCCAGAAGTTAACCCAAAACATTTGGTTCATGCGGTGACTTCTGTTCTAATAACGCAACAGATATAATGACAAACAAGAAAGCTTTGAGCTGACTCATTTTGGACTTCATGAATTGAACTACCTACCTGAAGACACAATCATCTTCTAAGACTTAAAATCAGCAATTCAGGAACTAGATAATAGATGCATTCCAAGAGTATCGTCGTATCAGAACTTTGAACACCTGCAGCTGCAGTATCCACATTAACAGACATCAGACAAGAACTACTACCACAGCTTCGAACTATACACAGCATACTCTACACGACTACACCACAACTGGGGGAGAACATGTGCGTCTCGCTAGCGGGATCATGGACTTTCAAGAGCCGCCTGCTCACAGCTGGAGGGATGCAATTATCATCATTATAATCATCATCTTCATGCATGTGCCAGTGATTAGCGCTGTGTAAGCATGATTGATGTAATTAGATTTTATGTACCTTTTATCGACTGCATATTACCTATATGAATCCATATAGGTGAATCTCCAAGATGAATCTGTAGCTCCTTAAATGGTTGATTGTATTCTCCGTGCAGATATTGTACCCCTCCAAGTCTTGTGGCTGCAAGGGTTAGGGGACGGAGAAGAGATTAAACTAAGTTCGTGAAGCAGGCATTTAAAAAAATGAAAGTGAAATGAATGCATATTCCATCATAATGAATGCTTTGATCTTCGAGCCGTACCGGCAGAGCATTATGATAACAATGACCATTGATAAATCCATCTATAAATAACTAGATTTAGCGATTCGTGATATCTTTTCAGCAATAATTAACAACACATGATTACAATATTGCATTTATTCTAATCACGAGTCGTCGAGTGCAGAAATACAAATAAACTTGAAAAGAAATTTGTCTCATAACCTGTGTCAGTCATCAATTATACAGTTATACTGGCTCATCAGGAAACTTCCTCTATAGTGACGCAATTGATTTCTACCGTGATGTGCTTCAGACATTGTGCGTTTATTGTGTGTTGACAGCCAATACAAATCAGGAAAAACGTTAAATGTTTCACTTTAGAATAATGAGTCCTAATGTATCCTGCATGTTTTCTAAGTCACATAAATCTACTCAGATAAAATGATTATTTTATTTATTTCATCAATCATATATTAATGTGAAATAAGGAATATTTGTCGTTTCAGTTAAGCTATTTACCTTCTCGAGGTCGTGGATTCGACACATCGCTGTCCTGTGTTGTTTCCAATTGCAATCTTTGGAGAAGAGTGTGGATTATCGCTTGCAGTGTATGATTATCGTTTTATGTGTGGTACTCTCTGTAATAAGGTATGCTGATCTGCTGAGAGCGACGGAGTAAGTATTAGAAAATCATAATTGAATAGCCATATTCCTCTATGAAAATATTTCAGAACGTGTGCAGACAAACCTGTACACATTGACATAGACATATACTGTCAATCAGACAAGATACATCATACACATGTCTATATTGTCACATCTTTGTATATAGTATCACATTGTCATATATAATCATACTTCTGTGCATACTGTGACATTTCTATAAATGTGATTGCATGTCTCTGAATGTTGTCACATTTCTTGATATATTGACACATGTTTTATAAAATCGTCAAATTGCTGTGTATAGTGTCACACTTCGCGCTATATTGTCATATTTCTGTGTATAGTGTCACTCTTGGCGCTATATTGTCATATTTCTGTGTATAGTGTCACTCTTGGCGCTATATTGTCATATTTCTGTGTATATTGTCACTCTTGGCGCTATATTGTCATATTTCTGTGTATAGTGTCACTCTTGGCGCTATATTGTCATATTTCTGTGTATATTGTCACTCTTGGCGCTATATTGTCATATTTCTGTGTATATTGTCACTCTTGGCGCTATATTGTCATATTTCTGTGTATAGTGTCACTCTTCGCGCTATATTGCCAAATGTATGTGTACATTACCATATTTCTCTCTAGTACATACGTAAAAAGAGGTTTTTAGAAAGTTACACTGAGACACGAAGGACTAGCACTAAAACTAGGGCGTTGTTATGTGTAAACAAGAAAACAAACAAATTGCAATATACAAAATAATTTCAGCGTTTCGACCATAAAGCATTTATCAAGGTACGCACAAAACACCAAAAGACGACGAATAGAAATGAACACAACACACACACGTGTCCAATTGAAATAAGGAAATAAAATTTGAAAAGACAGGAACAGAAATTACATCAGAAACGTAAATAAAGGTGGAAATGAAACGAACAAAAAGATAACAGAACAAAATGAATGAAGACAGGAAAAACATACAAGATGATTGAATGTTCTCCGTAGACGCTCATTCACTGGCATCATTCGTTCATCTGCTTGGCTCCCTGTACGTCCGTTATCTCGCCTGGATACCTTGACTAACTCTTAGTGTTCTTCCTCCTCCTCTCATAGAGTTTAACTTATACTTACCTTTCATCCCCGTAACTCTTCTGTCCGAGAAATCATGCTTAAACAGTATTCCCTTCTCCAGTCTGATCCTGACATTATTGCCTTTTTCCAGGACTTAACTCTGGTGGCATATAGGCGCGAAACACAACTAAAGAACATATTGGTCCATAGCCACCTTCTACTAGTCTTCTGTTCCCGACCATTTTGGTACTGTTCTTTGTTCATGCGGCCGTTGCTTTACGTGCCCTTATGTGGTTCAGATGCGCTCCATCTCATTTCCCAAGGACACTTTTGCCATCAATAAGACCATTTCATGCGAATCTCGTAATGTTGTTTATGTGATCATATGTAAACGCTGCGGCATGCAGTATATCGGGGAAACCGGCTTAAGATTAAGCAACAGCTTTTGTAACCATTTTAATATCATCAAGCACAGAACACGTACTCCTGATTCCACACACTTCAACGGTGTTGTACATTATGACGCTTTTAATATTCAGGTCACTGTCATCAGATTCTGCATCATCGATGATAGATCTAGGTACGCTCTATAAAATCGTCTTATTTTTTTAGTTGGGTACCCTCAAGCCTTCGGGACTATATTCCGACCACTCTTTGATCTAGTTCTCAGTTGGTGTGGTTTTTGGCTTTATTCATTTTGTACCGTCATTTAAGTCATATTTTTGGTCGTTTCGTTTTCACCTGTATTTACGTTTTTTATTTACTTTCCACAATTATGATGCAGAAATCCAGGCAATTAGTGTGGCATCTAAAAACCTCCTGAACTCCAACTCTGACCTACAGACTGTGGCATTCCTGACAGATGCAAGGTCAGTGCTCAAAGTCCTCCAGTCTGGAAAACTAACATGCTTGAAAAAACTACTTAGATAATTGTTTTACCAGTATAGGGTAACTATGCATTGGATGTAGTGGTAACTTCTCACTGTGGAATACCAGGAAATTAAAAAGCAGACCAACTGGCTAAGGAAAGTGCTGCCGAAGAACAACCAGATATACCAATCACCTACCATCAGAAAATAAACTGATGATCAAATCTATAAGAGAGTCACACACACCACCACAAGATGACAATCACATTATGAAAAGATCAGAACAAGTTATAATTCTACGTCTCAGAACAGGACACAACCAACTCCGCAGTCACATGTATACAAAGTTCAAGATTGGTAACACTGCCATGTGTGCATGTGGACAGACAGCACAGAGTGCCAAACATATACTTCAAGAGTGTTCTGAGTATGAAATGCTGAGACAGATATATTGGCCAGAGGAAACAACACTGGAATCAAAGCTCTATGGGACACTGTATGAACTACAAAAGACAGTGAGTTTTATTAAGGAGAAAGAATTAGATATAGACATGTTTCAAGTGACCGAAAGAAGAAGAAGAAGAAATTTACTTTCCGTTCCTCTCCTTCAGGAATTTAAACAAGTTTTGTAATCATTTCTATTCGTCGTCTTTTCATGTTTTCCGTGTATCTTGATTAAGACCTTTTAGTCGAAACGTTGCAATTCTTTTGTATATTCTAAATTGTTTGTTTTCTTGTTTACACATCACAACTCCCTAGTTTTAGTAATAGTCCGTCAGTCGTGTCTAAGTGAACCTTTCTAAAACCTGTGTTTTACTATGTACTATTGTTGTCACATATTACCTTATATTGGTTGTCACATTTCTCTCTACATTGTTACCTTTCAGACCTTCTTGTCACATTTATGAGCATATTGGGCCATTACTGAGTATACTGTCATATGAATGTGTATATTATGAGATCTCTGATTATGTTGGCACATTTTCTTTAGGTATCCGACAGAACACCTACTCATGTCGCTATACATTTCAATGTTGCTTATCATCATGATAACCGAAATGTTCAGGTAACTGTGATAACAGTTATATTGGATGTCCCTGATGCTAGCTTTCTGCCATTTAATGCTCTTGTGATATAGTTTCATTATTTTTCATGTGTTGCTACTGCATGTCCTCTATTTCCTTCAACAATAACAAACAAAAAAGGTTTAAATGTTGAAACTGTATACTGTTGTCATATTATTTCACACTTATTTCCTATAGTGTGATAGTTTGTGTGTTCATTGTATAGCTCATAGAGCCTGTATTTACGCAAGTACTATTGTTAATGTAGGTAACGTCTGTGCTTATTTTTCTAGGGAAGAAGAGAAATGTGAAACCACTGCCTTCTATGTTTCTATTATTCAAACTAATGTGTTGAACCACTCTATTTTCTCACACAAGCCGTCCCCAGAATCTTTCACTAACTGTAACGCATTCTGTCAGGACAAATTTAACCATCTCATGTCTGTGTTATGTTCTTTCTTAACTTCTTAAAAGATAAATTTCACGAACACCAAATTAACTCCACTTTATCATTATTTACTAGTAAATATGCTGCTAGAGTAGCAGTCACCGATTTGTAATCAGGAATGTTAGCTGGATTTCTATTTTTGATAATTGTTTTCAAAGAAATTACTTCCCCACCTGTTCATCAATAGTTTATATAACTCATAATATGTTCTCGTGTTTACATTCACTTCTTGTTCTTTTTTCCAATGAATTGTTCCTTTCTTCAAATTTCTAACATTTATAGATTACCATGGATGCTGCTTACCACTCATAAAACTAATCCCAGTGTTAATTTTTGTTTGTTTTCCAAAATAGAACTTGAAGATTTTAATCATGGTGATAGAACTGGATGGGGGTAACCGCAGTGATAAACGGGGATGGTGGTAGTCGTGGTGATAGAACTGGAAGGGGGTAACCGCATTGATAAACGGGGATTGTGGTAGTCGTGGTGATAGAACTGGAAGGGGGTAACCGCATTGATAAACGGGGATTGTGGTAGTCGTGGTGATAGTTCTGGAAGGGGGGATTGTGGTAGTCGTGGTGATAGAACTGGAAGGGGGTAACCGTAGTGATAAACGAGGATGGCGGTAGTCGTGGTGATAGAACTGGAAGGGGGTAACTGCAGTGATAAACGGGGATGGTGGTGGGGATGGTGGTAGTCGTGGTGATAGAACTGGAAGGGGGTAACTGCAGTGATAAACGGGGATGGTGGTAGTCGTGGTGATATAACTGGAAGGGGGTAACCGCAGTGATAAATGGGGATGGTGGTTGTCGTGGTGATAGAAATCAAATAGGATATTCGTAATTATAATACTGGAGACGACAGTCGTTGTGATATAACAGAAATATAGTAGCCATGTTGATATAACTGGAAGATGGAAGCCATGTCATGATAATGGAACTGAGAGTTGTCAGTCGTTGTGATATAACAGAAAGATAGTATCCTTGTTGACATAACTCAAATATGATACTGGTGATGATAGTACTGACAAATGATGTTGATATAACTGTAGGATGGTACTTGTGTTGACACAACTAAGAAATGCATATAGTATTCTTAATGTCGCCTCACTTATAAATTTGATCATGTTCTGGAAATCCTTAGCGCTCTTTAGTTATATATTTTGGTTTCGCTAACTGCCTTATTACAATTTATTTTGACACATGATATCAAAAAAGAAAATGTTGATGTTACTTATGGGCAACCCCATTATTAATAACCATTATCCCTGATCTTATAAATTAAAGTGTCCAAACATTAATTTTCATTTAATGATCAACGTTTCATTTCGCTCATGAACAAGCAGGTTCAATTGCGAATAATTATCATGATAAAGGGACTTAATACACATAATAATATTTGAAATAATAAAACATGTTGCGTCCCTTAGCTAGGGTCCTTAGCTAGTGCACGATCGTGGTCACTGTTGACAACAGTTTGAGCATTGTCTGTATGCATCTCCTAATGGTGTGTTGCGACGACTGACTTGCCAAATTGTAGTATGCCGTGATGATTAACATGTCAAATTGTAGTAGGCGGCGACGACTGAATTGCCAAATTGTAGTCTCGCCGATGTACATCAGATTGCATAGTTTACGAGAAATAACGTGCAATATGTTACGGAAGGCACTGGAAAGCCAGTGAGGATATCTAACACCTGTGGGCATTGAATGTAATAACAACAACATGAAGATAAACACAAACAAAACAGAAACCATGGGAATAGGAAGGGATAGACACAATCTAAATATAACAATAGAAAATCAAGTCATAAAACAAACACCTTTAAATACGTACGATTAACATTATCTTTAGATGACACGAACTAGACATTGGTTGTAGCAAAGCAAACCAAATACTGGGACAATTATGACATTTATTGCAATACAAAATACTACCAATGTCAACAATAACAAAATAAACCATCTTATCCAAAGTACCTTCATTCCAACTCTGTGTCACCAATGTCAAACATGGTTCTTAACAACAAGGCATAAAAACAGCTGGTTACAACATAGATGAGATGTCTGAGAAAAGCTATATGAGTTACCAGAAGACACTGAATCAGAAACGAGGTCGTAAGAGAAATAGTGGATGTCAAATCAATTCTACAATACATACATAATCAACAAATGCAATGGTATGGTCATCTGGAAAGAATGCCGTGTCATTCACTAGTTTATAAAGCATATATGAAGAGAGGAGAAGCAAAAAGAAGAGCCAGGTGTAGACGTAGAGTACGCTGGATCGACAACATCAAAGAGACATTTCACGAACACCAAATAGCATTATCTGAGTCTGCCAGAAAAGCAAGAACAAGAACATTGTATCTCCCTCGACAACCTTTTTTCCTCAATTAGGTCGAGGTTCGTGGTCAAAACGAGCTTGCAACGTTTTCTTGAGAATTTTCATTTAGATCCTCGGGAATGATCACTTGAAAGTACTCGGTTACGTAATATTAATATTATTCTGCAGGTGTCCAACCGATTCGTTATAAGAAAACAATACATAATGGAAAATCTATGTACAATGAATTAAATCCTATACGTCTCTTCAACATTTTTCGACGTCTGTAATGTTTCTCTTCAGATCTTACATTTAAAGTATAATATGTATATGCCTATGTAGGGATGAATCCTACATGTACACTTATGTAGCTAAAACCCAGACTTTAAATAAGAGAGTAGATTATGTAGCTACAACCCACACTTTCTGTAAGAGAGTAGATTATGTAGCTACACAACAGACTTTCAGTAAGTGAGTAGATTTTGTGGACGTTGATGTCTCAACTTTATTTAAAGTTTACAAACTGCATTTACCATCGCAATTTTTATGTCCGACATTCAGTATCTGTTCAGCCAAGATGTCTTGAATAATATATGAAACATATAATGTATAGAAAACTCCAATTCAATAATAATAAAACCCATAACCAGTCAGGGATGTAGTGGTGCCACATTGAGACATTTGGTGCAGAAATATGTCCACATATCTTTAATCTCTACCATCATGATGAGTTAGGAAACTTCACACCCTGTTCAGTCGTTTACATTATGCAGCCCTGACATCTTCTGATCACCCCACCTACTTTTATCCTTCACCGTACTTTGAAGAACATCTCTAGTCATCAAGGAAAGTCACATCACGTGCTCCTACCACCGGGATGTACCTAATTTATACGATTGCTAACAGTAGTTCTTCTTGACCTGCTAATACAATAATTCCATCATGTACAAACACATTGTTATTATGTTCTTTGAACAGACCAGACACACGTCTATAGCATGTATTGTCACTTGCCTGTATTCTTCTCTCTGTGTCCACAGTTAGAGTTCCGGTCTCATAGTCATATAGATATATCGATATAATCAAAGACGTATATAAATTAATCTTAACACCAGTGGTGATTATATTATATTTAATATTAAATTCAACAATTTGTAATAATAAATGAAACACATAACGTATAAGGCATTTCTATTCCACTATGTTTATATTTATATTGAACAAGAGCTAGATAATTTTGTCAGGTTTGGTTCGTACAACGTGTCTACTGTATCACAGGTTGATCAATATTTTTTTTATTGGCACATCAAATTAAAACATACAACCAATTTTGTTGTGTTTTATTTTTTCAAATGTCAGGAATTAGTAACAATTTTTTCTTTCTAAATATATTTAAACATCCAAAAAAAATATCAACATGTGTTTCATCGTCGTTCGATAGAATCATCCGATACATTCTAACAAGAATTATTTAATTGAATGTCTTCAGGATATAATCTTAGATGAAAAAGACATTAAACAGATCGGAAATATATATTGAGAGTAAACTACCTCAGCAATGTGTGAAAATATCTACTAACCACGCATCGACAAGAACAGACGAGTAATACAAGGATGTATGTTATCATTTAACATTTATGCAGAGAATATAAAATATAGCAGAACTAAAGGAAAATGAGTTTCGTCCAGTAAATATCGGTGGGTACAAGATTCCAAAAATAAGATATGCAGATGACACAGTTCTCCTTACTACACATCATGAAGGACGTAAATAGCTAATCACAACAAAGAAATACAGAGAACTCCAAAATCTATATCTAAACACACACAACGATCAAACCGATAATCATCATAGACAATAAAGAACTAGAAAGTGTAAACAGATTCGAATATCTGGAAGCAAATGTAAACATGTCATGAGATTCTTCAGTCGAGATTTGGAGACGACTCGCAATTGCAACACTCAAATTAACACAAATGAGAAAAATATTGCAAAATAGTAAATAACAACACTAAAAAAATAACCATTTTAAGATCATGTGTTTTCTCAGTGGCAGCATATGGACGCAGGATCTGGAAACATCCAAGACAATCAATATCCAGAAGAATCGATTCATTTGGAATGAGGTGCTACAGAAAGATACTACGAATATCATGGACATAAAAAAGACGAAAATAGGGAATTTTGAAATTGCTGAAAGTAAATGAAGGGTGGCTTGTAAATATTGTCATAAGAAGGAAGCTATAGTATTTTGAGAACTTAAAACGATGTGATGGTATAGAATGGCTGATTCTGGAGGACAGAGTACCATGTGAGAGAAGAAGAGGACCACCACGCAGGTGATGGACCAACAACATTGAGGATTGTATGCACATGTCTCTAGCCAATGCAGGCCGGCTAACACGAGATGCTTTACGTTCAGAGTATCCACGATGAAGACAACGTTCTGGAAAGAATGTGTCACTTTATTATTATTATTATTATTATATATATATATAATCATTAAGCATACTTAGCATTTACAAATATAACATGTATAAAGATATACAAGGAATGCGAATGCTCAAGATCAATGGGAAAATGATACAAACTCAACTATATACATATAATACAATCTTCTTAGCAGAAAGTGATCAGGGCTACACAGGACAATATAGCACGTCAACAAAAAATGTAAATACTATGAAATATATAATAATAATAATGATGCTAATTATTATTATAAAAATAAAACCCATAATCCGGAACTGACAATGGGTGTCAGATTAAGACATTTGGTGGAGAAATTTCTCCACTCCTCTTTATCATATAACAGCAGGGTGAGTTTTAAAACTTGATAATTGATATTGTCTTCATACTTGGTATTGTCTTCATTCTTGGTATTGTCTTCATACTTGGTATTGTGTTCATACTTGGTATTGTCTTTTGATATTGTCTTCATACTTGATATTGTCTTCATACTTGGTATTGTCTTCATACTTGGTATTGTCTTCATACTTGGTATTGTCTTCATACTTGGTATTGTCTTTTTTATACTTGATATTGTCTTCATACTTGGTAGTGTCTTCATACTTGGTATTGTCTTCATACTTGGTGTTGTCTTCATACTTGGTATTGTCTTTTGATATTGTCTTCATACTTGGTATTGTCTTCATACTTGGTATTGTCTTCTTCATACTTGCTATTGTCTTCATACTTGATATGACTTGTCCAGTGCTTGATATTATCCAGCCATGTATTTCTGGAAACTTCCACTTCATATACACACTCTACCGTACATTGAAGAAAGTATTTTGGAATCGAGGAATGTCTCACAACATTCTCATCATCATCATGTACCATATTCTACACATGATGTAGCAATCATCACTGCTTTTCGAAACTACTGGCACTATTGAGCCAGTCTTCCTGCTTCTGTTAGTGTCGTGTTCATGTTGTCTTTGATATCGTTCATATATCATCTTCTTGGACAGGCTCTTTTTCGCTTTCCTAGCATTATCCCTTCCATTATAGTCTTCTCTTTGCTGTCATTTTGTTTGATATGGCCAAAATAGTGTACCTTTATTTTACATTCAGTTCTCTGAGAATGGCTATATTTGTGATATTGTTGGTTTATGGTATTCTCAGATGTGTCTGTAATATTATGCGTCAAATAATGTTACCCCTCACTTTGTTGATGATTTTCCAGGATTCACACCCATACATTGCCACTGGAAATATGCAATCCCTTAGGAATTTTAGAGTTGTTGCTGTATAGCAGCTCAGAAATGTCTTTCATTGTATGAACTTCTATGATGCGATAGAAAGACCTTCTTCTGAATTCTTCATAACAATTACTATTACTGTTAATAATACAGGTATTCAAAAGTGTTGACTTTTCTCTTATCAACTGTTGTTGATACTGATTGAGACCTTACCAGTAGTTGTGTCGTCGCCATAATCTTGGTCTTGTTTCCATTATTCAGAAGTACGATTTATAACGTATACTAAATATATATTAACATTCAGAAGTAGGATTTATAAGGTATATTTAAAAATATTAATATTCGGAAGTAGGATTTATGACGTATATTAAATATATATAAACATTCAGAAGAAGGATGTATAACTTATATCCGATATATATTAACATTCAAACATATAATTTATAACGTATATTAAATATATATTAACATTCAGAAGTATGATTTAGAACGTGTAATAAATATATATATATTAATATAGAGAAAATTTAAAAAAAAACAAGATAACGAGCTACATTAAAAGATGAGAAATTCTGGATACAAAAACAGATGGAGAGATAATACAACAAATAGTCCCTTAACATTACCTTGACCACATCATCACAAATGATGGCGGATGTGAAACACAAGTTAAATAGAGAATTTGAGCGGCTAATAGCACGGTCAATGGCATGATGATAATAATTTGGTGAATTAAAATTAAACAATTCACAAGCAGTCAAAAACTGAGAATTAAAAAATGCTACATGGATAAATGGTTCAGAAACATGAATAATGAACAAACAGCTAGAATATAGAATTGATGCATTGTATATGTGGATATATAGAATGATTGTGAGATAGTTAGTTAGTTAGTTAGTTAGTTAGTTAGTTAGTTAGTTAGTTGTCGGATCATTATCACTGGACACGTCCATAGTTGCTCCAATCTCTCCCTAGTGTATCCGCCATTATACGTCTACTGATAGTACCGGTACTATGCTGGTTGACCCTCATTCTTATGCGCCCTCATAAATGTTCACGTCTAGCAACACCGCATTTCAAACACTAATATTTAATCCTGGACATTGAAAATGAATGATTATCCACTGAGAGAGATTGAGAGAACTTCATGGGAACAAAAGAAAACAAACGAAGAGTTCCTGATAACACTTCGCATGAAAAAAAAAACGATTAAAAACGATTAAATATAAAGTATTTTCTATATATCTATCTATTCGCTAAACCCTTTGTTGCCGTTCAAAGTCAGAAGTAGAGGAGTTTTCTGAGAATGATCCTCGTGTGTAATGAGTATATTATTGAATAATTTGTCGCCTGATTGAACATATTAAAATATTTTGAACATATATTAAATACTGTGAACTCTTGTCATAGACCTTGCTTGAATATACAGCGGATTGAGGGGGGGGGGGGGTGAGAAAGATGTAGGCACAGATGTAAATGCGAGGGAAACACCATTACATCGGCAGTCTGTCAGAGTGCAACACAAGACAAAAGTCAGAATATGGATGTCAGGTGTAGACAACTTCCGACATGGAGTCGGCGTCTGCTGATAACTCTCGCTTACAATAAGCTTACAGTGTACAATGAGTTCATTTTCTCTAGGGTTTATTTCATATAGGCACATATTAAGACATTAGACAAAGAATCAGCACCGCCCCATTCTTGGATATATTAAGAGACACCAGATCAAATGGTTTGCACACATCAGCAGACTACCATCAGACAGCATACCACAACAAGCTATGCTACATAGATAGAGTGAAGGCAGACCTAGATGACGTCCACGAAAACTATGGCTCACCGAAATAAAAGGGGCGACAAAATTCCACAATATACTCAGCACATACGAGTTGCATCTCCAGATAATTCTTCTACCCCTGACGATAGATAGAGTGGGTTACTATCTCTAGTGCTTATGTCATACCAAGAAGACTCGGACTCTCGGCAGGTGTTCACTGCATTGGGAAGTAGTCTCCGATTAAGAACGAACAATCACAAAGGCACCTACTAATACACATACCATCTTTATACTAGCTATCATCATCATCATCAGGTGCCATGCCGGGTGGCGTAGGCGGTCATGGCTCTCCACAGCTCTCTGTCCACAGTATTATGTATCAACGTCATTGTTGTTTCTTTGCTGTGCCAGGTTGTCAAACTGTCTAATATTTTCTCACGTTGTCGCCCTCTGTCTCTGGTGCCTTAAATCTTGCCTGTTTTGATTATGTTCTCTAAACCTGCCTGTCTCATGACGTGGCCATAAAAGGAAGATTGCCTTTTTCTTATATTGTTGATTAAGGTCCGTTTCGCATTTAACTCTTTTAACACCTCTACATTAGTTTTTCTGGCAGTCCATGGTATTCTCAGCATTCTTCTGTAGAACCACATCTCTGTTGCCTCCAATCTCCCACTTTTCAGTTTGTTTATTGTCCAAGACTCGCACCCATATGTTAGTATAGGGGTTATATAGCACTGCAGAACTCTCTTTCTCACCTCTAATGACAAGGTCATATTACACAGTATATTTTTCAGTTTTCTGAATGTTGTTTTTGCCTGCCCTATTCTGCATCTTATTTCTGTTGAACTTCTTCCATCTGCTGTAATAATTGTACCTAGATATTTATATTGGTGGACCTGTTTTAATACTATATCATTCACTATGATCTTGCAAGGTGTGTTATTTTCTTTCTTTGAAATAACCATTACTTCTGTTTTCTTGATATTTAGGAAGAGGCCTTTCTCTTTGCTTTCTGTGACTACTACTTTAATTAAGTTTTGAAAGTCTTCCTCACTTACATACCTTACATACTAGCTATAGTGCACACAAACTAATACACACACCATCTTTATACTAGCTATAGTGCACACAAACTAATACACACACCATCTTTATACTAGCTATAGTGCACACAAACTAATACACACACCATCTTTATACTAGCTATAGTGCACACAAACTAATACACACACCATCTTTATACTAGCTATAGTGCACACAAACTAATACACACACCGTCTTTGTACTAGCTATAGTGCACACAAACTAATACACACACCATCTTTATACTAGCTATAGTGCACACAAACTAATACACACACCATCTTTATACTAGCTATAGTGCACACAAACTAATACACACACCATCTTTATACTAGCTATAGTGCACACAAACACCATATTTAGTTATACTAGATAAGAGTCTCCACACATACAAACCTCTTTATTTAAACTAGCTATAATCCCCCCCCCCACATACACACCATGTGTATTTATACTAGTTACAGCCCCTCCACACACACACCATATGTATATGTACTAGCTATAGTCCCTACACACACACAGACACATTGTTTAATACTACGAAAGATATGTGCTTTTGTCCATCCTGCACATGATGATGATGATCATGTGTTACATTCACTTGATGATATTCATGTACTTGCATGTCCTGTCTCTAAATTCTTAGCTGGCTGATAAGGACTTGGTGGGCACAAACGACATTTGGTAGATTAGACGTGAGATTATAATGTTTTATGTTGTTCATAACTTTATATTTAGTCTCTGCTGTTAATCTATTGTATTTTATATTTGCACACACGGTTGCACCTGTTTTTATTGCAGAGCTCCATTTAACACACTTTCATGCATCATTTTCCCTTCTGTAATGGTTGATGTCAAAGACTGTGCAGTGAGACATTTAATGAGTCCCTACAATGTTTCGATTGCCCATCTTGAGAGCGCATACCCTTATTTATCACACTATAGAGGATTCTGTTTTGTAGACGGCGATCTGACATAGGTACTACATGACCTGCCCAACACATTTGTATCTGCATTAGAATAGTGTCCGATATTCCCAAAAATATTCTAAAGGATTCATATTATGAATTTGTACATGCCAATCCATATTATGACTTCATGCCAATCCATATTATGACTGTTTATATGAAATTTATATAATGACTGTTGACATGACAATTCATATCATGACTGTTTACATGACAATTCATGTTATGACTGTTTGCATGACAATCAATATTATCACTCTTCGGTCAATGCATATTAGGACTGTTACGCCAATCAATTCTATTAACACCCGCTTGTTGCAGAAAAATACTTATTCCACGACTACAGTACGGTCTTGAATTATCATCTTGAAGGGCTGCACTGTTCCCTATAACTTGCAGTGCTGGGATGACCAGATTAAGTAGAATTTTGTCACAGTATCGGTCACCATTAACATGCCCAATCACATGGATAGAGTGGAATTTCTATGCATAAAAGGGCATGCATCTCTCTACATTATCACTGATCTCTCACTATATCGTCTGCATTTGATAACTGCATATTCATTAAAGAGTTCACAACAACGATTCACACTCTAATTCATTGATCTGTAGGATCCAACATAAATCGGGACTCATGCATGAATTCGTTATGCATGAATTCCACTGCGATCATGAGGATTGAGATAAAGGGAGCTACTCCAATATCACATCGACCATGAGGATTGAGATAAAGGGAGCTACTCCAATATCACATCGATCATGAGGATTGAGATAAGGGAGCTACTCCAATATCACATGGTTGGTTGGTTGGTTGATTGATGATCCAGTGTTCCTTGTGACCATGCCCTTTGACCTAATGCCATTAAATGGCATTATATTTTTGGGAAGTTTGTGGATTTCCGGCCCACCCCGGGACAGAGCCAGAGAATAATTATCACACCTCCAGGAAGGTAGGTTTCAACCTATGCACTGCTCCTAGCCACTGAAGCCAAGATAGGGTTCACTGTGCTCATTCCCCGCCACCAATTGATTACTGTTTATGCCGAGCGTCTCTATTGTTCCAGGCATGCAACCACATTTTAACGTCAAAGGATTGTCACGTCCTGAGTCACTGTGCCACTATGATGGGTTTCAGCCATAGGAATAAGCAGTGCTGTCAGTTTCCTCCTCCCAAATGCTGCACAGTTCATCTCTGTGCACCTCCCAAACACAGAGGGTGCATACATATTAATTCAGGTAAATATGAAACACATTTCAACAACAAAATAAAAGCATAATTGTATATAAGTAATCTTCTCTAATGAAGCTTCTCTAAGAAGATAACCTCAATATAACGGCATATCATCCACTAAGGTTTTCTGTTTCATGTGTGTTATGTCTAGTGGGGCATTGGTGAGACCCACAGACGCCATCACATGCGTCGCTATCACATCGACCATGAGGATTGAGATAAAGGGAGCTACTGTATCCCTAACTGGTTCAAAGGATATATGAATATATTCGGTAATATTCACATACTCATAAAGCATGCTGCGCGAGATCGAATGTAGCAAGTGCTACTCCAAAGGAATGGGTTGCGTTATGGAATAATTGAATTGTCCAGAGCATAATATGGATATACTACACGGGTCACGTTACATGGATGCAATGCACGATCACGATGGTGTCAGAGGAATCAAAATAGCACTCATAAGTAGGAAATACACTGAGTAGAGATAAAGCTGACTTGATTAAAACAATAATACATGCATGTGTTACGTGGAAGGCAATAGACAGAAGCGTTATAGCTGGATTGATTAAAACAATCATACCGTCATGTGTTAAGTGGAATGCAATAGACTGATACGAGATAAAGCTGACTTGATTAAAACAATCATCAATGAATGCGTTCAGTGGATGGGTTCATATATGCTTGCGTTCAGTGGATGTGTTCATATATGCATGCGTTCAGTTGATGTGTTCGATCCGAATGCAGGTATTGCAGTGTTCCAGTATCCCAGGGTTACGTCGTCCTGCCAAGCGCACACTACCAACTTTTGGGACAGATATTTCATCACACTTCTGTTATATTTTTTTACCCATTTTAAGTAGTGGCACATCCAGCATTCACCTTCACTTTGGAGTTCACCAGAAAAGCATAACTTGATATTGTCAGCCGGTCTGCATCTCTCTGTCATCCGTGAAGAGTATGTGGTAGAAAACATAAGTAAAATATTAAATCAGGATGTGACAATAATTGTTTTTCACATGCATAGTGTTGTCAGCCTATCATACAACTTTCCATTGTTTTTATATGCAACAAGTTGTTGGCGTCTCCTCAAAATGTTCATTGTTTTCACATTTAATAGGTTGTTATCTTGTCGCACAACTGTCCATTGTGTTCACATGTAACATGTCGTCAGCCTATCCCACATCTTCTATTATTTTTACATGTAGCAGGTGTTCAGCCTACCCACAAATGTTCATTATTTTAACCTGTTAACAGTTTTTCATCTTATCGCACAGCTTTCCTTAAACAATCTCGACATGACTGAAACAAGCTATAATGGACCTATTCTTTGCATCATAAACTAGAAGTTCAGATCCCGGTTGTCACGTGGGTATACGTAAATGGTAGAAATCGGGATATTTGATTTGGTCTAGCGTATTAGAACAAGAGCTAGTTAGCATAGGGAAGATACAGTAAGCAATCCTTCATACGTAATACTAAAACAACGATTGAGAAGTATGTACTTGATGAACTTGATGTCTTCGGTAATCGAGTTTTCGATACATTATTTGTGCGATTACATGGCCACAGCACTCGATTTCTTATAGTGAGAATTCATCACGTATATAAACTAGAGGTATAAAGAGTGACACTGAG
Source organism: Meghimatium bilineatum (assembly GCA_034231615.1). Classification (NCBI taxonomy): domain Eukaryota; kingdom Metazoa; phylum Mollusca; class Gastropoda; order Stylommatophora; family Philomycidae; genus Meghimatium; species Meghimatium bilineatum. The sequence goes on from CM067321.1 coordinate 13,969,092, forward strand.
AGCATCGTTCTCTAAAGAACACTTGATAAAGAGTTTGATATAATTACAGTACGAATACCTAGATAAACCAGTAAAACTGACCACCGCTGTTAGACAGGCATTTAGCGATGTGATGTTTCTCCATATTTAAATTTTACAAACTTGTCAATAATGGCAGGGATAGTGTAAATAATAGGATTTGCTGCGGAATTAATAGGAAGAACGACAACTGTTGTCCAGAAATAAGTCTGATCGCTCATCTCATGTCCACCAAGCGTTAATAAACCCATCAGCCCTACAGGAAACCAAAAGAGAAAGTTAGACATAGCTACAAGAGAAAGTTTTTTAGCCACTAGTATATCCTTAGCTATTATAGATGATGTTCGTGTAGTTGTTCTAGGCATTCTATGTTTTAACTTTGCTCTAAATATGGCTATTTGTCCAAAAGCAATGACTAAAAACAATAAGAAATTATGTACTATGAACACAGCAAATGAGTACCCCCATCCATTGTGTCGTTGAGTTGTCAAATGTAAATCAAGACACATGGCGTTAGATGAATATATATCAAACTTGAACACAACTGGAATCAGTGCAAGAAGAAAACCTATGATCCAAGACATAAGAAGAGCAATCGTTTTAGTAATGTTAGAAAACTTGATTTGACCAAATGGAAACTTCATGACCAAGAATCTGTCCAGAGTGATGAGAAAAATAAAATATGTGGATGTCTCAATAGAAAGTGTAGCAAGAAAACCTGCAAGTTTACATACTAGACTTTCTCTCCAGATCTTGTCATACAGAACATACACGTCACGATATTTATAATCTGCTCCAGCAATAATACAAAGATAGACTCCCATAATAAGGTCAGATATACCCAGGTTTGTCACAAACAGACCATATCCTGTTGACAAAACTGACCTGTCCCAAATGATACGATATACAATAACAGCCAAGTTCCCAAGAATAGCAAGAACGGCAACCAACCAGAGAAGAATACGTTGAACACTAACCTCTATAAGATCAAAGCATGAAGAAATAGGGATGTCTGGCGAGTGGCACTTTTCTGAAGGAATATTTTTCCCTCGTATTTGTGGACAACAAATTTCAAAATAATCGGTGTACAGACTTTTGGTAATTGTGAGACCTTTAAACAAATCAATTTGAAAATGTGGAATGTACAATCCACGTAGATCAAATGTGTGTAGTTTGAATTTAATCGGAAAGATATATTTATAACGATCAAATAAGATAAAAGTATAGCTTAAGTCTAAGTATCTTAGTTTAGATAAATGAAACAAAGAATTATCTAAATATTTCAGACCTGTATGAGAGAGATCCAATACTTCAAGGTTCATAAATTCTATATTTTTAACACTCACAAGTTCTTGATTATAGGACACGTTTAAGTGAGACAGAAATGGGAAGTACCTGAAATAACTATCTGTAAAATCCAATGCCTTTATGCGATTGTAGCTGATATCAAAATTGAAGATATTACCTTTAACACCAAAAATAGATGTAGGAAATTTATCGATTCCACACTTAGATAATTTCAATACTTTAACGTTTTTAAAATTATATATAAACTTTTGAGCAGTAAAAATATTTACTCCAGATAAATCAAGGTATTTGATCGTATCATCAGTAAAATCAAAAGAGTGATAAGACATCAATATGCTGTAGTCAGATACTGTGATTGTTCCAGAAACCACACGGAAACCTTTAAAACTATTTATTGTACAATCCACTTCATCATCTTGATATGGACATTCAGGATGTCCGTCACAAACTAGATCAGGATGGAGGCACATCTCACTTTTCGAACATTTAAAATTTCCTGTACATGGATCAAACAAATACTTTACTTCATCTTCTCCTTTGGGACAGTCTGGTGTTTCGTCCAGAACATAATGTTGTGGGATACAATAACTGTTTGGACATTTAAAATATCCTTCTAGACACTCAAAGTTCGTACAACTCTTAAGATGCGACACATCTCTACATCCAATAAGTTTTCCATACTTGTCTTTAACATAAACACACCTGGGGGCCCAGATTACATGCCCCAATACGTTATAGCAAGTGTCTGCTCTTTCTAATTTACCTATTGTCTCATCCAGATTTTCATTTTGTCTACCATCTGTCCGTGCTTCAAGACAGTCTTTCTTCCCATCGTTAAGTTGCTTGAATGTCACACAAGTATCTCTGTTACAGATAAAGGCGCAAGTCGTGTTTCTCTGCATATATTTGTTCATTAATGCAGTTTCGTCGTTTCCAACAGAAGAATAGTTATCATCACAAACTTCACAATCAATTTCGCCATCATTAACCCACTGTACGAGCAAACATGTGCCGTCACAGCAATGTACACCTGTGCATGGGCTCATGTTGTATATTTCCTTGTCTTTCATGCAAGGTACTTCACGTGACTCAAGACAACAGAAAGTTTCGTCTCGTTTGTTACTGCAATGATCAACCTGATCACATAGATACACGTAGGAAATATATCTGGGATCACTTTCATCTTCTCCACAATCAAATACTGGTAAATGATTTATTCCTTTTTCTTTGAGGTATTCCTGAGCACGTTGACTTTCTACATGAGCAGATAGAGATACGATATTATCTTCTAATTTTATAATATAACCTTTGTTTAAAGCTTGATCGATACTTGTCTTTGAGGATTGATTTATTCTTATAGTTTTCTCAAGTCTTTGGGGAAGAACTATCTCACGCAAACTATAGGCAGTTAATCTATCATCACATTCAGCTTCGTTCCATCCGTCAACAAAATAACCATCGTTAGTTGATAGATTAATTCTTTCCGTGTGATATTTCCAGACAAACTGCCGTACAGCACAATTTCTCAGAACACTATTCTCAATGGGCGTCCAATTATTAATAACCAATGGGCTATGTGTAGTATCCCATCCAAACCGTTCAAGACTTTGGCAGCATCGCGATAATCCGATGTCAACCTGAAACAATAACTGAGAACAATTATTGAAATATGGGTTACTATTGATATGTTGCTTGAAGTATGATAACAATCTTGACTGCAAAAACCACAATTCATCTTCCGTTTCAATTTCTACTTCTTTCTCAGTTATAATGTCATAATTGTATTGTTCTTGTCTTTCTTCACTTAATTTATAACAAGAAAAATCATCTATGCCTTGAGCGTATGCTAATTTGAACCAATCATTTGGACATTGTTTGCAAATAGCCATTATTAGTATATGTTTGGAAATAATCATGTCAGAAGAATATGGATTTAATATAATCGTATCAGCGAAATAAATTGTTTGATGTTTATGAAAAAAGAAAATAACAACAAATATCTTAATATATGTATCTTGTTGTTGTATAATTTGTGGTATGTTTCTTATTTCATCATATGGTTGGTAGCGGCCTTGCATAAAGATAACAGCAGCATGGGTCACATTCTGACGGACTCCGAGCATTTCTGAAAACAGACGTTGAACAAATTGTATTTTCCTTACAAGAATCGTCTGGATACTGTTGTAATATTGAATGACATTCTCCCCTTCACTGCATCCGTATATCGAGGTAAGTTTTGTATTAAAACTCCAGTAACGTATATTAAGTTCGGAGCTCTTGTCACACACCATGTCGTTTACAGCGGCAAATAAGACTCTCGGAGCTTTGCTTTTGTTAGGAACATTAGACATGTGGTCGACAAACGTGTTAGTTAAATCTTCTTCTATCTGGATTCCTGTAAACATGAATAGGATATCCATCTCTTCTGTGGAACAGCTTTCTAGTGGGAAGTTTGCAGACTTGCTTCCAAGAATTACTGAAACATTAAAAAACAGCATTTACCCCAAAAAAAGATATACATGTATTCGTATTTAAGTTATGGTGAATATATAATTTAAGCGATATCACGATGACCATTTTCGCTCCTGGTCTTTTTTTCCATATATCTGGGCATTTTCGATCTGACCTAGAGATCTGTAGTTACTTTCCAAGAATATGGGTTTCTTTGTTCGGTTTATTTTTTTAAAATAATGTTAGTTTGTCAATATTTAATTAATTGTGGAGAAATATATCACAAACAAATCTCAGTCCATGTAGCGAGGTATCTAATTGCATATATAGCTATTGTCATACACACACGGTTTCAAATGTAGTACTAGCAGACATTTATACCAACTGTGGATAATTAGTAGTGTATCGAATATTTGAGCTATGGGAACAATTGAGTGTGGCTATTTTCGACATCTGCTGGAAAATACATCATATACAGATCTTACATGGATCAAGGATGTTTACTCACAACCACTGAACAAATATATCATGGATGGACTTTATATTATTTTACCGTCTAATATATCATAGATATCTAGTATATGGTCGCTTGATCAATAACAAACGTTTGACATCAAGTGAAGGTGCCCATGAACCACTGTTTCTGCAACAATCATTTGACGTTATGGGAAATAGTCCATGTCCGCTAATCATGATACGACATTAAAGGAAAGAACCTATTTTTGGTCGATCAGAAATCATAGTTTTACATTAAGGAAGGGAATCCATAATCATTAGATCAGCAATTAATGTTTTACATTAACGGAAATAGTCCATGGTCGCGGGACCAGAAATCATTGTTTCACGTTGTGGGAAATAGTCCATGGTCGCGGGACCAGAAATCATTGTTTCACGTTGTTGGAAATAGTCCATGGTAGCTGGATCATAATCCATCGTTTCATATTAAGTGAAGGTGTCTACACTCCACGGAATCAATAATTGTCGTTATACATTAAAGTAAGAAGTCCACTGTTGGTGGGTCAGTATTCTTCGTTTGACATTACGTGAAGGAGTACATGAACCACAAGATCAGCAACACTAGTTTCACGTTAATAAAGGAGTCCATGAACTACTGCGTCATGACGCACCATCTGACATTAAGTAAAGGCGTTCAAGAACTACTGCATCATAAACCATTGTTAGATATTAAGGGAAGAGCAAATGAAAAACGATCAGTAACCATCGTTTTACATTCAGGGACGGATTCCATGAACCATTTTTGCCCAACCAGGAAACCTTTGTAAATATAAATGTAAATGTAAAGTCTGTATTTATGGATACCATTACAAACATATGAAGTTCCACACCATGTGATAAGCCTGTGTCAAAGCATATACGCCAATAGGCAATACACAGTAAGAACGAGCACAGGTACATAAGAATTTTTTTTTTTAATCCACACGGGAGTGAGGCAGGGATTTGTACTATCTCCTCTATTGTTCATACCATCAAAAGATAACATCTACAGAGTAGCAAAGACAATGGAAGAAAGCAATCTGAAAAATAACTTAACCAAATTGCTATTTTCAGACCACCAAGCACTACTAGCACCATTATAAGAGCAACTACAAAGACAAATAGACAGATTACATCAAACATGAATATATATTGGAAACAAAATACTTAAACAAGTGATAGAATTCACATACCTAGGATGCAATATAACAACAAACGGCAATAGCAGTAACAAAATGCACAGTAGATGTAGTAAAGCATACCAAGCCCTAAGGCAAATGAAACTAATCTTCAGAAACTTAAATGTAAATTTAATCACAAAAATAACACTGTTAATAACGATTATTATGCCAACTCTGTGCTACCAATGCCAGGCATTGACCACGACACCACTAGACAAATGTAAACTAGTGGCAGCTGAAATGACATACTTACGCATAATCCTAGGAATATCGCTAAGAGATATAGTGAGAAATAATGACATTAGACAAAGATCCGGCACCGCTCCAACCTTGGAATATATTAAGAGTCAACAGATAAATGGTTTACAAACATCAACATACTACCACCAGACAGCATACCACAGCAAGCTATGCTACACAGATACAGCAAAGGCAGACCTAGACACCGACCACGAAAACGATGGACCACGAAGTAAATGAGACAACAAATTCCACAATATACGCAGTACACAGGAGGGTCATCTCCAGAGAAGTCTTCTACCCCTGGCACTAAAAAAAGCCAAAATAGTTTAGCGTATAGATAGATATATATATATAATGTCTGTAGTTGTAACTTTTTGGATCTCGGGAGCAATAGTCTCTTAGTTTTATTGGCAGAGTTTAGCCAAAATCTGCAGATAGGGAAACAGTTATACATCCAACAATGGCTTAGCTTGTTCTTACATCTTGTAGAGTCTTTGAAGATTCGTTGTAATTTAGCACATAGCTTCATCATTAGTAGATGGGGTGCAAAGGGAACGCATTGCTCTAGGCGGACCCAGGGTTAGCAGATAACCAAGATCCCAAATGTACCTCCACGCGGTGCACCCTGGAAACAGAAATACAGCAGTTCGTGCTGATTCTGGCCAAATCATTTGGGGATCGTGTCCGAGAATGTGGAGGTAGCAGATGGTAAGAGATTTGACTGCACAAGAGACAGACAATATCTCCGACACCACCTGCAGCACCACATATAGCGACACTGTCGACATACAGTGAAGCTATTCAGTCCAGTCCGAACATTGGAGGGGCGGCCAATGTAAAATGCACGTAAAGGCAGATGCATGGCGAGAGACAAATATATTTCATACAGAGTACAATGAAACAATGAAAGGGCAGAACAGCGCTAGAGGGCAGCGCGAACTGCAAATAGAAAGTGAAAAGTCCCTAGGAAAGGGGGAGCCACAAGCTCCGTCAGCTCGAGACGGGCTTCTAGTTACCGTAGTTCCTTACAGGCAGAGACCCAGACCCATCCACTGTCGTTTGGTAAAGCAAGAAGACCTAACCCAACTCTAATGTCGAGCCTTCCTAAACCGGAAATATGCTCGCGAAGAGAAAGGGTTCTGTACCCAATGGGCTTAGGCAAGAAAGGGACAACGATGGTAGTCCTGGCCCAACTCTACTGTCAAGGTTTCCTACACCGGAAATACACTTGAAGAGAGAAAGGGTTCAGTACCTGATGGGCTCAGGCGCTATTGGGACAAGGACGCTCAGCTCGAGAACGCCTTGCTCTCAAACGCGTGGTGTGAGACTCGAACTTGGACAAGGGGTACACGATGTCGGTGAATGACACCTCGGCTAAGAGGGCGAAAGAGCCAGGGTCCAACTCCTCTGTTGAGTTCTTCCCCTTAAGGAACCAGGCTCACGGATGAGAAACGGTTCGGTACCCAATGGGCACAGGCACAGCACGTCCAATTACACGAGGCAAGTTCATAGACAGTGGAACACCTCGTTCGAGTCAGACGAGAGCAAAACATCGTCTGGGCGAAGAGTCTCCACTACGCGTGCCTGGAGACAGATATAGAGGCTGTCACAGGCTAAGGGTAGCCCACCCGAATTGTCAAGGCATGCCGAAATCGGATGTGCTAGGCCTACAAGGCGCATAACGGTGGCACAACGTAATCATGCTCCCGGCGGAAATCGCACGGATATCCGTGATGGTTACAATGGAGCGAACGAAAAACAAACAAACAAACATCATTAGTAGATAAAAGTGTTAGTTTAAATATAGGATGAGCTGTTCGACCACGATGTAAACATGTTTCCCGCGCTATGTTTGAAAATTCTTCTTCATCTTCAGCGTTCATTCTCAAATTCCTGGTGGATTTCTCCTGTATCAGTACTACTAAATCTCCAGCAGGATGCAATCCAGAGAATGGAAATGATAGAATGAGCTGTTCGTCAACGATGTAAGAATGTTGCCCGCTGTCTTCAAATAGGAAAGTTTTTTTTTTATTTTCAAACTTTTGCTAATGACAAAGTATCTCCATTGCTGCCAGCTGTGTGCATACACAAAACAAAATGCAGTATGATGATGTGTACTATATATTTTTGCAGAACTATACATGTTTTGGTTGTGAAGTGCTTTGGGTTCATTCCTATGTACATACAGTTTCTAACTAAAACAGGATGAATGGTCATTATCTTAAATTGGTGAATACATTCACATACCTCGAATCCAGCATATGCAAAATGCAAAGCAGAACTAACAATAAGGATTGTGATGGCTTTAATGTCCTTTTTAATGATAACGGTTATTTGGATAAACATCATCAGTGTTACATTATTTGAAGCATTGTTCTGTTTCTATGTTATTTATGTTTACAAGAAGGCCTTTAAGTCCTTGTGTACGAATATGCATGTTCTGTGTTTGTGTTCATGAGGATACTTTAATACTTGTACAGGATGTTCGTTGATGTTGTAATAGTCCTTATTTAGATTGATCTGTTCTCAGTGACTTGAGTACACAGGCTGAAAGCCTTGACCGGGCCAATCTTTTTTTTTTAAAGATGTGGTTGGTCAAGTACGGAAAACCTTTTTAATTGTGTTGCATAGCGATTCGGTGCTGCTAGAACAGAACTAGTTCAATTCCCATCAGCTGTAAGAATTATTTTCAGTGTTGGTGTGAAAGTCAAACTGTATACGTCGCTGGTGCTTTCTGTTGTTCTGTATTGTTGTGAGAGTTGGAACTCACTGCGGACATAGAGGGGCGATTATTGACTTTCGAGTACACATGCTACAGACGAATACTATGCATTTCTTATACGAAACAAACGACCACTTTTGTGTGTAAGGCATAAAGTAGAGATGTACGCAGGTGTTCAGAAACCATTGATTTCAAAAGTAAACTACGAATACTAGCATGTTTTGGACATATATTCAGCCATGATTCCATGACAAAAACAGTACTTCAGGGAACTGTCGAAGGGGGGAGAAGCAGAGAAAGGCAAATAAAGGCATGGGCAGACAACATCATGAAATGAACAGGACAAGATTCGTCCTTCATTCATCTGCATCGCTTAGGATAGCAATATCTGAAGGAGTATGAGTGCTGAAGAATCCAATCTGGTACAACTACGAACATAAATGGTTACGGGTTTATTAATATTGATTGAATGACATATAGTTAAAGAGTTGTGGACATATCATGTATCTCTTAAAAGTTCAGTTGACAAATTGTCAGTCTTAGTTATATGTGTTTGTGGGAGGCCGAAAGATGGCAAAATGGACCTTCCATCTATAGTATTTTATCTCCTATATGGAAAGTAATAAAGCACTGTAATATATTTCATATACACTGAGTAATTATATATCTGAATTTGCAAACTGTGCTTGGCCTTTTTAATCATCAGACAAACCTTAGCCCCCTATATCTTTCATGGATTTAAAAGATATAAAAATGTCATTACTGCTCATGTAGAAGACATTAAATATTATAGTTACTTCTTCCTGTACATCGTGTTGATGCGGAGTAAGCACAGTTGCATAAGACGTCTTGTTCACACACTCGCAAACAATATTTTATTGCAATACTCAACTTTCATGCCGCCCAATAGTTGCTACACAATCAACATATTAAGGTTTTCTTCACCAATATATCTGGTAGCCATCTTGTCCAGTCTGAGTTTGTTTGTTTGTTTAATGGGGAAGCAAATCCTCTTACCTGAGACACGTTACTTTCAACCTAAGAAAGAAGTCTAGTTTGGTTATGTCAGGTCGTATTAGCTTTAATCTAAGTGTGACCTAATGGTCTGGGTATTTGGAAAGCCGTGCGTAAACTGCTATAAATTATCAATATTGCTAGATGGAGTTGATGTTTATTTCTGGCTAAGATATCTTTTATTTAAGTGTGACACTCTTGTCTGGGGGAATTTTGAACTGTGCGCGATATTTTTGCAACAGAATTTTATGTTGTTATTTTGTTGTATTAAGCTGGTTTTTTTCTCGGCCGTATTGCCTTTTACTTAGGAGTGACACTAATGTCTGGGGGAGATCGAAAGCCATTCGTTCGATTAAGCCAAAAATTGTCAATTTTGCGAGTCGTATCCTGTGGTGAGCGTGCCTCTTTTGAATTTGTTGAACACTGTGGAGAGAGACCAGTAGAAAGACTTGGACGACAAACGATGACTTACTTTGTTTTGACTTGGTTAGGTTGTTTTAAATTAGGGCTTTAGTCCTGGTTATAAATTGATTAATTAGTTTTAGTCTATATGTTGGTACATCATGGCCAAGAACCTTTTCTAGTTTATATGTGATTTTGTTATTTAGGTAGTAATCTTTTAGGTCTTGAGTATGATGGCTGTATTTATGACAATGGAGTAGAAAATGATCTATTGTATTGTCCTCTTCACAGTCTTCACATATTGGTTCAAGTATATAATGTAAAGATTTTCCCAGTCTAAGTTGTAGTAGTTTCCTATTGGCTGGTATTTTCAGTAATTCCTTGATTTGAGTGGTCTTATTGGGTCCATTTAGCACGGCATGTGCATGTCTTTCTTTTGCACTGTTTTCCCATTTTTCTGTTCATTCCTTTAGTATTGTGTCCTTTATTATACTTCTGGTTTCAGATCTGCCAAGTCCTATCTTGAGTTCCTTGAGTTCGTCCTTTCTTTCCTTCCTTGACCGCTGCTTCATTTCCTGGTATTCCGTCATGGGATGGAATCCACATTACATTAACCCTCGTACGAACGTGAACTAAGTTTGTTGTTAAGCGTAGTTTATGTTCTACTATATCTGGCCTTTGACTGTCAGGTTTATTTTTTATAGTCTGAACTGATGATAAGACCCCCCCCCCCCCTTTCGTGTTTAGTCTCGCACAAACGTTCCAATACAGTTTTTTCATTTGATGTCATGTGGATTAATTTACTAATGATTCAGTTACATAATGACATTTGCCATTATACATGAAAGCAATTAAATGTTACTACTTTGCTTGGTGTTGTATTTATATGACTGATATTTCACCTCAACTTTACATTGTAAAAGATACCTGCAAATAGAATAAATAAAGTTTTCATATATGCAGTTTTCATATATGCTTCATATAGAAATATTCAGACATGCGTATGTAAAAATTACAAGTCACATACACAACAAATTTAAATTTCACCACTTAACCTACTTTGACATTTTTTTTTCGCCTTTCCTCTGTGTTTGTTCTCAAACTCCTGCAGATTAGTATAATGTAGTCTGGAGAACGGAATTTTATGTTCCATAGTTTACAGCTTTGCTGCGAAAACTGCGCTGCTTGGCCAGAAACACCCGGTTTCAGCATGACGTATGGCTCACATTGAACCTAATTGTATTGTTCAGACAACGTTACCACATAACCTTCTTAATCGCCTTTTATGACTTACATAGAAAGTAAACCGCGTCGCTACGCTCTGCTCCCCTTTCGGGTCCCGACAAAACATGCTCGAAAGAAGCTTTGAAAGTAGGTTTACCAGTTTAGCCAAGAATCCATTCTTCTGGGTAGTTGTCTATCGTTTTCTGTGCTGCTTTCTTAAGACTTACTGGGTAAGAACGCTTAATTCATCTCTAAATTGTGTCTTGATTTCTCACAATTTAAACTATGTGTATTATGGTAAACTCGTTGCATGTCTTGAAATTGCAAACAGAAATAGTTTGACATACACGTTAAACTCATACATGGCTAACAATAAAATATTTCTTATGTCGACCTCTTTTTGACAAACGTATTGTGAAATAACATCATGTAACCTTCCCTAAGAAATTAATGCTCTACGCCACGAATCACAGCTTAATTATGTGAATGTAGGTCTGACATAGAAGACAGGAGCATCACCTTCATGCCCCACGTACTGCCTATGGAATGAGACATCACACTCCAGGACACAACCTGCCATACTCACTTTTATTGACCTCCAGCAGCAGAATGACATGCATATGTCGGACTAACAGTTTTTAATGACTATCTTCTTCGTAATTCTTTTCCTTATCCGTTTAGGCGACCTGGCTACGTGTTAGGCAATTATCAGCAACTAAAGGGAATTCTCACTTTGCAGCCCACGGTTTGCATGTTGTATAGATATTAAGTGCAGAAATGATATAATGGTCTCTAGTTTTTGTATGACTCTACACTCAGTATGAATATGCCTAAACATTTTTTTAATGTAATACTAAGAAGTAGACTTAAATGCCGTTTGTTTTTTGGTTTTTGTTGTTGTTGTTTATTTTTGAGGAAAGTATAATATTAGGTTGCTCTGTGACAAATTGAAGTATTAACAAAAAAAGCATAATTCTGAACATAAAAATCAACTATTTCCTTGCGGAACAGTTATCCGAGGACTACTTAATGTTTATTGACTCCATTTTTAAAAGCCGTTAGGACTGATAGATATGCCCTCATGCCACCGTGGACACCGTGTATAAGCATCATGAGAGTATAATAAACAGCAAGATTAGTCATAATGGGATTGTATATATTTGGTATAATATTTTTTTACATACATGAGTTATATTGTATGAATTATATTGTATATGATATTGTATATATTGTAAGATGCTCTTCATGATTTTACATATTGTAGTTCTGTATATGATCAATCGACCTAGACTAGAGCAGCTGGACTTTATTTCAACAATCATTGTGATGTAGAATAAAAGTTCTTTGATGAATTATTATTCAAAATATTTAAAAAGAATTTTTCCAGAAATGAATAGCAATAAAATCAGTCTACAGCTGTACAATCACATGGTAACATCACGTCTAAAGAACGTACATTAACAAGCAATAGTTGTTTCGAAATTCAACAATCCGTGTCTATTAGCTTACCGAATGAAAGTAAATGACTATGAAATTTGCCATTACAATTACGGAAGAATATTTAGAAAAACATTTCCTGCCTTACGAATCAAACACATATTTACTAAACAAGATTTTGTCATTAATATACATAAGAAAACACACATTCACTTAATGAAGGGCATCAGGATATATACTGCACATAATTTAATTTGTAAAATAATTTTAGATTCCGACCATTGAGAAATCGCTAACAGTACCGATATAATAAATTCAATTCCCACCGTTCTGCAACATAGTATATGAATGTCGTACAAACGGCAAGCATATTTGATTTGACCAAGTCATACCTAACTTGATTTGAAAGCAAAACTTGCAAAGGAACCAACACAGAAAATCATTAGACGCTAAATATTCTTCAAAGACTTTCATATGTGTATACCCAAGCATTTAAGAATTAAATGGGACATAATAAACCAACGTCACTTGGATCGAGCACAGAAGGAAACGTATGCAAAAATAACGAATAAGCTTTTCCATGTGAAAATGATTATTTGTCGCAACGTGAATCATCAATGGGTACCATCTCCGCATCGAACGTTGGCTGTGATAAACCATCACCATCCCCTATCTCTTGTCTAGTTGGTACACTCTGCTATACCTTAACCTGTCCATTTCGCGATGTTAATCTCCCACTTGTATATCTGCTTCTCTCTTTCTGATATTTTCTAATGTCTAATGTCTTTCCACATGTGGTTTGTGATCCACTCTTGCCGTTAAGCGTAGAGGTGATTGGGCTCGAGCTTGCGTTCTAAAGTCAGATGTGTGGTCTCGGCTGTGCTATATCCGTGTATGTTTAGGATGTCCCTGATATTTTCTATCCAACTTTTCCGTGGTCTTCCTCTGGCATTTGACCCTGATCTCATTTGGTTATATGCGTGTACGGGCAAATTTTCGTGATGCATTCTTATAATGTGACCAAACCACTTGATCTGTTTTCTCTCAATATAATATGTACAATATATTATACTTATTATTTCCCTGATATATTCATTTCGCAATCTTTCAAACCTGGTGACTCGGCAGAGATATTACAAAACCGTTATTGTAATTATAATTATTGTGTGTTTGCAGTCGTTTAGCCTTTGCTCAATTGCCAGAGGTAAAAGGTTAAACAAATATATCTATGGTCAGCGTTTGTCGAACTACTGGATAGTAATTTGATTTTCCGCAAGCGTCAGTGCCATCATTTTGAAATGATTTATAACAGTGGCAAATTTTATTTGTCTCTGTTACTAAATGGAGGAGCATATCTTCTTTTAACTTTATACTTATTTGAGACTTGAAAAGTGATGGGTAAAATAGTTATATGGGGGTGACGTTTTTGTGTAATTCATATTTGTTTGTTTTCGTTGACTCCTTTATTTTATTTTTAATCCATGGTGTGTATGGTCTGCCGGTGGCTTTATTGCAATCGTGCCTGGAAGCCATGCTTTTTGAGGATACTAGATGATGGTACTTTGGAATTATGTGAAAACCACTGTATCTGTTGTCTTCTGATGTAATTCAGTACTGTCATTGAGTTTTCTAGGCTTTTTTTTCTGATTTTATCTCTTATTGTTACTCTGAGGATTCGAAGTAGACATGCAATTTCTGTTGCAATCCATGTTTATATTTTTATGTTGTTATATGCAGTTTATTTGTCTTAATTTTAGTGTTTCAATTGCGAGTCTTCTTCTAATCTCGACTGAACAATCTCCGGGACTGTTTTATTGTCTCCCAGATATTCGAATTTGTTTACACATTCTAGCTCTATATTGTATTATGTTTGATCTTTATTTTGTCTGTTGTCATAGTTTTTGTTTTCTGTGCGTTTATATATATATTTCAGTTCTCGCTGTATTTCTTTGTTATTGTGACAAGCTGTTTCAGTCCCTAAGGATATGTAGTAAGGATGACTGTGTCATCTGCATATCTCTGTATCCAATCTGAATTTCTAGACACATTACTTCCGTTAAGTTGCCGTTTCTTTCCGGAGGAAAATCCGAAATTATGGAAAAAACATTCAATTTTATGGAATATATTGGCGGAAGTCTAGTATATTTAGTAGACAATTAATTTCTACTGTCACTATTTTTCTTTTGTCTTGTGCTGTCATTGTCCAGGATTGACACTGGTAGTACAGTGATGAAATAATAATAGCTTGTATAATGCAGCTTTAATGTTCATAGTTACATTTTTATTCTTAAAAATACGTATCATCTGTCCTAGAATCTGTATGTTTTGTTGCATATATTGTGTATCTCTGTTTTTTTTCCTTCACTCGATGTAATTCTTTCTAAGTAAGTTAACACATTTACCTGTTTAAGGTGAGTATTATAGATGGAGATAGTGATACTTACTTATTTCTTTGCTATTGCCATTATTTTGGTATTTTCCATATTCATCTTTATATTGAATTTTTGACATGTTGTCTGGAGTCTGTTCATATGTTCTTACAATTTGTCTTCTGAGGTCGATATTAGTACTTGGTCGTCTGTAAAGAGTTTTCCGTTCAATGTCTCGTTCATGGTATCTACTTCGTTATTACGAGTATTTGTTAGATTACTGATGCGGTAGATATGTTATAAAATGTAGAGGGTATATAGCACACACCTGACGAATTCCTGATTGGATTTGGACCATATTGGACATTCATGCTGTTGTACTTTCCTCACACTGGCTATTAGTATAAATGCTCATGCACATATTGATTAAATGTTCTGGTACTCCGTATGTTGATCATCATCATCATCAGGTGTCGTCTCCGCAACGAAGTTTGGCTGAAACAGATCTCCAACATCCCCTGTCTTTTGTTTTCGTGATACAATCTGCTAGACTATAACCTGTCCTTTATGTGATGTTATCATCCAACTTGTATCTCAGTCTACCTCTTGCCTGCTTTCCAATGACTTTACCCTAACGTAATCAGGTGCCATGTCTTTTAATGTTCCCAAAATGTTCTATTTACCTGATCTTTATTTCTCTTAGTAATTATTTCTACGTATTAAGTGTTTTAGCACCACTTTGTTTGTTTTCTTCTCTTTCCATGATGTTCTCCCTATTGTTCTATACACCAACATATGAAAGGCATCTATTTCTTATATTTCTGTTTCTTTTCTCTTGTGATTTTTTTACTTCTTCATTCCACCGTGCTGTTATTTTTGGTTTCTTCAAACTGATGTTCTTGTATCCGCATTTTTCTCCAGCTGTTTTTGTAATATCTTCTTTGAATAATTCCCATTATTCTTCTGTTATTGTAGTATTTACTGGTAGTTTTTCAAATATTTTATTGATTGTTTTGTGTGTATTGCTCTCATGCCATGTTATCCTTGAGATTGTGTATTCTAATTTGTAAATTCTGTTAGTTTTTTTATCTGTTGTGTCTTTCTTCTTTCTCTTTATTTCTCCGTTTACAGCTACCATTACTGTTTTATGGTCGATTTCTACACACATGTTTGGTATCACTCATCTGTCTGTTATTTTCCGTCTGTTAGTTCTTATTAATGTAAAGTATATATGTCTTATGCAATTTAAATCGTTCCACTTGTACCAGGTTTGAACTCGTGATTCTCTGTGCTTGAAGAATGGGTTATTGGTTAGTTATAAATAGGTTGTAATGAATGCTTATTTCAATTAATCTGTAGCCGTTGTCATTTATCTTGTTTATTTTGTCTCAGAACGGTCTAACATATTCTTCTATTCAATATTTTCTCATTTCAATTTTGATATATCCTAATACGCAAAGGCTTACGTCTGTGCTGTTGTTTAGCATATCATTAATTTTATCAACAAAATGTTTCCCTTCTCGTTTCGTTGTTGTGTCCATTACAGAGTGGGTAGTTTCAAATAAATGGTATGTTTTCGTTGTTAATTTTAGCGGCTATCTCAATCAACCTTTTGCTCACAAAGTTCGTGTGTATCATATTTTTAGATATGAGGGGTCAAGGATGAAACCTACACCTTGCTGTGTATTCGTATTCGGGTTTACACCACAGTAGATTAATGTGTAGTGTGTGTTGCTTTGACCCTTAATTATTGTGTCTGCTAGTCCTAGTAGTTTGTTGTTTCGTTTTCCAGTTTCCAATATTAGCTCGTCCGCTTTGTTCTTTAATCAAAAGATGTCAATCGATTCAAATTGGATTGTTATTCGCTTGGTCTTCTCCTCGACACTTAATTTTCTTTGAGCAGTGTTTTTCGTCGCTGCCAATTGCTAGATATGTCACACCGTTGTTTCAGAGATTCTAAATGGCTACAATGTGTTCTAATCTATCACATTCAGATGTAGACATCACATATTCCTTCAGAAATACATTTAAACACCGAAATCTACTACCTGGTCTAGAGGCTGGCAGAAAGATATCTAATTTGACCGGAATCTTGACATCAATGGAAACATTTAACAGATTCCCTAACATATCAACAACAGTGAAAACATTAAAGATTAACCCTAACACATCAACAGCAGTGGAAACATTAACCCTGACACATCAACAACAGTGACAACATTAAACATTAACCCTAACATATCAGGAGCTACAGTGTAAAAGCTAAACATATGCTCTGTTAATTAAGTAATTTCGAGACGTTCAAATTGGCCTCTGCTGTAATCTTGTAAACAAATAATTTGAAGACAGAATTGATTACTTTGAGAGGTGATATGTGGAAGAATAGGGACAGCATCCTCGTAGCAGAAGAAAATCAACAAGGAGTTTCTAATAGAACTTTGTATGAAATAAGAATTACTAAAGGAAATAAATTTCAAACAAATGCAATATTTTGGACACATTATAAGACATGACAACTTGTTGAAGATCTTATCTTGAGGGTAAAAACCTTCAAACCGCTCAGTCTTCAGCCATTCAGAGAATTGTAGAAGAACCAAGCCCATATCATTCATTGATGTTATCAATCCAGGATTATATTTTTTCTCCTCTTCTCTTTCCACCATATGCGGTTTCTTGCAAAATATGTTTAGACAGCGAGTCGCGTCTTGATACATGTTCAAACCAAACATATATACGACGTTTCACTACTGTCAAACGTTGTTTTGATAACATGCATGTGGGTTTATTTTCTGGTGGACATGTATATGTGTCTTATATAACCAATATAATTGTTCTATATAACCAATATAATTGTTCTATATAACCAATATAATTGTTCTATATAGCCAATATAATTGTTCTATATAGCAAATTCTTATCAAACTCGAGACATGGGATATTGGAGATATATTGCATCCAACTTTCATTGCGAAGACAGCACTCGACGATGATGAACAAACGTCTGTAGCGCTTTTCATCAATGGACTGAATCATTCTTTCTGTATGTGTCTACATTGACTATCCAACTTTCACAGCCACGTAAAAGTATACTCAACACTTGCGATATGAATTACTTATGTGTTTGTCTGAGAACTCCATCAATTACGAGATATTAGCTCTTATATGTGCAATGGGGAGGTTTCTGAGATTTCTTTCATACCCACGAGGTTTCATTTTTCGACTTGGTGCAATGTCTATTGGCGACACCTTATACTCAGGGAGGGTGGGGGGAGGGTACATGAGTCGAGACTAGGCAAGCTGATACTTTGTTTGGGTCATCTATTGTGTGTCTATCCTCTGACTAGGCGTTTCGTAGACAGAGAGCTGTTACTCGTGTAGGAAGTCCATTCCATTACCTCGCTTTGTGTCCATAGGTCCTAGACCTAATTAATTCGTATGAGCCGTGTTTGTTAACGGCGATGGTCGAAATAGACTAGGGTTGATACATTTTCCTAGATGAGGCGCTGCTTTGCCAAACACGTGGGGGATCTGGGGTATGACCTGTGCATATATCACGCACTCACTTCATCCGATTGAGATCGCCTTCCAATCCATCGCCAGGCTCGGTCTGTGTACTTTGACTCTTCGCCATTGCGTATATTACCCAAAGACAGGTAAAATACCAATCTTGGACGAGCGGCGTCACAGTGGGCCCTTGGTTACTGAACCCAATTCTTTGTGTATGAGTCGTGTTGGGCAACGGAGGATAGTCGAGTTGTGCAGGTTTGTAGGTTTGCAGTGTCGTTGGAGACTTGCGCTTTTTACGTTGCCCTCAGTGTCCAGTTTCCAAGTCCCGACGCTGATTCGGTCAGATATTTGAACAATGCACTTCTAAACATTTGTTCAGTGCTTATCATGTGTGTAATGGGGACTTGTATTCAAAGCTGTCTTCCATACCCAGAAGTGCGTGTTCAAGTTGACGTATCCATTACCTGAGTCATGACTCCTACTTTGAATAGGGGTTACTTGTAATAGGGCATGTAGACTTATGCGTGTTCTCAAGCTTGAACAGCACTTACGCCAGTCGGTCTTGTGCTGGGTTAATCTAGCTCTGTTGTCACTGAATTGATTCACGTACACTGCGCTGCCCTCTAGCGACCTTACCTTTTACAGGTGGTGTGTACTCGTAAAATCACTGAATGTTAGGAAGCCCCTCCATTTTTTCTGCGTTTAGGTAGGCCAGGTCGGAAAGCACAGATGTCTTGCATATGTTGGATGTAATGGTGTAGAGGTTTCAGAGATAATTCCTGTATCTCTGTAGTCAGTTCTCGTTCCATCTTCACAACCCTCATCCACGGGCACAAGCCTAAAAGTGTTAGCCAGGAATACAGCAAGAGCAGCTGTATTTTTATTTCCGTGGTGCACCACGAGGAGGTATTTTTAGAATCTTGGTTATCTGCTAACCCTGTGTCCGCACTAGAGCAATACCAGACCCTTTGCGCCCCTGCGATTTAAAACGATTGATCTTAACTGTAATACTGATGTTTCTTTTCCAAACCGTATTTAACCTTGTCATGGCAGTTATTGACATCAATCTTATTTCCCAAGTTACCATCTTCACATATTTTGAGACCACCTTTTGTGAAGGTGGTAACTTCTTCAAGAATGTGACCGTTTAACCGGATATTCGTAGAATCTCCTTTGTATCACTAGTCACACATATCTTGTTTTTATCATTGATAATGTCATACTTTCAGCTATATTTTTTCAAACTTTGAGATGTGTTCCAGGAGCTCGGATACATAACTAGCCACGAGTTCGATATAATCGGCATAATTCATGTTACAAAGTGGTTTACCGCCAATAGGTATTGATATCTAGAGATCTTGTAATATCTCCTGCATTAAATATTCAAAGTGAACATAGATAAAACTTAATATAACATTTAGCATTTGAATAAACGATGCTATATATATTTTTTTTAAAACAAACTCTGGATGATAATACGCCAGGAACAAAGTCCAAAGAAAAAAACAACAACTACAAACGAGACAAGAAACTGTGTCATCACTAATTCTCATGATATAACATGTTCTACAAATGTAACATTAAGACAAAATGTATAAGTTTATACCCACCTGCTACAAGTAAAACTAACAACACACCGATACAAGAAGACATCGTCGTCATCTTTTGATACAAGACTCGTGAAATTACGTTATATAAAAGATGTACATGAAAACTTGGCGAAACGATTCAGTCTGTAATTTCCAAGAGAATGAATGAAATGTTATTCCACGCATTAATAAACACAAAGAAATAATGTTTGCAACATCTCATCTCATTACGCAACCAACTGAAGCTCTAAGTTGAAATGTCGTAATATTAATCATCAAAGATCATGCTCATAAAAAATAACGTACATAGACAATGAAGTCTTGAAAGTTTTGCGATATTTCATAAAATATGTGTTCTGAATTGGCAGTTAAAAGACCGGATCAGCATATGTAATGACAACAGTCAAACCTTCACAGACAGTATGTCGCCAGGAAAATGTCAACCATTTGTTTTTACGCCAACATGAACACTTGAACAGAGAACGCAAAAAATTTCCATAATTTTGACAGTCAAATACAGAAATGAACTTAGTTTGTATCAATTAATAATAGCACATTTATTCACATGGTTAGTTGCAGGCAAAGAATGATGTTACCTATTCATACATAAATAACAAGATTCTCCGAGTAATGCCTCAACTTTGACATATTCTAAGCAACAACCATCAGATGATTCAATAATACAAGCTTGCGACTAAATATGAAACTGGATATTGGCTATATTCATAGTGGGATACCATCATTCTCATGAAATAATTTTAATGAACACCCTTGTTTACACCTATTTCAGACACGTTTCAGTGCCATGTTAGGTTATATGTTGTCAATCATCCGTCGTATTTGTATTGTCTCGGTTTACAGAAATGCTCACATTGTTTATTAACAACTGTATAATCTCATCCCAACTAGTTAAATGTATATCCTGTTTCTTTCAACTCGCTGAATGTATTTCCAGTTCCTCCCAACTCACTGAATGTATATCCTATTCCTCTCAACTCGCTGAATGTATATCCTGCTCCTCCAAACACGCTGAATGTATATCCAGTTTCTCCTAACTCACTTTTAAAGTACGCCCAGTTCCTACTAGCTCACTGAATGTATATCCAGTTCCATCAGATCAAGTATAGAGACATCATTATAGCAGAGAGCGACTATTTATTTAGTACTGACTTCACAGATCGCATCTTCTAATACATAGACTGTATGGATGATCATATTCGCTATATAATTACCTTCTTTAGTCAATCATCTTCGCAGACAAGGTTTGTGCTCTCGCTACATAGTACACTTGGGAACAGCCGAGTACATAACATCATTCCTACCTACCCTTACGACTGACTATCAATATAAAATAATCAGAAAGAATGATAAAACATAGAACAAAGACAATTATCGACGTTTCGGATCTATTGGGACCTTTATCAAGAAACAAAAACAAACTAAGACAACACAACTATAAAAAATCAACCATGGAGACCTCGGCAATAGCTCCTTTACAACAGACCATTGCCAAAATGGCGGTTCTAGCGCAACTTTCAAATGAGATGCAAAATGATGCTTTTAATATGTGAACACTAGTGCAATATTGACAGACAAATGGCATGGCAAAAATGAAATGGGAAACCTAAGCACAAGATGAAAAATGCAAAAACAAAGAAAGGGGACACCGATTCACAATGGCAATAAAGGGGAGGGGAGTGGGGGGGGGGGGTTAGGGGCGGGATATATTAGGGGAAATGATAGAGAAAGTGATTAGTAAGCGTGAGGGGATGGGCTTCAAATATTTACGAACAACACGGAAGTGTGCAAGATAGAACAGCAATCAACAGCACATGCGATAGATCCACATCAAAATATACATACACCAACGCACAACTAAATAAATAATATATATACATTATTTGACAGATCACAACCAGGGATGTAGGTTGTGTGTCCGGACGTACTTTCGACCTTGTAAGCTGTAAACTGTGCACGCTGTAAACTGTGCAAGCTGTAAACTGTGCAAGCTGTAAACTGTGCAAGCTGTAAACTGTGCAAGCTGTAAACTGGTGATAACATACTAGATCAATATCAACTAGTGTTACCACTCGCGGAAGAAAAAAAATCACATAATCCTAATGCACTTAATTCACAAAAGCAACCAATATCACTTCATCCATGAATAAAAAGACAAGTCGTTTCCTGATACGTCAGTAATATTTCTGTTATTGATCTAACGAAACTGCCAAGTACCACATTTTCTGGTATGTCCAGAAGGTTTCCCATATGCCCACATGAATTATCAATGGTCAATCTGCAAGTGGTTTGCTGGATGCCCATTCTAAACATTTTAGTTGGGTATGTTGCCGTTGCATATCATTGTATACATGAACTAAAAACTGAGATGAGTTATTTGAATTTGTGTTGACATTAATAAGGTTTGTGAAGTCTGGTGTCAATGTTGATGATGTCAAAATTGTGAATTCATATTAATGTTTCAATTACCTAAACAGTCCAGATTTTCATTAAGGTATCTCTAGTTTTCATGTTTTATAATACACATGGCATTGTTGCTTGCCAATAAGTCGAATTTCTCGTTGCGTCTGAACTCAGCTTGACCAGGGCAGTATATCCCTGTAATGCTCTAGACGATTGAGTTGTTCAATAAGTCCCACCATTTGTGTCTTAGCATGTACATTTCTATCTTGCGCAGCATGATTTTAGTGTCTGTGTATTACTGAGAGTTTTGGAGGTCTACGGTCACTCCTGGGAACGGTTTTACAAGCAGTCTGTAATATTCCGCTACATAATTCCTTGAATAGTTAATTGATGTCATTATCTGTGGGTAGAACCTTGACTAGTAGACGAGAGAGGTGGGGGAGGGAATGCCGATATATTGTCCAGTCTACATGGTTGTAATCTCATTTACAAAGAATGATGATTTCTTTTTTTTTTAACTATCCATTTTCTACAGTGAAAAAATACGGTAGGTAGTTGCTGCCTCCTAATAACACGAATGATGTTTACTCCAAATTTGGTGTGTCTAAAAGTATCAGGTCTACTGTAGGGGTAGTACGTAATGATCTGGGTTAGTAGGGTGGTATATTGGTTGATTGGTCAGGACACTTTCATTTTCATCATCTGATTTTCTATTTCCTCTCCTGTACCTGCCAGCATAGTCCAGCTCTGTGAATGACAATTGAATTTGCAACACTTGATCAGTTTTACGTTCACTAAGATTCTATCTAGTTATATTGGACGGGTCATTTAGAAATATTTGTTGGATTTTTGAATTCTGTATTTTCTGTCCTGACATTGAGAATCTGATATTTCTCCGCCATCCTAATCATATATGTAGCTAGCTGTCACGCACTGGCTATGCTATTAACAGATGTACCTATTCAAATTTCTCCCCAGTTCTTTTTGGAATGATAGTTAGTATCTGAAACGTGTTATTTTGAAAATTATATAGTGAGATATGCAGCATACATTTATTAACACTTGTTCAACACATCCGAGTTCAATATAATCTGTACATGAAACAAACACGAGGAACTGATGAAATTAAGCATATCTTTTGAATTGTAATAAAGACATAGCCTCTACTTATCATCACTAATGTTGGATTACAGGCAAAGTTTTACAGAATTTTTGGCTAGCAATCATGATTACAGGCAAAGTTTTACATAATTTATGGCTAGCAATCATGATTACAGGCAAAGTTTTACATAATTTGTGGCTAGCAATCATGATTACGGGCAAAGTTTTACATAATTTTTGGCTAGCAATCATGAATACAGGCAACGTTTTACAAAGATTGAGGCTAGCAATCATGATTACAGGCAAAGTTTTAAAGAATTTGAGGATAGCAATCATGATTACAGGCAAAGTTTTATCGAATTTGAGGATATCAGTCATGATTACATGGACAATTTTACAGAATTTGAGGCTAACAATAATGATTACATGTACAGTTTTACAGAATTTGAGACTAGCAATTATGATTACTGACAACGTTTTACAGAATTTGAGGATATCAATCATGATTACAGGCAAGTTTTACCGAATTTGAGGATATCAGTCATGATTACAAGGACAGTTTTACAGAATTTGAGGCTAGCAATCATGATTACAGGCAAAGTTTTACAGAATTTGAGACTAGCAATCATGATTACCGGCAACGTTTTATAGAATTTGAGCCTAGCAATCATGATACCAATCATACAGCCAGAAAAATACAGGATTACAGTCTGCAAATACAGACCAAACAGTATTACAAGATTTATATACACATCGTTCTGACGTATTATCAACATTGGGCTTCACAAGAAAACACGAGAACATACTGCACGACATACAGCTACATGAAGCTCTACGGTGAAAACAAAACCACATCACCATGCGACAAGAGGGTAAATGCAAAAGCGTATATTGGAAGATAAATATAAATAAAGTCACAGGTAGATCTAAAACGCTTTACAGTGTTCACTTCATGCTGCAAATGTCCATGTGCGATCAAAATAGAATATATCAGCTATCTACGATCTCGTAGCTAGAGAGATAACACTAACTGATTTTCAGAAGTGGATGTAACAAATAACCATTATTAATTGTGATGGATAAATAACCGAGATACTGAATTGAGATTGTTGGAGGTTCGCTGCAGCCATGTTGTCATGAAAAAGAGACGGCACTAGATGATAATTTGTAGAAAAACCGTTCTAAAATTACATCACTCACGTTGTAAACAGATACTGGCCTGTCAATAAATGACGTCAACATTAAGAGGATGACAAGAGAGAGAGACGGGATTTCGAAATGTTTGACAATTGTTGTCAAGGCATGTAGAGGTAGCTATTAGGGGTATGTTTCCGTCAATAAAAACATTTATATATAACAATTACCCGCCGATTACGGGTGTCTCGGGCCGTTGGCGCAAATAAAACGGCGACACAGCGCATTTCCATTCTCTGGACTACATCCTGCACGAAATCTAGTAGGACCATGGTCCTGCTACAAGGGAGATCCAGCGGGAGTTTGTGAATGAACGCAGAAGAAGATGAAGAAGATAATTAAATTGTGAAAATAAAATATTTTTGGAAAACCGAGAAAATCATTTATTGTTGTAATTTTGTTTTCTGCAATGAATTATATTTTGGGGGTGTGTGGGGTGGGGTAATTTTCTGTACACAATTAAGCAAGGACCAACCCGGAATTCTCAACAGATCGTTGACATGGAGAATACGATGGCGTTGGGAGGGGAGAGAAGGGGTACACAATTTGCAAACGTATTTTACTGTCAGGCCGTAACAGTAGCATGATAAATCTTCACAAGGGGACATAACCATGTTAATGTTTATACATATCATTATCAATCCCATTACTTCCCATCTTACTATACTGTTTCCACACACAGTCATACACATGACCTTACTTTAGCATATTCGATATTTTTACAGCAAAGTAATTTTAACTTGATGAGGAAATAAATAATACAACTAAATAGAATCGAGGAATTATACGCCACAGTTGAATGGAGTACACCTCACTATATAGTTAGTTAGTTAGTCGTTGGATCATCGTCATTGCTCTCCGGACAAGTCCATATGTGCTCAGATATTTCCTTGAGTGTATCCGCCATTACACGTTGACTGACAGTCCCAGTACGTTGTTGATTGACCATCATTCTTTTTCGCCCACGAAAACTCTCCTTTCTAGCGACACCACATTTCAAACCAAGTTCCTTTATTCTAATCATGGAACAAGAGTCATCGTCACTTGTACAGTCATTTGTTCGTGCGTTTTCACATAGGGCATTCTGGTGCACTTATATAACATAAGTGTTATGCTTGAATGGAGTTTACCACACTATACACCAAAAGTGATACGCATCAATGCAGAATACCACGATATAATTGGTAAGTTGAATGGAGCATACCTCATCATAAGAGGTAAGTTTAATGCAGTATACCTTATCATAAGAGATACGTTGAAGAAAACGTTGATACGTTGAATGTATCATAACCTTTCATAACCGCATGTTGCCCAGCTCTCACAACCATGTGTTGCCCAGCTTTTACAACCATGTGTTGCCCAGCTCTGACAACCATGTGCTGCCAAGCTCTCACAACTACATGTTGTACAGCTCTCATAACCATGAGAGCTCACGTCTCATAACCATGTCTTGTCCACGTCTAACAAACATACGTTGCTTACCTTTCGCAGCCATATTTTGCCTACGTCTCGCAAACAAATGTTGCCCAGCTCTCATAAATATATGTTGCCCAGCTGTCATAAACATATGTTACCCAGCTCTCATAAACATGTGTTATCCAGCTCTTATAAACATATGTTGTCCAGCTCTCAAAAACATATGTTATCCAGTTCTCATAAACATATGTTGCCCAGCTGTCATAAACATGTGTTGTCCAGCTCTTATAAACATGTGTTGTCCAGATCTCATAAACATATGTTGTCCAGCTCTCATAAACATATGTTGTCCAGCTATCATAAACATGTGTTGTCCAGCTATCAAAAACTTAGTTTTTCACAGCAATAAGTTTCGAAGCTCTATTATTCGTTTTTTGTCCAGCTCTCACAACCATATAATGCCCAGCTCTCACAACCATCTGTAGCCCAGCTCTGACAACCATATGTTGCAATTGTAAAAATATAGCTTCTGAACATACCTATGGAGATCTTCTTTAATTTTGTTGCATCTTCCACCCTTTTCCTGCCTCAAAATGTTTCCTCTCAATGTTCTCGGAATAAGATTTGAATAATTCCTTTCTTGTTCTTATCTCTATCTTCTCAATGTGACTATTACTTGTATATTGCATATCTAGTTTGGTTCCAAGGTCACCGGCTATTTTCTGATACTTTCATTTTAGAGTTTTCAACTTTCCATTTTTGTCTTTATTTATGAGTGTAAACAATGATATTGTAGACTGTTTAGCATTGATCTTTACAATCCACTTCTTTGCGCGTGTTGCATGCGAAGTGTTTTCTGTCTTTTGTTTTTTCTTGTTGGAGATATTTGTATGTTACTCTACAGAACAACACCACCAAATCGTCAGCATACACCGTCGATATTACTCCTTCTGGCAAATAGTAAATTAAATCATGTATGTACAGGAAACATATTTGGAGAAAGTACTGATCTTTGATGAACTCCTCTATTTAGGAGAAACTTTTTATTACTTTGACCATCCATAGGGATTCTTGCTATAGATTATGTAGGAAGAATCGCATTCACTTACTCAGTTAGCCACATTTCAATTATTTTGCAGCTTTACTACCAGTCCATCTTTCCAACTGTATCGAATATTTTGCTGAAAATCTGTCCATATAGTGAAAAATGTCTTTATTTCGTGAAACGCATCTTCAATCATCTGAAACATGAATATTATGTGGTCTTCTGCACTATTTCACTTGCGTCCCTATGCTTGCAACTTGATATCTACTACGTCAGACAATTCCTATGGATATACTCCACCGATGTTTGGATTCTTTATATGTGTGTGCTGTCGCGATTTCTTGGAGGGTACATATAACTGAGTGCCGTTCAAGTACCTGATCTACATGCTCTTGCTCTTTAATGTTGACCCTTTCGTCGTCAGATGGATGCCCACGGAGTTGATATGAAGGAAGATGGCGATCAGGTGCAGTTGTTGGACATCTAAACCCATACCAATACGCCCCGGCCAATCTCCCCTATCGCCTAAATTATTCAACACCTACAAAATAACTTCTAGAGGCTGGGACGGCAGAATACTAACTTATGCGGGTGACCTTTTGCAGTATAAGCACTGCAGAAACAGAAGAGACATGATTGATGGCGTCCAGAGTAACGTAGAAAATGTGTCGCTCTGGTGCACTAACTATAAGGCAGTCATCAATCCCATCACGGAAAACATCGTCTGTTTCTCACTGAACAACAGCATAATCACAGGCACATTACCAGCAGCTACCTGCATGGGTATCAACATTTATAGGGAGCAGACTATGAAATATATAGGCATCACTTTTGATAGAAATCTATCTTTCGCGAAACATGTGGGCAATGTCATTCAGTAAGCTGGGAAGGGTGATAGTGCAGTAAAAATCATGGCATCTGCAGAGATGCCGAAACGAACCATTTTTCTGATGATGCAAACAGTGGTATTTTATGTGTTGAACTATGGTTTATGTTTACAAACAATGACACAAACACAGGTAGATAGGATAGAGAGAATACAAAACGATGTCATAAGAGATGTCTTAGGATGCACAAGAGATACACCAATCGTGGTCATGAGGTGTCTCTTAGACCTACCGAGCTTCACATCAAGACATACAATAATTCAGGTTAAATAATAATTCAATGTCGCCAATAATGATCATCACCTCTTACACTGATACCTAGACAACACAAAAGGAAGGCGTATCACCAGAGGAAGGTCCTGGATGGCAGAAGCAGAAGATACCCTATTCAGAGTTTGTGAGCTGGAGGAAGTGGGAAGAGGCTGTAAATGGGTGACATTTGGCAACGATAGAAAATTATTGACAACTGCTGTGATACAGATGGGAAGAGAGTGCCAGGACTGCAGTGCCAGCAGAACAGGGGAACTTGTCCAATAACTCATACTGCAGCAATCGAAGCCACACGATACAATAATTTACACAGATGGCTCATTAACACAAGAACAAACAGGTGTGGTTGGGGTTTTGTGGCTTACCAAAATGGAACGACATTAGCTGAGAAGTCAGCTGCTCCACTACAACATCAAGAAATAGAATGGAAATATAAACGATGACAGCAGCTCTCACTTGGCTGGCGGGGTGCAAAGGAAACGCATTGCTCTAGTTGGACCCAGGGTTAGCAGATAATCAAGATCCCAAATATACCTCCACGCGGTGCACCCTGGAAACTGAAATACAGCAGCTCGAACTGATTCTGGCCAAATCATTTGGGGATCGTGTCCGAGAATGTGGAGGTAGCAGATGGAAAGAGATTTGACTGGACAAGAGACAGACAATATCTCTGACACCACCAGCATCACCACATATAGCGACACTGTCGACATACAGTGAAGCTAGTCAGTCCAGTCCAAACATTGGAGGGGCGGCCAATGTAAAATGCACGTAAAGGTAGATGCAAGGCGAGAGTCAAATATATTTCATACCGAGTACAATGAAACAATGAAAGGGCAGAACAGCTCTAGAGGGCAGCGCGAACTGCAAATAAAAAGTGAAAAGTCCCTAGGAAAGGGGAACTACAAGCTCCGTCAGCTCGATCCGAGCTTCTAGTTACCTGTGTTCCTTACAGGCAAAGACCCAGACCCATTCATTGGCGTTTGGTAAAGCAAGAAGACATAATCCAACTCTAATGTCGAGCCTTCCTAAACCGGAAACATGCTCGCGAAGAGAAAGGGTTCTGTATCCGATGGGCTTAGGCAAGAAAGGGACAACGATGGTAGTCCTGGTCCAACTCTACTGTCAAGGTTTCTTATACCGGAAGTACACTTGCAGAGAGAAAGGGTTCCGTACCCGATGGACTCAGGCACAAAAGGGACAACGATTAAGCCCTGGCCCAACTCCACTGTCAGGTTTTCCTACACCGGAAATACACCTGAAGAGAGAAAGGGTTCAGTACCTGATGGGCTCAGGCGCTATTGGGACAAGGACGCTCAGCACGAGAACGCCTTGCTCTCAAACGTGTGGTGTGAGACTCGAACTTGGACAAGGGGTACACGATGTCGGTGAATCACACCTCGGCTAAGAGGGCGAAAGAGCCAGGGTCCAACTCCTCTGTTGAGTTCTTCCCCTTAAGGAACCAGGCTCACGGATGAGAAACGGTTCAGTACCCAATGGGCACAGGCACAGCACGTGCAATTACACGAGGCAAGTTCATAGACAGTGGAACATCTCGTGCGAGTCAGACGAGAGCAAAATTCGCCTGGGCGAAGAGTCGCCACTACGCGTGCCTGGAGACAGATATAGAGGCTGTCACAGGCTAAGTGTAGCCCACCCGAATTGTCACGGCATGCCGAAATCGGATGTGCTAGGCCTACAAGGCGCATAACGGTGGCACAACGTAATCACGCTCCCGGCGGAAATCTCACGGATATCCGTGATGGTTACAATGGAGCGAACGCAAAACAAACAAACAAACTTGGCTGGCGACGCAACCACCAACAGACTCAGTGATTTTATCCGACTCTTAGCGTATTCTGCGCAAAATAGAAAAGGGTGTGATCAGAACTGAATGGGTCACTCTGCTCAACAACGCGAGGAGCATTACATGGATCTATTGTCCTGGTCATGCTGCAGTCTGGGGAAACGAAAGAGCCGATGTGTTGGCTGGTAAAGCCTTGGTGAACGGCACCGAAATGAGAAAAGACATGAGTGAATTGATTAAAGTAGGCATGGATACCCTTAAAAGAAGATGAGGAGGAAGTCGAACGAGACAATGTACATATTTAGGGAATGGTAGAAATGGGTGTGACTAGAGGTGATGGGAGAAAGTGTTCCCTCTCCGGAAAGGTTAGAAGAAGGCGTAATCAGCAACTGACTGGAACACTGAGCTTATACACTTTTAGATGGCTGACGAAACGGCAAGCGGAGCATATATTGGAATGCCTCGAGTGCCGTGACACTTGTTCCTAATCGAGAATCAAGTGTGGTGGACAAATTGTTAACGGATGCATATGAAATTGACATATTGTTAACGCATATAAGTTGCAGTAAATATCTCTATTGGTTGACTAAATAATTAAACTATTACTTATTTATGGGCGTGTGCACAATTTTCCTTCACGATTGACTGACATGTTTCTAGAATCATCTATACTTGTCATATATTTGTATTACAATTAATCACAGAATCTCAATGTACAGCCGCAGATGTGATCAAATATCTCTGTTTCATGAATTGTATATGCGATTATAAAACAAGATATGTTCTGCCATAAATCCATATTACCAATTGATGATTGTTTTCATTTATGAGAATAGTTGTGACACTCACTTTGATTAGCTAGTGATAAATGAGATGTTTCAAAATTCCATTAAGTTTATTACTGTATTGTTATAACTAATACGGATATTAAATGTTATATGTTTGTTGTTACTGGGAATATTTCAATACCTGTACGGGATGTTTGTTTTTTGCAATAGTCCTTGTCTCGATTGGTCCGTTCGGGTGACCTTGAGTGCACCCTTTGAATGTCTTGACGAAATCGCAGCTTTTTTTGGAGATGCGGTTAGTCAAGTACGGATAAACGCGAGTGCAATAGCTTCTAGACGATTTGATGCCGTTGAAATGACAGGTTAAATTCCCGTTAGTCTCAAGTTTTAATTTTTTAAATTGTCCTCTGGCTTCCTACTTAAATTTACTATATTGTTGGCGTATGTATAAAACACTAGGTGACATGAATTATATTTCTGATGGTACAAAGTCAATCATACGTGCATTCACTTCTTGTCGATTCATTCACGATGCATACCCCCCAGTATGATCACAAAACATTACTTCTGCAATATTTGTGTGTGCAGGAGGTTTCTTAACATGGCAGCTTTGTCAAAATTAATATGACTTTTGATGATGATGATGATGATGCCGTTAATATTATTGTAATTTTAAAGTGAATGGTATCACTTCATTTAAAAAAATATATTGTTAACAATAGCTTCTACTATTGTGCATGAATTATGCTGCTTTTTTATGACTGTTAACATCGATTTTTTGGTTTGCAGGAAATATGTTGAAATTGTATGATTGTTAACATAATAATTTACTATTTTACAGGAATAATGTCGGTATTTTCTGATTGTTAACATCATGATTTACTGCTTGTCAGGAATTATATTGACCGTTTATTATTGTCTCATATGCTATGTTACTGAAACAATGATTAAGTTGTCGCTGATCTATGTTGATATATATTTTCTTTAATCTTTCTTCTTCTGCTTCTTCTTCTGTAATTCCAATAACAGAATAAAATGGGTCTTGGGTAACAAATTTACGTGATTTATATTACTTTCGGATGAAATATCTTCTGTGTCTCAACAGTATATAAGATGGACAACCAACAACACCTCCAGAATATCTTATTATAAACGTAAAGCAAACGTAAACTTGTAACATCAGCAATGACATGTTTACGCTGATTCCTATGAATATCGCGAAAAGACAAAGTGAGAAATGAGGACATTCGATAAAAAAAACAGACACCACTCCAATCTTGGAATATATTGAGAGACAACACATCAAATGATGTACACGCATCAGCAGACTACCATCAGACAGCATACCACATCAATTTATTTTACACATAAACCGTGAAGGCAGAAATAGAGGACAATCTCGAAAGCGATGCACTACTGAAATAAGAGTCGGAAAAATCCCACATTATACTCAGCACACATGAGGGCTGTCTCCAGAAAACTATTCTACTTCTGACGCTGACAGACAACAAAGGGTTTAACTAATAGATATATTTAATCACAACTATCTCTCGTTTCGTATTTATTGACATTGGGAGCCTGAGTCTTCTCTTGAAGTATATCTGAGAGAATTTCTATATGAAACATATAAAAGCCTATTCCTCCCTTATATGGTGATGTCCAGAGTTCCCATGATTCTCAGTAGAACATGTGGACAGTACCGGGACTTTACCTCCAGATCGACACGTTATTCTGTTACCCATTGCAATATGGTGCCCACCACAAATATTATACTATTGTTAGTGAGAGGCTAGAACATGTTACCATGTGACACATTCCAACTCATGGATGTTAGTTTTATTCGCTAAGGATTACAATATTACCTTGTGTTTGTATGCCCCTATGTGTCTTTAAGCGTGCGAAGTAACTTTTTTGTAACCTTGGAAAGTGTAGCTGTTCACACACGCCAGTCAACAGGTATTAATCACCGCTGTGACACTCATGTTCATGATGTGACCGATCAAGTTAGGCCCGATAATTATATGTTTAGCACTAGAAAAATTGAGAGAAATCTTCGTCACAAACACCCCATTATGTTTTACGGGTATTAAATGTGCCTTATAACAGAATCACAGTGCCATAAATCTTTCCAAAAAAGTGTGCAAGGGTGGGGGTTAAATATCAAGTCATGTTTAACGGCCATATTGATCACTTGAATAGAGCAGGGCGTGTTCAAGTGCTAATAGCTCCAAGCTCTTCCTCCTTCAACTTTTCTTCTATCTGGCCATCACTAGTGGATCATAACCAATGTACGCATGAAACAGCAACCATACATCAGTAAACGTTTCGGTAAATAAAATCAGTGAAGTTGATCAAATGGGCTATGTGCCCAAAGATTCTGAAATATGCCCATGTCCTGACCAGTCTGGATGTTAAGTCTGGATACGGCGGACTGGGCAAAGAAGCTCAACTAACATGGGCCATTGGGCAGAACGGTGTCATCCAGCTAGCGTCGTAGAGCACTGTGAGAAAGTAAGGCACTCTTGTCATCTACTGTACTCCGACACACACTTAGTGGTCTTGACTCGTTTGCCACTGAGACCATGTGTTTAAAGGCGAGAGAGTGAGGTTGACGACATTGGCAATTCTCCCTCACTTTAATCCATTTTTTGATCTAGCAAGTCATGGCTTTCATCATCACCTCACGAATCATCACATAAACGTCCTGGGGCGATGGGCGAGTGGTAAAATCTATTTATTCGCTAAACCCTTTATTGCCTTTCAGCGTAAGGGGTAGAGAGTTTTCTAGAGATGTCCCTTGTGTATGCGGAGTATATTGTAGAGTGTGTAGCCTCTTTTATTTCGGTGATCCATCGTTTTAGAGGTCGGCCTATAGGTCTGCCTTCACTTTATCTGTGTAGCATAGCTTGCTGTGGTATGCTGTCTAAAGGTAGTCTGCTGATGTGTGCAAACAATTTGTCCTGCTGTCTATTAATATATTCCAAGATCGGGGTGTTGCCAGTTCTTTGTCTAATGTACTCATTCTTCGCTCTGTCTTAGCGATATTTCCAGGATTCTGCGTGTGAAAAAATGGTAAAATGGCAGGTGTAAATACACTGGCAGCCATAGTCACAAACCTGCACTTATGCTGCTCAGGACATGTCGTTCTCCAGTGACACTGAGGCACCTCTGTAGTTCGTCAGCAGTCTGGGCGGCTGAACAGCTCTATTCAGATAAGCACTGACTCACCTCCTTAGCCAGAGGAAGGTGCTAGAAAAGGTGTCCTAATGATTGCCTGCATCACCACGAACCGACCAGAATACCGCGGCAGGCAGAGACCATTATTCAGCGGTAAACACTACAAGAAATCAAAATAAATTAATTGTGAATTAACTCACCATTGGCGTATGTAATGTGTACACCCCATTTGACCACGTCGACGTCACACGGCCATTTGCAGCGAAAGAACTAGCAAGGTACACATTTGACATCACTCCCCTCGGCTAAATACGACTGTCTTAGGAAGGTGAACTTGTGGAGTAAGGCGCTGGATATTCCTTCATCTGTATTGGCAGAAATAAAACGTGAAACTCGAAGATGGAGTTGGCTTTGAAATTAAATCTAGCATAGAGAGAAAGATGGCTGTACCTCCGCAGGGAATTATTGACTGTCTGATGACTGTTCGCCTTCCACTTTTTAAAAATCGGCATGCAATATTCGTTAGCGTGTATGCCCCGACTTTGACAAATCCCAATAAACAGAGCGAAAATTTATATGATGACTTGAACAAAAAACATACATGAGACCCCCGATCCCCCGACGACCCCCGAGATCCACGACAACAACAGTGGCATCAAATTGATTATGTCATCTTGAGACAAAGTGATAAACAAAATGAAAATTCTCCATACACTGCATCTCCGGCGACCGTAAAATAGCAAACACCTAAAAATTCAAATTCCATATTGAAGGGTCCCCTTTATAAACAGGTTTTGTCCAGCTCAATGGATACCACAATTCCACAATTGACAGACGACGTCATAGGCATTCAAAAAGCTAGGAAAACATCGGTGACACTGTCCACAGAACTACAGAAGAAGTGGTGGGCGTTGCTGTTAGCAGGTATCAAGATTAGTTTGGCGAAAACGATGTACATAACAAAGCTGTCCTGCTCAACACGCACAGATAGCACAAAGATTATCAAAAGCGACCCCACATCACTCAATCAAGTGCCATGCCGACTGGCGTAGGCGATCATGTTTCTCCACGACTCCCAGTCTCTTGTGTTGTCAATAAGCTCGGTTGGTGACCTTCTACCGCGCCACGATACAAGCCCATCTAGTAAATTTTCTCTTTGTCGACCCCTATCTCTTCTCCCTTTGCTATTTCCAGTGGTTATTAAGTGTTCAAGCTGTGTTTCGTTGACATAATGGATGTTGTCAAGTTCGACTTACAATAGCGAGTTAACTTTTGTTTATGTGCGATTTGTGTGTGTGGACTGTGAAATGACCCTGTTTGTTAGTGTGACACAATAGTTCGAAAGATGGCGACCGGCAATGATTTCATTGTGCATTCCGGATAGATGGAGTTCGTTAGTTCGGGAGGACAATTTATCTAAGAGAAGGCCACTCTAAAATCAAACCACTACTACCTTGTAGGTCAGGCTATTTAGTCAAAGGCTCGTGGAGAACACCATAAATAACCCAGTAGAAAGCCAGGGGAAACTACTACTGTAAATATCCCTAGATTACGTTATGTTTCGACACGACCCCACATCAGCAAGAAAAAAAAACACTGTACCAAAACTCAAAGAAAAAAATCTCATAAAGAACTAAGGATGTTGCAAGACACATGGTTTAGTAGCAAAACCAAAGCGATACAGAACTACGCTGACAGCAATAATAAGCAGAAATTCTATTCAGCGCTAAAATCTATAGATGTCCCTCTTGTGAGGAAGTTGGAAAGCATACCATCACTGACAGAGATGAAATTCTCAAACGTTGGACTAAACATGTTTAAAGTGCACAAAACTGTCCCTCCGACATCATCGACGAAGCAACTGCGCGAATCAACTAAATACCAATCAACCGAGTTCCCTTGTCATGAGATAGTGGAGACAGTCATCTCAAATGTGTCTGTATGAAAATCGTCAGAACCAGACTCCATTCCTGCCAAAGTCAGTAGTCATGGTATTACTGCTAAACTCACATAGCTCTTCTGGACAATATGGAACCTGGACGGTATACTACAATATGTAAGGATGTTCCATCATACATCTATACAAGACAAAAGGAAATCGCCTAACTTGCGACAACTACATGATGACTTGTACGATGACATGATATTCACTGCCAGTCAACTACAGGAAAAGTGTCACGAACAGAACATTGATCTCTACATCACATTTGTCGACCTAACTAAGGCATTCGACACTGTAAATAGCGAATTACTGTGGAAGATCATGGCCAAATTTGGATGTACCGAAAAATTAACCAACATGGTTCGCTGGATGAATGATGGTATGACAGTATGTGCACACGATGACGGCGCGCACTCCAACCCTTTTAAAAAAACTAATGGTGTCAAACAGGGTTACGTCCTGGCTCCGACTCTTAAGCATGGTGTTCTCTGCCATGTTAAATGATGCCTTCCGGAATAACAGTGCAACAATTAGTTTTCGCTATCGACTTGATGCAGGGATAATCAAACTTAATTAATTGAAGACCAAAACTAAGACTGACATTGTTCACGACCTCTTTTTCTCCGACGATTGTGCACTAAACACTACAAGTCTGAAAGATATGCATGATAGCATGGACCTCATCTTTTTTGGCCTGTGATGCTTTCGGTCACACCATCAGCACTGCGAAACAATTAGTAATGTATCAACCAGCGACTTGTATCCCTACACAGAACCAGTAATCACAGTAAAGAGACAAAAACTAAATACTGCCAATACCTGTGTATATCTCTGCAGCACACTATTGCAAACTGCGATAATTTGTAATTAATAAAAGTTAATGATGTTAGTAAAAATGTTTGAAAATAGTACATTATGTGTAAGCATGCTATGTCAGCTGTCACTAGTTTACGTTTGTCTTGTGCTGTTGTTGTCCAAGTTTGGCTTTGGTAGTACAGCGTTGACATAATAATCGCTTGAATGGTGTTATTCTGGTGTTTAAATCTACATTTTGTGTTTCTGAAGAGGTGTGTCATTTTTTCCTTGGAATTGGTATGCTTTATTACAACAATTGTGTATTTTTTTACTGCTCTTGCGTCTGTTGTTATATTGCTTCTTTGATATGTGAATTATATATATATATATATATATATATATATATATATATATATATATATATATATATATATAAATATATATATATATATATATATATATATAAATATATATATATATATATATATATATGTGTGTGTGTGTGTGTGTTTGTGTGTGTGTTTCTGTTCTTCCTATCTTCATTACTTCGGTCATTTCTATGTTTATCTTCATATTAAATGGCTGGCATAGTTGATGTAACCTGTCTATTTGTCTTTGTAGTTGATCTTCTGATGATGCTACTTGTGCTTGGTCGTCTGCAACTAGCAATTTGTTAAAGTTATCCTTCAGATGATTGTTTTCTTATGTTGTCGTTGTTACCTTTTAGATCTGGCTTCCTCTGTTGTCGTTGTTACTTTTCAGATGTTGCTATGTATGTTATAAACAATACAATATGATGGTGGGGAGGGGGGAGGTAGTACACATCCCTGTCTCACTCCCGAGTTGATTTACAAATAATCGGATGTGTCTGCGCTCGTTCTTTCGGGGCATGGGCTATATGACGTATATGCTCTAACATCGGCTTATCAGATGTTGTGGAACTCCATGTGTCTGTAATGTTATTCATAACTGTGTCCAAATTCCATAAATTCACACATTTTGCTAGCTTTCTCTTAGTCAACGAAAGACAAATATAAATCTTGGTTATGTTCCGTCGCTCTTTCTGCAAGTTGTTTGAGGGTGAAAATTGCATTTGTACTGCTTTTAGTTTCTCGAAATCTGAAATGAATTATTTACCATATTGGACCAATACACTTAAAAAACTACAGGAAGAACTTAAAGGCTGAAGCACGTAATATGGCAGAGATGCAATCATCCCAACAGAACCAAATCGCCTAAACAAGACTAGCGATTGTTTATTTATGTGCGTGTCTTTTTTAGTTCACTAAAATAAAGATAGAAACACAAAGAAGACACTGGAGAGAGAACAATAAACTCCAAAATTAAATTGAGAAAAAGAAGGGGAAAAAACTGTGGAAACTAGCCAAGCAAATAAATGATAATAGCAACTCTCAGCAACACAAAACTACACTGTAAGATTCAGCTAAACCAAACTCTGGCAAGCAAACAGCATATAAGCTTGCAGAATCTTACAGAAAAGAATGCACCAATACCGTCAATTTATATAGACAACAAAATATTCGTCAAGAAATTAACAATGATAAGAACAACACACCATGTATATATATGTCATGTCTAAACTATTCACACTAGAAGAACTAAAGGTATCTATAGGACAATTAAATGACAGAAAATCATCATGACTGGCTGCCCTCACCAAGGAAATTATTACGAACCTAGGACAGGCAGCAATGTACATATTACTACAGATATACAACTATATACAACTTTTGTTGTGAAACAGTCAATGTACCGCAATCGTGAAGGGAAGTATTTATGTGTCCTATTATAAAAAAGGGAAATACAAACAGAAGTACAACAGTTACAAACCAATTAGTCTAACGAGTTGTGTCTGCAAGGCAATGAAATTCATGGTCAACAGAAGATTGAAATCGTACCTAGAATCAGATAAGCTATTGCTGCCAGAACAAGCTGGATTTAGAAAGTATAACAACACAGAAGATCAAATAACATTCATGTCCCAGATCACAGAAGATGGATTTCAAGTGAAGAAGAAAGTTTTCACACTATAAATAGATCTTCAAAAAGCTTTCGACAAGCTCTGGAAAAAACGGATGGATAGTAAAGATGCAACGAAATGGACTTAAGTATAACATGAGTAAGTGGATACGATCTTTCCTACACAATCGGAAAGCAAGAGTGACAATGGAAGGCCAGAACAGCAAACAGTTATAAAAAAACGTGGAGTACCCCAAGGCTCAGCACTGTCTTGAACAATTTAATTTGTTTCTTGTTTTCATAAACAATCTAATTTGCGAATTACCATAAAGAGTAAGAGCTGCAATGTATGATGATGACATGGTGATGTGGTATGTAGAAGTAATACTCACGTGTAAGACAGTTTATGAAGTCCTACTCAATGACGACTAAAACACTACACACTATCACTAACGGATGTAAATATGGTACATATAACAAAACAAAACACATAATATAATCTACAGATGACAATACACAGGACAAAGTCGACGTTTCGGACCAATAGGCCTTTTTCAAGATACGGACATAACATACAAACATAAAAAACCACAAGTAAAAATGAATGCTATCCAGTGAAATGTGATAGTAAGATAGATACCGGAAGCATACGAACAGGAAGTACACAAAGACGATAATACAGGTGGAACGAGAGGAACAAAACGATGACGTAACAAAGACCAATACGACCGAGAACTAAGCGAAAGAGTGGTCTGAACTGAGTCCAAATGGCTTGATGGTACCCAACTCCAAAATGAGACGATTTTCGAGGGCGTACCTAGATCTATTATCGGTGGTGCAGGATCTGATGGCAGTGACCTGAATGTCAATGACACCACGGTGGCCATCGCCGTTGAAATGATTGGCCACAGGAGTGGGTGTTCTGTGTTTGATAGCATGCAAGTGGTTACGGAAGCGGTCGCTCAGTCTAAGGCCAGTCTCACCGATATATTGCTTACCACAGCGTTTACATATGATCCCGTAAATAACATTACGGGACTCACATGTAAAGGCCTCATCGATCGAGAAACTGGCCTTGGGGAATGAGATGGAGCGCATCTGAACCACATAAGGACATGTGAAACAACGACCGCGTGAGCACCGCACGGTTCCAAAATGGTCAGGTGCAGAGGACCTGAGGTGGCTGTGGACCAAGATGTCCTTCAGATTTTTGTCGCGCCTAAAGGCCACCAGAGGTAATTTGTGGAAAGCGTCACGGGTGTCAGAATCAGACTGGAGAAGGGAATAATGTTTAAGTAGAATACGACGGACAGTCGAGTTATGGGGATGGAAGGTAAGAACCAGTTTAACCCTATCAGAGGAGGAGGAAGAACCCTGGGAATTATTCAAGGTATCAATGCGAGATAGCTGGCGTACACGGAGCCAAGCCAATGAAAGAATGCTGTCAGGGAAGGAGCGTCTACGAAAGAAATCAATCATCTCAGAGTATTTGTCGAGAAAATCGTCGTCATCGCTACTTAAGCGACGAAGGCGAAGAAGCTGTGAGTAAGGTAGAGAGTTACGACAGGCGGGAGGATGAGAAGAAGTGTAGAGCAGAAAGCCATGTGCATCAGTGGGTTTGTAGTAGACTGATGTGCTGAGGTATAGGGGATGAATAGTGACAATGATGTCCAGGAAATGGACAGAGGTGGTGGAAATGGTAAATGTGAATTTAATAGCGGGGTTGAAATTGTTGATGAAGTTGATGAAGCGAGACAGTGCTTCTTCTGTCATGTCAGTAATGCCTATCCCATCGTCAATGTATCTGTGGAAAAGAGATGGGAATGGGCCATCGTAGGTAGACCAAACTAGATGTTCTAGATGTCCCATGAAAAGACAGGCATAGCTGGGCCCCATCTTAGTGCCCATGGCCACACCACTGATCTGATCGAAGAAATGTCCATCGAATTCAAAAGAGTTGAGTGTGAGCACCAGTTCAGCAAGGCGGATAAGGGTTGGCGTAGATACAGAAGGATGCGGACTCTTGTCCAGAAAGAACTGCAACGCCCTAAGACCATCGGCATGTGGTAAAGACGTGTACAGAGAGCAAACATCAAGCAAGAACAGACGATAGGTGCGATCAGAAGACAAATGCACGGAAGAAAAAATAGTGAGAGCATGCTTGGTGTCTTTCAAGAATGAAGGCAGTGCCTCGACTAAGGGCTGCAAAATACTGTCGAGGAAATCAGAGATGCGCTCTGTAGGACAAGAGAAAGCTGAGACAATAGGTCTGCCGGGATTCAATACCTTGTGTATTTTGGGCAGCATATAGAAGACAGGTCTGCCTAAACAGCTTTTATCGATGCAAAGAGCCTTGGCAGTGGTGGGAAGGTGGTTGTCCTGGATGAGGGCGTTCACAGTGTTGTTGATCACCTTCTGGTTAGATACCGTCGAGTCTGATGTGCGAGCAGTGTAGAAAGAGGGGTTAGAGAGTTGTTGGTGGCCCTCCTGGAGGTAAAGGTCCTTGCGCCACACAAAAAACGGCCCCACCCTTATCAGATGGTTTGATGACAATATCATCCCGGCGGCGAAAATTCGCCAAGGCGCGAGATTCGTCAGGAGTTATGTTAGAGCGTTTTATGCGGCTGTGATGAAGTGATTGGATGTCATGGAAGGTGATCTTGATATAAAGATCAAGAGCCTCGGATGCATCAGGTTTAGGAGTCCAAGAATGTTTCTTCTGTTCATATCGAGCTTGCTCTTGTCCTACAGAGCGCATCTCTGATTTCCTCGACAGTATTTTGCAGCCCTTAGTCGAGGCACTGCCTTCATTCTTGAAAGCCATCAAGCATGCTCTCACCATTTTTTCTTCTGTGCATTTGTCTTCTGATCGCACCTATCGTCTGTTCTTGCTTGATGTTTGCTCTCTGTACACGTCTATACCACATGCCGATGGTCTTAGGGCGTTGCAGTTCTTTCTGGACAAGAGTCCGCATCCTTCTGTATCTACTCCAACCCTTATCCGCCTTGATGAACTGGTGCTCACACTCAACTCTTTTGAATTCGATGGACATTTCTTCGATCAGATCAGTGGTGTGGCCATGGGCACTAAGATGGGGCCCAGCTATGCCTGTCTTTTCATGGGACATCTAGAACATCTAGTTTGGTCTACCTACGATGGCCCATTCCCATCTCTTTTCCACAGATACATTGACGATGGGATAGGCATT
Organism: Meghimatium bilineatum; assembly: GCA_034231615.1. NCBI lineage: Eukaryota > Metazoa > Mollusca > Gastropoda > Stylommatophora > Philomycidae > Meghimatium > Meghimatium bilineatum. Next base: position 14,011,084 of record CM067321.1, read on the forward strand.
ACTGACATGACAGAAGCAGCACTGTCTCGCTTCATCAACTTCATCAACAATTTCAACCCCGCTATTAAATTCACATTTACCATTTCCACCACCTCTGTCCATTTCCTGGACATCATTGTCACTATTCATCCCCTATACCTCAGCACATCAGTCTACTACAAACCCACTGACGCACATGGCTTTCTGCTCTACACTTCTTCTCATCCTCCCGCCTGTCGTAACTCTCTACCTTACTCACAGCTTCTTCGCCTTCGTCGCTTATGTAGCGATGACGACGATTTTCTCGACAAATCCTCTGAGATGATTGAGTTCTTTCGTAGACGCTCCTTCCCTGACAGCATTCTTTCATTGGCTTGGCTCCGTGTACGCCAGCTATCTCGCATTGATACCTTGAATAATTCCCAGGGTTCTTCCTCCTAGTCTGATAGGGTTAAACTGGTTCTTACCTTCCATCCCCATAACTCGACTGTCCGTCGTATTCTACTTAAACATTATTCCCTTTTCCAGTCTGATTCTGACACCCGTGACGCTTTCCACAAATTACCTCTGGTGGCCTTTAGGCGCGACAAAAATCTGAAGGACATCTTGGTCCACAGCCTCCTCAGGTCCTCTGCACCTGACCATTTTGGAACCGTGCGGTGCTCACGCGGTCGTTGTTTCACATGTCCTTATGTGGTTCAGATGCGCTCCATCTCATTTTCCAAGGCCAGTTTCTCGATCGATGAGGCCTTTACATGTGAATCCCGTAATGTTATTTACGTGATCATATGTAAACGCTGTGGTAAGCAATATATCGATGAGACTGGCCTTAGACTGAGCGACCGCTTCTGTAACCACTTGCATGCTATCAAACACAGAACACCCACTCCTGTGGCCAATCACTTCAACGGCGATTGCCACCGTGGTATTATTGACATTCAGGTCACTGCCATCAGATCCTGCACCACCGATGATAGATCTATGTACGCCCTCGAAAATCGTCTCATTTTCGAGTTGGGTACCATCAAGCCATTTGGACTCAATTCCGACCACTCTTTCGCTTAGTTCTCGGTCGTATTGGTCTTTGTCACGTCATCGTTTTGTTCCTCTCGTTCCACCTGTATTATCGTCTTTGTGTACTTCCTGTTCGTATGCTTCCGGTATCTATCTTACTATCACATTTCACTGGATACGCATTCATTTTTACTTGTGGTTTTTTTATGTTTGTATGACAGTATCTTGAAAAAGGCCTATTGGTCCGAAACGTCGACTTTGTCCTGTGTATTGTCATCTGTAGATTATATTATGTGTTTTGTTTTGTTATATGTACCATATTTACATCCGTTAGTGATAGTGTGTAGTGTTTTAGTCGTCATTCAGTAGGACTTCACAACCTGTCTTACACGTGAGTATTATTTTCCATTATGTTCTACTAGCAGTACCACCTTCTATGTAGAAGTAAGGACTTGTCGTTTAGCCTATGCCTGTAAACGCTTCATCAAAAGCTTCGTATGTTAATGTAAACTTCGTTGCTTCGTCTTCGTTGGCTTCGCATTGTATTAATAAGACTTTTTCCTTTGGCTCGATGATCTCAGTAGTGGTTAGCATTGTTTGTTTGTTTTTCGTTCGCTCCATTGTAACCATCACGGATATCCGTGCGATTTCCGCCGGGAGCGTGATTACGTTGTGCCACTGTTATGCGCCTTGTAGGCCTAGCACATCCGATTTCGGCATGCCTTGACAATTCGGGTGGGCTACCCTTAGCCTGTGACAGCCTTTATATCTGTCTCCAGGCACGCGTAGTGGCGACTCTTCGCCCAGACGATTTTTCTCTCGTATGACTCGCACGAGGTGTTCCACTGTGTTGTGCCTGTGCTCATTGGGTACCGAACCGTTTCTCATCCGTGAGCAAGGTTCCTTAAGGGGAATAACTCAACAGAGGAGTTGGGGCCTGGCTCTTTCGCCCTCTTAGCCGAGGTGTCCTTCACCGACATCGTGTACCCCTTGTCCAAGTTCGAGTCTCACACCATGCGTTTGAGAGCAAGGCGTTCTCGAGCTGAGCGTCCTTGTCCCAATAGCGCCTGAGCCCATCAGGTACGGAACCCTTTATTTCTGCAAGTGTACTTCCGTTATAGGAAACCTTGACAGTAGAGTTGGGCCAGGACTACCATCGATGTCCATATCTTGCCTACGCCCATCGTGTACAGAACCCTTTCTCTTCGCGAGCATATTTCCGGTTTAGGAAGGCTCGACATAAGAGTTGGGTTAGGTCTTCTTGCTTTACCAAACGCCAATGGATGGGTCTGGGTCTCTGCCTGTAAGGAACACAGGTAACTAGAAGCTCACCTCGAGCTGACGGAGCTTGTAGTTCCCCTTTCCTAGGGACTTTTCACTTTCTATTTGCAGTTCGCGCTGTCCTCTAGCGCTGTTCTGCCCTTTCATTGTTTCATTGTACTCGGTATGAAATCTATTTGTCTCTCGCCATGCATCTACCCTTACGTGCATTTTACATTGGCCGCCCCTCCAATGTTCAGACTGTACTGACTAGCTTCACTGTATGTCGACAGTGTCGCTATATGTGGTGATGCTGGTGGTGTCGGAGATATTGTCTGTCTCTTGTGCAGTCAAATCTCTTTCCATCTGCTACCTCCACATTCTCGGACACGATCCCCAAATTATTTGGCCAGAATCAGCTCGAGCTGCTGTATTTGTTTCCAGGGTGCACCGCGTGGAGGTACATTTGGGATCTTGGTTATTTGCTAACCCTGGGTCCGCCTAGAGTAATGCGTTCCCTTTGCACCCCAGTTGTTAGCATATCCTGTATCTCACACAAGAGCAGAGGTACAACAACAGTCTACAACAAATATAAATCTATTACTAATATATATGCAACAAAGCAGGAGGGTGCTGTTACATTAAGGTAATTTTATTACATTATAATGAAACTAAAAAGTCCAATGATTGACGTCCTGTCAATCATGGAGTTACTTCAAATGTTACACACATGTCAATCAAATACAACTAGCACACAACCTGACACTCACACCCTTCTACTTGAGGGAGAAGTTTGGCGGGAGCACTAATCCCCCTAATCGAGTTTCCCATAAATAAATTTTCTAACTCTACAATTCTTATCCAGGCTAAGGTACAATTTATTATCTAGACAGAAGTGTACTTATCCTATGATAAAGACCTCCGTTCGCCTTGATCCTCTTCGGCCTGATTGAAGATCCTAGGGTTTGGCAAAGAGTGATCTTCATGGGTTGCTTAAAGATATGATATTATTAAAGCAGGATGGAAAGTACTACATAGGTTGATAGTAGACAATATGTTCAGGCAGAATGACAAGGCCTGAACTCTTGGGCTCTCTGGTTAGTTGGCACACGTTGACTGAAGTCTCAGCACACAGATGAATGACTTCAATTTTCAAGCGGCGATCTCAAACTCGTGTTCCTCTTTGGAACCAATTCTAGCTTATCACTTAAGCGTGGGTGTCTTAAGTGTGAGTAGGAACGTCCTATACTCGAGCACTTAGACTACATCGTTGACAATGCACCTCACACATCCTACACCACAAATCTACCCCCTAGTGGATGGAATAGATTACTTTCACATAATATCTGAAGTGAGCGAAGCTCGACTTCTATCAAGTAACGTGAGTCCCTCCAGAAGAAAAGTTCTTCTGGGTCAATCTTCTCATGGAGAAGATTAAATGATGTGTCGTCGAATCACAGTGAGCTTTATGGGCTGTGATTCCCTCTAAAAATAACAGACATTACTTATCTACTCAGAATAATAGACTTATGGGCCAGTCTTATCATGGAGAAGATTAAATGATGATGTGCCATACCACAGTGAGCATTCAGAGCTGTGGTTCCCACTCAAAATAACAGACGTAACTCAGGCTCCTCAGAACAATAGACTTCTGGGCCAGTCTTCTCATGGAGAAGATTAAATGATGATGCGTCGAACTACATTGAGGATTCAGGGATGTAGTCCCCTCACAAAATAACAGACGTAACTTATGACATTTCTTCCGTCTTCTCAGACGAATACAACTGCAACGTTTGTAATAGTAAGTCACACTCGCACTTACCTCGTGCAAGTCAATCACAATATGAAATATGTACCTGAGCCGTTACACGGTTATAGACTTCTCGTCCCGACTGAAATAACTTATGCGACTAGATTCGTTCGTTCCTAATCTTCTCAAACAATTCAATATAAGAATCTCCTTAACTGCAACTGCAAAATGAAGCGGGCCTTTCATAAAGATGAATGCCATGGCAATCGTTGGTTCCTCATCTCTGAACAACTGTCTGGTCTCAAGGCAGGAACACAACTAACATTTTCCGTCCTTCCTCAACTGAGAGTAAAACATGGCCCCTTCCCGCGTCCAAGTCACGTGACGTGAGTTTTCATACATCTCACGAGATCTTTGTGATTTTACTGACATCGCAGACGAACAATCGAAATCAAAATTGTTTTTCAATACTAAGACTAATAATAACATATTATTCCTCACACATAGTTCTCGAAACTCAATTTGTTTTTAAAATAAATCTGTGGCCATGACTATTTCATGAATACACAAGCCAGAGTAAAGTTGCACTTATTCAAGCTTACCAAAATTTGAAATGTCTAAACAGGGTTGACCTAAATGTGTTGACGATTCGTGTCAGGCCTGTAGTTAAAACAACATCGAAAGATTGGGACACCTAGCGAGCTGCTACAGAAGAGCATATACAAACAAATACAATAGGCAACAGACAACATAGCAGCATGGGCAGAGAAATGGATGGTAACGATCAATGCTGAAAAGTCCTCAACAACACTCTTCACAATCTCAAATACGTACAAAGCGGGAGAGATAACACTTGGAAATGTACTTATGCAAGCAGATGTCGAGCCGGTGTATTTGGGCACTACACTGGATAAGAGATTGACATAGAGGCATCACAATGAGAAAATAGAATCATCGGCAAGATAACAACTTGCCTACTTGAGGAAATTGTCAGGAAAAAACTTGCAATGAGACTACCTTAAAGGATGTATATACACGTGCAATAATATCCTTACTGAACAAGTGTCTACAGTCGTGATCAAGACTATCCTAGATAACTATGCATCCTGACATGGGAAGGAGGATAACAGTTTCGGAACAAAATTAACAGTAGAAAAACTGAATATCGTGAAAAGATATGAAAACAATGCCATAATGCATTGACTATAAGAAATAATTGTCAGTACATGAAATATAAGACTATCAACAGACATGTAAACCACTACCACATAACATTGTTTACATGAAAAAATCATTCGTAGTACATTCAATATAAAACTGTCGACAGACATTAACTCCGGCGCCAAAAAAACATTGAGTAAATGAAGAAATAATTGGCTTGTGTATTCATGAAATAGTCATGGCCACAGATTTATTTTAAAAACAAATTGAGTTTCGAGAACTATTTGTGAGGAATAATATGTTATTATTAGTCTTAGTATTGAACAACAATTTTGATTTCGATTGTTCGTCTGTAATGTCAGTAAAATCACAAAGATCTCGTGAGATGTATGGAAACTCACGTCACGTGACTTGGACGCGGGAAGTGGCCATGTTTTTCTCTCATTTGAGGAAGGAAGGAAATAGTTAGTTGTGTTCCTGCCTTGAGACCACACAGTTGTTCAGAGATGAGGAACCAACGATTGCCATGGCTTTCATCTTTATGAAAGGCCCGCTTAATTTTGCAGTTGCAGTTAAGGAGATTCTTATATTGATTTGTTTGCAATATAATACTGTCAACAGACATGATCACCGACGACATATAACATTGATTACATGAAGAAATAATTGGTAATCTAATTATATGGTATGTCCTTTGCAGAACGTTGCGCTCACTGCTACTATGTAAGCGTCTCGGTTCTATGAAAGCGTCCAAAATCTTCCAGCTTCATATTCAATTGTTTTTCCATATCGCGTGACAATTGTTAGTCTGACTCATGATGATAGTAAATAAATGATATACTATAATTTAAATATGGACGTATGGAGATATGTTTCATCTCAGACTTCTATATGTCTCCTCAAACAAAATGAAATATAAAGCCATGGCACTGTTGATGTTTGCTGGAAACTATGAGTTCACTGCCAACTTTGAAAAACATATATATAATCCAACATCAACATCATTTCTACAGACTGTGTTACGTTTAGACTGGCGACCATCAACACCAAGGAAACGGAGGTACTATGTCCTAGTCACTAACAATGATCACCTACCAGTTGACAGATTGACTTGTCTTTGTAGTACACTGGCCAGGGATGACGACTTAAGTCTTGCTGAAGTCAAAAACTGAATCCCTAAGGCGAATGTTGTATCTGGAAGGATGCGCGTCAATGTGTGAGACCGGAAAGGCATCAACCTCGTCACGGAATAGAAATTATAGCATGTCCTAGTGTTCACTACATTGTTGTTTGGTTGTGAGATCTCTAGACAAGAACACACGCGCCAGCGTATTAGGCAGCTTTCACACATGTCGTGTGCTTAACAGTCTCTGGATAAAGTGCTCAGATAAAGTAACTAATACTCAAGTCAGCATCAAGTGCCATCATCACCAGCATTCATACAATACTGAAGTCTCCATTAAAGACATCATCACCAACATTCCAAGAATACTAAAGTCCTCATTAAAGAAAGCATTACCAGTATTCATAAAATACTGAAGACATCTTAAAGACAACATCACCAGTATTCATACAATAAAAAAGAATTCCCAACTAAAATGGGTGAGGCATGTTGCATGAATACCTGACAAACGGTTCCCAGAAACATATGATGTATGGTAGTCTCCTCAAAGGAAAACGGATGACTGGTGGCCAGAAGAAATGCTTCAAGACCTCTCTTAAAATGTCTCTACAAAGTTTCGATAATGACGCCACATTATGGATGTTCATCGTTTATAATCCTCCAATGTTGCGCAGCAGCGCCAGTAGTTGTCTTTGAATCGTGGAGAAACATCAAATATCAGATCCACGGTGAAGATGTGCTGCTGGAAAATAGAACAATAAACACACAGACGCCCAATTCCGTTCATAAATCTCCAAAATCTAGTAGGAGACTTGATGTCAAAATTGGACTTTTCAGTCATACACACAGACGCACACACACACACCATATATATGTAATAACACGCGTTTCTTTCTCTCCACACACAGACATACACACACACACACACCACTCACACCAGAAATATACAACAACACTAGGCTAAACTGTTGTCATCCTCACCTTCGATGGACGGATATTATTATTAGTCTGATCCTTAATGATTGTTTATTGTCTTTCCCCAGGTGAATGATTGTTGATCGCATTCAAACGTACCGCTAAGCGTAGTGGTGGGAGCTTAAGCTGTCGTTCCAAGGTCAGATGTGTCGCTGAGGTTGCATTTAGTCCATATTTATTCAAGGCTATCTTGATGTTTTCTATCCACTGTTTTCTTGGATTAACCTTGGTCTTATACCCGTATATTCTTGTGTTATAAGCTCTTATTGGTATTTGGTTTGGCTTCATTCTCATAAGGTGACCAAACCATTTTACTTGCTGTCTCTCAATATTTTCGATACATGATATTATACCAACTATTTTCCTAATTTATTCATTTCTTATTTTATCTAGTTTTGTAAACATTGCAGCTTTTCTCAGACACTGCATTTCACATGTGACGATTTTTCTACGAAGCTGTTGAAGATCATGTTTGACGTTGGAAGTACAGTATTGGTAATTTCCATCTTGATCGTTGGATGAAGAAGTAATGGTGAAAGTTTGTAAGTCACTGTGTTTGCTTTCTGGCACATTGTTTCTATTTCTCTGTCTAGTCTTCCATCTTCGGAAAAAATGTTGCCTAGATATTTAACTTCTTTGGCTTGTTTCACTTTGGTGTTATATATTGTTATATTCATTGGTGTTGAAGAATTGCTAATTTTCATAACTTCTGTTTTGTGTACATTAATTTTTATGTTGTATTTCTGTCATGCTAACAGAAATGTTAGTACATTGGTGTGCTTTTGCAAAGTTTCCCCATCTTTGTATATTAAACTTTGATCATCGGCAAATAATAATCTTTTAAAAAATCTTTAAAATAATCTTTTAAAATATCTTTAAAGTAAAATCTTTAAAACAATCTTTACTAAAATAATTAATCTTTCAAAATCAATGTTTCTTTTTATGTCCTAAAATATTAGCTTGTATTTTCTTTCTTTAAATATTGTTTTGAATAGCCGTTCTTCCATGTTCATGTCGTTCTTTTAATGGGTGTATGTCTTGGATAGTATTTCACTTCGTGATTGCATTATAACCTTTCTACCAGCATTTCAGTTCATATACTGATATTCTCTTCCAGTTTCTCAATTTTGTATTTCTATGTATTCCTTGCCATATATTTTTCATATGTGATATGTGCATGACCACTGATAATCTCATTCTGGTCTCTGATGAAAAATGGCCCGTGATATTGATGTTTGACCTGAGAAATTCCAAATTGTTGACTTTTTGAATGTGTTCTCTGTCAATGACTTTTGTGGGTGTTAGTACATTTCTTCTTATATATAATGTGTTTTCTTTGCATTGAGAACAAAATGTGTGTACTTTACTATTATTTGTTAAGGACATAATCATGTATTCTAGACATGTATGCATGTTTTGCATTAGAACGTTGTCATTAGCATACATAATTTCTGGACTTTCGTCTCTTCAACTCAAAGTTTGAAATTCTTCATAATATGGTTATTCGTGTACATTTTGTACGATGTTGTATGTGTATATGTTAATCAGATTTGACGTGTGACGAGATTGTGCAGTCTTGTCTGACTCCTCTATTGGCCTCTATCCAGTCACATGTTTCTCACACGGGCGGACAAATGCCTGATGTGGGCATTTGCAATTGTTATTATATGAAATATAAAACTGGATACACAAGAAAATCAAGTCATCTTTACATACCATAGTTTATCAGAAGAAATAATTGATCTTTCCTGAAATGTAAAACCGACACACAAGAACTGCAGGGTTATATACCATAGTTTATTTTAAAAAAAAGATATATTTGGTTATAATTAAAATATACAACTGAATACACATGAAAGTCAGTGTCATACAACATTACTTATAAGAAGAATTAATTGTTATTACATGAAATATAAAACTAGACACATAAGAAAGTCAGTGGCATATAACATTGTATATAAGAAAAATTAATTTCTATTACAAGAAATATAAAACTAGACACATAAGAAAGTCAGTGGCATATAACATTGTGTATAAGAAGAATTAATTGTTATTACATGAAACATACAACTGGTCGTACAAGAATAATCATATATCAAAGAAATAACTGGTAGTACCTGAAATAGAAGACCATCATCATCAGTAATCCTTCATGGTCGCAGCGGTGCCGCTCTGGAAACTCTTGTCTTGTCCTGTCCTATCCATGTGTGCCTCTAGGCGTCATGGGGAGCGAACGTCGTCTTTATTTAGCTAACTGTGATGCCCCTGCCATAGTGTAGCCTTGGTGGTTTAGTATTTCTCTGATATCATCAATCCATCTTCAACTGGGGCTTCCCCTGTTTCTCTTTTCAAATTATATTTATTTGAGTCTATCTTTGAAGGGAGATATGGTTCCATTCTGATTAAATGCTAGAAATTTTAACGCTTCTATGTGTCCATGTATTCTGTGTGTCCATGTATTCTATGTGTCCATGTATTATGTGTGTCCATGTGTTCTGTGTGTCCATATATTCTGTGTGTCCATGTGTTCTGTGCACGATATTGCGTTCATCAGATTTCTTATAGTGTAATTTTTCATTATATATCTTTTTATTACACCCAATGCAGTTCTAGGGCACCATATCACACACGGCGAGTTTGTGTTCTAGGGAACCATGTCACACACGGCGAGTTTGTGTTCTAGGGAACCATGTCACACACGGTGAGTTTCTGTTCTAGGACACCATGTCACACACGTCGAGTTTCTGTTCTAGGACACCATGTCACACACGTGGAGTTTCTGTTCTAGGACACCATGTCACACACGTGGAGTTTCTGTTCTAGGACACCATGTCACACACGTGGAGTTTCTGTTCTAGGACACCATGTCACACACGTCGAGTTTCTGTTCTAGGACACCATGTCACACACGTGGAGTTTCTGTTCTAGGACACCATGTCACACACGTGGAGTTTCTGTTCTAGGACACCATGTCACACACGTGGAGTTTCTGTTCTAGGACACCATGTCACACACGGCGAGTTTCTGTTCTAGGACACCATGTCACACACGGCGAGTTTCTATTCTAATTTCTCTGTGATGATCCTGATCTTTCATTTTAACTTCCGGTAAAATGGCGCGAGATGTCAGCTGTCTTATTTTTGTGTGACAACAAGTGGAAGTCCATATGTTGTTTATTTCTGTATATGTTAGTTACATATCACTGTGTAGCTATGTGAATTTCCTGATACAACACTGTGACAGGATTAGCAAACCATCAGTGAGAACGTCATGGTTCGTAGAAGAATGGAGATTTTTCTGAGGACGACTACTATTAATATTACACAACGAAGGAAACAAACAACATATTAAATTTGCTACAATCTACATCTGTCTGTGGAATAAAAAATAAGAAACAAGACCTGATAGATGAAATAAAACAGAGAAACATCAAAATTCTAGGACTAGTAGATCCTAGGAGTAAATCAAGAGGTTGTAAGAAACTGTATCAACATTACACTTTCCGATACAGAGAAGTTGACCTAATTTCAAGAGGAAAACACGGAGTGTGCTTTTTCATAGATCTGATTTTTGCTAAGGATATAGTTCTAGTTAAACATCAAATTGAACGATCAATGTCGGTCACGATTACAATAGACCATGTAAATACACCATTTATACAGACGTATGCCCCATGTAACACGTCAAACAACGAAAACTAAAGACAGCAATATTTTGACGATGTAAAAAGATTCATAAATAACAGCAACAATGAAGATCTAAATATTTTGGGAGATTAATGCACACCTTAGTGCAAATAGAAAAGGAATAGAGGAATATAAAGGACCTTTCGTCGACACAAGAAACAAGATTAACGATAACTTATATAAACTAATAGATGCAGGTATCCAGCACAACCTCTTTATAACGAACACCTTCTATAAACAAAGACAGTCGCAAGTGTACTCGTGGTATAAATGGGACATCCTGGAATGCAAGAGATAGATAGACCTTATAATCACAAAAATAAACATTAGACGAAAAATAATAGACACAGAAGTAATACCTAACCTGTGTGCAGAGACTGACCATAAGGCAGAAATAATAACATTCAAAACAAACAGCCAAATAAAATCACAAGAAATGCACTAAGATCAACTAGATATACAGAAAATATATTCAGGAAGTTACCGAATAATTCGCTAAGCTACCAGAAAAAACCCAGCACATAGAAGTAGAATGGAAATATTTCAATAATGTCATCATACAGAAGGAGACATATGCAGATATAAAAACCAAAAAGACATTACACCAAAAACAACAGCTTGGTGACAGAAGAAGTAAAGAACGCAACGAAAGATAAAAAACAATAATACAAGAAATTGACAACAAACAGAACAGATGAAGATTGCTTAGAATATAAGACAGCAAAAAAATACATCAAGAAAATCATGAATTCTGAAAAAATAAGACATAGCAAGAAAATGAGAAATGTTATCAACAAATAACAGCACATACGAATATCATACAGAGACCATATCACCAAGAAGAACATCAGTTATGAATATCTTAACTCGATTATATCGTCAACAAAGAAAAACAGTTATGCATGTCTTGCAAGTATCATATCACCAACAAAGAATTATGCAAAATTCCGTATTACTCCTGTCAAGAGTCAAAGAACATACTTGTAAAAGTAAACTGTTCTTGGCATATCAAGAGAACTTCAGGACTGGAAATAAACAATGTTCTAGACGTTTAAGTGTCTGATACATAAAAACTGAATAAACTGACGTTGTGATGACGAAATATATAAGCGGACATAATTGAATTTTAACACCTGTCAGTGACCAGCGAAAAAAATTTCAATGTGGATTTAGGAAACTTTATCAAAATTGCGACAATAAAAGGAATGACTTGGGTTTGGCGTTATTTAAGGAGTCAGTACGTTTATACTGATGTATCCATTTGTTTACATGTGTTTGCAAGTATTCCAGTTTTAGCTGGAATTTGAGTGATGTGATGTTTTTCCATTCTTGAACTTTTCCCACTTGTCCATAATGACAGGGATTGTGTAAATAATAGGATTTGCTGCTGAATTAATAGGAAGAATGATGACAGTTATCCAGGCGTAAGCATCATTGCTAGTCTCGTGTCCAGCAAGAGTTAATAAACCCATCAGTCCTACAGGAAACCAACAGAGAAAGTTGGCTAGAAGTACAAGAGAAAGTTGTTTGGCTACTATTATATCTTTTGCTAAACGAGAAGATGTGCTTGAGGTTGTCTTAGACATTCTATTATTTGACATTGCTCTAAAAATGGCTGTTTGTCCATAAGCGATAACGAGAAACATGATGAAATTGCATACGATGAACACGGCAAATGAGTACTCCCATCCATTGAGTCGCTGAGTTTTTAAGGGTAGACCGACACACATGGCGTTAGATGAATATATTTCAAATTTGAACACAACTGGAATCAGTGCAACAATTAAACCTATGATCCAAGACAAAAGTAGAGCAATCGATTTAGTAATGATAGAAAACTTAATTTGCCCAAAAGGAAACTTCATGATCAAGAATCTGTCCAGAGTGATGAGAAAAATGAAATATGTGGATGTCTCAATAGAAAGTGTAGCAAGAAAACCTGCAAGTTTACATACTAGACTTTCTCTCCAGATCTTGTCATACAGAACATACACGTCACGATATTTATAATCTGCTCCAGCAATAATACAAAGATAGACTCCCATAATAAGGTCAGATATACCCAGGTTTGTCACAAACAGACCATATACTGTTGTAAAAACTGATCTGTCCCAAATGATACGATATACAATAACCGTCAAGTTCCCAAAAACAGCAAGAACAACGAAGATCCAGAGAAGTACACGTTGAATGCCAATTCCTACAAGATCAAAACACGAGGAAATGGCGTTGCCAGGACCTTGGCAAGTTTCAGAAAGAATATTATCTCCCAGTATTTGAGGACAACACATTTCAAAAGTATCAGTGTACAGATTTTTGGTAATTGTAAGACCATGAAATAAATCAACATGAAAATATGTCATGTAGACTCCACGTAGATCCAATGTCTGCATAGTAAGGTTCTTAGGAAATTCTACTGCATATACATCGGTGATGAGTGTCCAGCTCAAATTTACATATTTCAGATTAGGTAATCCAGCAAAAAAATTACGATTTAAAGATGTCAATCCTGTATGAGAGAGGTCAAGTATTTCAAGGAATTTCAATGACAACTGGGTCACACTATCAAGCTCCTTATTATTGGACATGTTTAAATAACGTAAATATTTGAACGTGCAGGAAGTTTTGTCAATATTCAATATGTGTATCATATTGTAACTAATGTCTAAATTGTAGATTTGACAGTTTGGATGCGTTAGAGACGTCGGGAACTCGTTCAATTTGCAATTAGATAATTTCAATTCTTTCAAGTTCTTTAATTGATCGAAAGAAAATGAATTAATGTAAGATAGATCGATTCCAGATAAATCCATGTATCTGGTTCTTTCATCAATAAAATCTAAACTCATTAAAGGAATCGATCTGTTGTAATTGGATACCGTGACTGTTCCAGATACACAGCTGAAACCGTCGGTACACTTCATGTTACAATCTAATTCATCATCTTTATCAGGACATTCAGGATGCCCGTCACAAACTAGATCAGGATGGAGACACACCTCACTTTTAATACATTTAAAATTTCCAGTGCATGGACCTAACATATCATTTCTCTCATCTTCTCCTTTTGGACAGTCTTCTGTTTGGTCAAGGACATAATGTTGCGGGATGCAGTAATTATTCCTACATTTGAAATATCCTTCTTGACATTTAAATTCGCTACAATTGTTCAGATGAGATACATCTCTACAACCGATAATATTTCCGTACTTGTCTTTAAGATAAACACACCTGGGGGCCCAGATTACATGCCCCAATATGTTGTAGCAAGTGTTAGCTCTTTCTAGTTTTCCGATTGTCTCGTCCCAGTTTTCCAGTTCTCCAACTACACCTGGTTTCTGACAGTCTTTCTTGCTATCGTTAAGTTGATCGAATGTTACACAAGTATCTTTGTTACAAATAAAAGCGCAGGTCATATTGTCTTTCAAATATTTATTGAGTGTTCGAGTTTCGTCATTTAATTGCGGAATTTTACAGCTGCAAATTTTACAATCAATTTCCCCATCATTGACAAACTGTACAGGTAAACATGAACCGTCACAACATTGTACACCTGAACATTTTTCCATGTAGTCAGTTGTCTTTTTGTGTGTGCAAAGATCATCACGTGATTGTGTCGTACATATAGATTCATCTCGTCTGTTGTTGCAGTCATCAACACCATCGCATAGATTCAAGTAGGAAATATATCTGGGATAGACGTCATCTTCCCCACAATCGAATACAGGAAACGAACCTTTAATTATTTGATTGACATCATTACGGTAATGTGAGTCCTTCATGATTGCCGATATAGAAACAATATTACCTTCTAGTATCGTGAAATATCCTCTACTTAAAGTTTGTGTGAAACTTGTACTCGATGCTGCATTTATTCTAAAAATCTCTAATCTACTTGGTAAAACTATTTCACAAAATGCAAACACATTTATACTGAAAAAGCAATGAACGTCCAACCAACCATCAACAAAATAACTATTGTTAACTAATGTATCACTAGTATTCTTATTTTCGTTCCAGACAAATTGCCAGGCAACACAATCTGTGTCATTTTCAGGTTTACCAGGTAACCAGTTATTAATAACCAATGGATTTGAAGGAGGATCTGATGGCAAGAATGCCCATCTAAAACGTGTAGGAACTGTCGATTTTCGTTGAAGTCTAGTGAAAATTTGAAACACAGATTGAGTTGAATTAATTGTATATCTGTTGTTATTAACTCTTTCTCTAAAGTATGACGACAACACAGTTCGTAGAAATATAAGCTCATCTTCAGTCTCGATTGCTGTTAGAAAACTGTCAAATGCGATATTAGTACAAGAGTAGTATTCACCCATCGGAAATTGTTCTCTATCGTTATCAGATAACAAATAACAAGACAAATAATCGATACTATTCTGATATTCATATAAAAACCAACCTTTCGGACATTCCTTACAAATAGCCATTGATAAAACATACATCGGAACATTTGTGCGCTCGAACATTTGTACAATGATGGTATCATTCATGTGAATTAAATTGTGCGCACTGTTAGGTACAAGAACTACAACAAATATTTTAATATGTGTTTCTTGTTTTTGTAAAATTTCTGGTAACCCTGAAAGTTCATGAAAGACGTCGTACTCACCGTTCAGAAATATGATAGCAATATGGGTCGCATTCTTACGGACTCCGAGCATTTCCGAAAACAAACGTTGAACAAATTGTATTTTCATTTCAATAGCAAACTGTAGGTTTAAGTAATTTTGCTCGCACTCACTAGGTTCGTGTATCTCAAGAGTTGTATTAAAACTCCACGAGCTTATATTAAGATCACCATTCGTGTCATCACATAACCGACGTTTTACAGCAGCAAACAGCACACGCGGATCTGTGTTGTCGTTAGACCGACTAGACATGTGCTTGACAAACGTGTTGATCAAATTTAATTGAGTCTTCTGCTGTTTTTCACTACCCTTTGAGAGCAGAAACAATATATCGATTTCTTCTGTGGAGCAGTTTTCCAATGGAAAATTACTGGACAAACTTCCAAGAATTACTGAAAAAAAGGACAAACACATTATTAACTAACAATAATTATTTAGTTCTAACAGAAACAATAATCGTGTTGATATATAAGTATTTAGTCCCAGCAGGAACAATAATTGTGTTGATATATAAGTATTTAGTTCTAGCAGGAACAATAATCGTGTTGATATATAAGTATTTAGTTCTAGCAGGAACAATAATCGTGTTGATATATAAGTATTTAGTCCCAGCAGGAACAATAATTGTGTTGATATATAAGTATTTAGTCCCAGCAGGAACAATAGTTGTGTTGATATATAAGTATGTAGTTCCAGCAGGAACAATAATCGTGTTGATATATAAGTATTTAGTTCTAACAGGAACAAAACTTTTGTTGATATATTTCTATGGAAATTTACTTAAAGTGGTGAACAATGTGTATATAGACAAAGGGAATATATTAAAGGATAGCTTATTGGGGAATACAAATTGACTGGACGAATGAGTATTACAGAGAAAGAAAGAATTCGGGGTCAATCGTAGATCAAGTGGCGAGAGAAAGCAGGCATTCGGGGTCAATCGTAGATCAAGTGGCGAGAGAAAGAAGGTATTCGGGGTCAATCGTAGATCAAGTGGCGAGAGAAAGCAGGAAATCGGAGTCAATCGTAGATCAAGTGGCGAGAGAAAGCATGCATTCGGAGTCATTCGTAGATCAAGTGGCGAGAGAATGCAGGCATTCGGGGTCAATCGTAGATCAAGTGGCGAGAGAAAGCAGGAAATCGGAGTCAATCGTAGATCAAGTGGCGAGAGAAAGGTCGAATAATGAGCATGAAAAATCAGCTCAAGACGAAAAGCATGTATAGTCTTCACCATCTTTTAAAACAGACTAAACATTAGGTGTCCCTGGAGTACAATAAATCAGTGATTAAATACTTGTGATATTCAGTCGTTAGGTCGTTATGATAGCACACTACACACGTTCAAATATATTCCCATCAAACATTCAGTATGTCTTTCTGCATTTGTTTACTGAATTTTCTTCTTATCACATATTCAGTTTGTTCTTAAAAATGTGGATACTGACTGCTCCGGTACTGTTTTGGTTGATAACTATTCTATTCATACCTATATGTCGCTTGTATATTTGCAAGTAATACACGATTGCCTCCACCTGCATGTGTTACTTTCTCCAATTTCAGTTACAATAGAAATCGATCACATGATAGTTATACTAATCGATTACTTGGTATAAATATAGTTGTTAGAGATGAAAATTTACAAGTGCTGTCTGAATACATGAAAATGTGTTCACGCTCTCGGATACTTCGTGCTTAGAACTGCATTTCCCTGTCTCATCAATGTGGATGAATAAAAAGGTGAACGAGATAAATATACATTTATGAAACAATGATATATTTATATATCTATTGCAATTTTCAGTTTTATAGTTCAGCGCCATGTAGAGAAATTACAATTGTTTAAATTTACCCTTCGGCTGGTATAGGAGGCCATGGTCAACATGTGTCTCTTTAAAGTTTCTTTGATTCTCTTCCACAGCGGTTCAGTACCGTTTATTCTAGTTATCTACAGACGATTGCATGTAAATTAGGCACCTAGGGACGCACTTAATTTTGAAACATTATAAGTATATGAGGAAACATACAGGCTTATTGATAAAATTCAATCTCTAAAAGTGAAAGTCATGATAGAAATGGTCAGAATTTTGCAGACAAATAGGAGAGGCAATGCTTAAAGTAATTTTAACTATTAGAAATAGAACAAAACTTGAATATCCGTGTCCGCCATGGGACGGCGCTTATTTCTATTACATAGCTATCACCATCATATAGTGCCGTCTCCGCAACGAAGGTTGGCTGGAACGTATCTCCAACATCCCCTGCCTCTTGTCTTGGTGGTGCACTCTGCTAGACTGTAATCTCTTCATCATGTGATATTACTCTCCCACTTGTATCTCTGCCTACCTCTTCCTCGCCTCCCTTTGACTTTACCCTCAAGTATGGTCTTCAATAGGGTGTCATGTCTTTTAATGTGTCCAAAGTATTTTATTTGCTTGATCTTTATTTCTCTTAGTAGTTCTTTCTTTATATTAAATGTCTTTAGAACCTCTTTGTTTGTTTTCTTCTTCCATGATATTCTCCCTATTCTTCTATATACCCACATCTCAAATGCATCAATTCTGTCCTCTAAATGTTTATTTAGTGTCCATGTTTCTGAGCCATACATTAATATGGAATAGATGTAGCATTTTATAATTCTCATTTTTAACTTGTTTGTAATTTGTTTAGATATTAATAATTTCCTCATGTCATTGAAGGTACTTTTAGCCATTCCTATTCTCCTTTTAACTTCTGTTTCACATCTGCCATCATTTGTGACAATGTGCTAATATATTGATATTGCTTTACATGTTGTAGTTTCTCTCAATGTATGCTTATGTTTATCTCTTGTTCTTCTGTGCCTTTGTTTATTATCATGGTTTTTGTTTTTTGGATATTTATATCCAGTCCATATTCATTACTTGATTTATTGACTTGAACTATTAGTCTTTGTAGTTCATGTTCACTTTCTGCTAAAAGAAGAGTGTCATCTGCATATCTAAGGTTTTTTATTACTTTCCCATAGATCTTGGGTCCTGGCATTTCTTCTATATTTTTAAAGATATTATCTGTGTAGATATTAAATAGGCTTGGTGATCCAATTCATCCTTATCTTACCCCTCTTCTCATTTCTATGTGTGGTGACCTGTTTTCACACCTTTGTGATGAAGTTTGTTCCTAATATATTATGTTCCATTTTGTCGGGCATCCTCCGATATTTTGATTATTTTTTGATATACGTATTTTACTTGCTACCATATCTTTTTCTTTGTTCATCTCACATTCTTCAGTCTACTTTCTCCTCCCTACTTACTACTAACTTCTCCCCATACGTTTTTCTCACCTGTCATGCTTCCACATCTTTTCTTCCCTCATTACCTATCTGCTATTGTCGTCGGGAACTAAGGTATGTTTGTTACGTACATGTGTGTTACCAGTGTCGTACTACGGCTACGAAACAAGGACAAGAAATAAAACTATATTCAAGAGAATATATGCTTTCGAAATGAAGTGCCATAACAGAGTGCTGAGAATACCATGGGCAGCAAGAAAGACACAACATGTGCTAAGATAAAAAAAAACGTTCAAGTATTTTGGCTTTCAAACACAATATTAAGAAAGAAGGTATGGTTTTGTTGGCCGTATGAGGAGACACAATAGCATGGAAAGAAAATTGTGTGATGGGGTAATAGAGGGCAGTAGAAGCAGAGGCTGACAAATACGTCATTGGACAAGAAATATTAAGGAACGCATGTATGTACATGTCGCTAGAGGAAGCGGGACAATTTGCCAGAGACCGCGGGGATTTCAGGAGATTCATAAGGAAGATTGCATTTTGGAAATAGTACATCACTTGACATACATCTATCTATTTATCCATCTATTTATCTATCCTTCTATTTGCCTTTATTTATATTTACATATTATCTTTTCTGAGATTTGTAAGATATGGCAGGATTGACGGAGCAGGATATAGAAGTTTCGAACTTTGTCACTTTTGGGGGCTTGATATGCAGTAACGTCGTGACTTCTTAGAACGAATGTTGGTAACTCCTTCAATCCACATTCTTCATATTTGTCCTATGTCTCTTGATGTTTCCATTTTCATTTCGTAAGCTCTAGCTGATGGTCAATAATTATCATAAAGTGGTTGTACTAGGTCAGCCTTTTTTACATTATTTGACCACCAACGATGTTCTCTTCATTTCTCACATGATCTCTTCTTGATCTGTTTGCTGTTTTCCTTCTAATTCATTAGCTAGTGTTCATGTCTGATATTGATAACACAATTCTGGCTTAATTTATGATATGCCTCTTTGGGGTTACTCAATGGCAGCGCATTGATAGTAAACGTCTAAAATTAATCTTGAACATATATTGACAACAAATAACATCTGTACCAGTGGGTAACCAACTCGGGCCCTTTCAGCAGATAAAACAAGATATCAGACAGGGAAGTGAATGTGCTTCCAATATTTATTTGTCTATTTAGAGTGGAAACGCATTGATAGAAATTCATGTTTTCCCAGTAGTTTCAGTGGGTGGTCACAACATACGTAACTTGAGATATGCAGATGGCACTGTTCTGAATGACAGAAGGAAGAACACTTTACTAGAACTAATCATCATAGGTGTAGCAGAAATCAAACTAAATAACAAGAAGTCACACATGAAGATTGTTTGTACAGAATGAAATCAGCATGGCCAAGAATGATGATTGATTGTACGAAATGAAATCAACATGGCCAAGAATGATGATTGATTGTACGAAATGAAATCAACATGGCCAAGAATGATGATTGATTGTACGAAATGAAAGCAGCCTGATTATCTATTTTTCTATTCGCTAAACCCTGTATTGTCTGTCAAAGCAAGAGGTAGAAGAGTTGTCTGAAGATGACTCTCATCTGTGTTGAGTATATTTTAGAATTTGTCGCCACTTTTATTTCCGTGGCCCATAACCTTCGTGGTCTTCCTCTAGGTCTTCCTTCACTGCATCTGTGTAACTTAAACTTGCTGTGGTATGCTGTCTGATGGTAGTATGTTGATTTGTGTAAACCATTTTATCTTTTGCCTCTTAAATATATTACAAGATTGGGCTCTTGTTTGTTCTTTATCTAAAAGCATAATTCCTCATTTTGTCTCTTAGCGATATTATTAAGATTATGCGTAAACATGTTATTTCAGCTGTTTTACGTTTACATTTGTCTTTTTCTGCCGTTGTCCATGCTCGGCTTTGGTAGCACATAAATGGCGTAATAATCATTTTCAATAGTGTTATTTTGGTGTTTAAATCTACATTTTGTTTCTGAAGATTGGTGTCATTTGCCATAGGTACGCTTTAGTACATCTATTGTGTATTTCTTTGCTGCTCTTGCCGTCTGTTGTTATATTACTTTCATGGTATGTGACAATTCTGTCACTTAAGTCAGTTGTTTCCAGTATATATATATATCGGTGTTTTTTTTTCTGTTCTTCCTATCGTCATGTTAAAGTTTTCTATCTCTATGTTCATGATAAAAGTTGCAATGTTTGATTTAATATGTCTATTTGTCTTTGTAGTTGCTCTTGTGATGATGTTATTAGTGAACTGTCGTCTGCTAATATCAAGTCGTTTAAGTTGTCCATCAGATTGTTTTCTTCCGTTGTCTTTGCTACTTTACAGATGAGACATATGTATGTTATGAAAAATAGGGTGATGCAACACATCCTCTTCTCACTCCCGGGTGAATTAGGAAATGATCGGGTGTACCTGTGCTAGTTCTTACTGCGCATTGACTATTGACCTATTTGCTCCAACATAGGCGTATCAGATGCTGGGGATTTCCATGACTGTAGTGTTATTCATAGTTCTGCTATTTAAACTCTGACAAAAGCTTTCTATTGGTCCACGAAAGACAAATATAAGTCTTGGTTGTCTACTGTCGCTCTTTCTGAAAGTTGTTTGAGGGCGAAAATTGCATTTTTACAGCTTTTATTATTCAGAAAGATCAATTGTCTGTTATTGAGCTGTGGTTCTAAATAAATCTACTTCTGAAAACTCTCCATGTTTTTACGAGCCAATGTATTTTCACCTACTGTTGCTCAGTTTGTCTCAGTTTTATGTCAGGAAATTCACATGGATACACCGCTATCTCTAACTATTACATACAGAAAGTAACCACATATTTCATGCGAATAGTGTCAGCATGACTAATAGTGTTGATTGCTATAACAAATGAAATCAGCTTGAATATTAATGATTGTTAAATCACGCCCACAGACTTTAGTTTCACATAATGTTTCTCATTCCTTAAACTGTGTTCCATATTTTATTATTTAAAAAAAAAATATATATATCTAATTCAACTGGAAATCGAACCTTGGACTTTACAACCGAAATATCACTTCACTAACCATTGATTTGTCTTTCCTATTAATGCATCTTATGTTTGTAGATAAAATAAAACATCGCAGTGTACTCACCTTCAAAACCAAACAGTAATATCATGCCGATCATATAAAATATTACACAAGCCATATTATATTCTATACTTCAGAGATGAAACTACAATAACATTTATGTACAAATGTTGATAACAGATTTGCTGGATCTAGTGGAGCAAATATTGAAGGTTTTCTGACAAGCACCATCACACATGTTCTCTGATTAAATCACTGCAGATTTTCTGACTGACACAAGAAACATATATCATAATCTGGTCAACAGGTTGACTCTAACGTCTGTGATGTGATCTCAGGTGCCACGCCTCTCGCTTATATAAGTTATTCTCCAGATTTAAGGTAAAACTAACTGGCCACCCACACTCGAACCCTACCTTCGCTGACGCGATTGATCCAAGCTTTTCATTGGTTCATCTAGGTATAATATGTGTTATCGGATAATGAAAAGCCTAATCAGTGAAGCAGAGTGGGGAAAATGTTGTCAGCACAATGTTGGGAGACTTGCTGATATATATATGTAGGGAAGTAATACTATATGGGTAGACTTTCTAATATACATATAGAAGTAATATAATTCTTGAGTCTAACGGGAATTGAGCGAGTCCGTTTAACGGCACCAAATTGCGTAGCAACTCTCGCACACGAGATTTTCCGTACTTGACCAACCGCATCTCAAAAAAAGATGAGATTTTGTCAAGACATTCAAACTGTTCACTAAAGTCACTGAGAACGGACCAATCGAGACAAGGACTATTACAACAAGACTAAACATCCCGTACAGGTATTGAAGTATCCTCAGTAACAAAACACATATATCAAATCATCGGTACCATCACTACCACAACAACCGACGCATATGAAATGAACACAGACATAGATAAGGATACTCAGGATTGCATCATTACCATACACATTCACCTCACACGGTGCAGAAGTCACACTCCAATGGGTAACTGGACGTGTCGGAGTCCCTGGAAATTAATCGGCTTTTAAATTAACGAACAGAGCTGCTGCTGCCCATCAGTTTCTCCCCAAAATCTGATTACAGACACGCGGAAATATCCTAAGAAACAACTACAGACAAGAATACCTACCATTGGTGGCCAGCTGAAATAGCAGGTGCTTATATTCTTCTTCTTCTTTCGTTCATTTGAAACTTGTCTATATCTGTAATTCTGTCTCCTTAATAAAACTCACTGTCCTTTGTAGTTCATACAGTGTCCCATAGAGCTTTAATTCCAGTGTTGTTTCCTCTGGTCAATATGTCTGCCTCAGCGTTTCATGCTCAGAACACTCTTGAAGTATATATTTGGCACTGTGTGCTGCCTGTCCACATGTACACATGGCCGTGTTGCCAATATTGAACTGTGTATACATGTGACTGCGGAGTCGGTTGTGTCCTGTTCTGAGACGTAGAATTATAACTTGTTCTGACCTGTTCATAATGTGATAGTCATCTTGTGTTGGTGTTTGTGGCTTTCTTATTGACTTGATCATCTGTTTTTTCTGATGGTAGGTGATTGGTATTTCTGGTTGGTCTTCGGCAGCACCTTCCTTAGCCAGTTGGCCTGCTTTTTCATTTCCTGGTATTCCACAGTGAGAGGGTATCCACTGCATGGTTAGTGGAACGACAATTCGCTAAGTAGTTTTTTCAAGTCTGTTAGTTTTCCAGACTGGAGAGCTTGAAGCACTGACCTTGCATCTGTCAGGAATACTACAGGCTGTAGGCCAGAGTTGGAGTTCTGTAGTTATTTAGGTGCCACACTAATTGCCTGGATTTCTGCATCATAATTATTGCAGAATTTTCCTGTCGGTGTTCTGATTGTATCTCTATACTTGTGTGGATATTCTATATATACACCTGCACCTCCATTCCTCACATCATTCTGTGGTGACCCATCTGTGTATACACTGACCCATATATCTTGGGATATTCCTCATCAAGGAAACTGAGGGAGACTGTCCTTCGCTGCACACTATTCTTTTCGTCGTCGCTTAGTATTCCTTTCACATGGGTCTGAATGTATATTGACATTCCATGCCTTTCACTCCACGGGGTTTGTTCTGCTACGTACCTTAAGGGGATGTCAACTTCAGGTAGGTCTGTAAGTTGTCTACGGAGTCGTTTAGCTTGATGGATAAAGCTGCTTCTTTTCAGTCGCCCCATTGCTAGATTTTGGAATCTTTCCTTCATTGGATGACTTGGCATACACTGAAACTTTTCTGCTTGAATTAGTACTTTTGTGTCTCTGCGTTCGCCAAGTGTTTGAATTCTTCCCATTTTCTGCATCTCTGCTATGTGTGTTGATTTCATTGCTCCCAACATTATTCTAAGTGCCTGGTTTTGCACTTGATCTAGATCTTGTAATGTTGTGTTTGATGCAGCACACCACGCAGCTGAACCATATTCAAGGTGTGGTCTGATGCCATGCTGGCAAACTTTACTGAGTATATTTCCACTGGCTCTCCATGTTGTACCACTTAGTGTTCTCAGGATAGCTAACTTCCTCCTGGCTTTTGTTGTTGCATTGTTTATGTGCTGCTTCCATGTCAGCTTATCATCAAAAGTAACTCCGAGGTATGTGAGCTGTTTGTCTTCTTTCAAGAGCTATCCATCTATCTTGATATGACCAGCTTTTTGTTTTGGTGAGAAGGTAAAGAGTGTAGTGCTGCACTTATCTGTGTTAATGCTGACACACCATCTATTTGCCCATAAGGTTAGGGCATCGATATCTCTTTGTATTTGTTTAGTGGGCACTGTTGCATGTTCTTCCGTGCACCAGATCACCAGGTCGTCAGCATACATTGCCACTTTGATCCCGTGTGGTAGTTCAGCAACTAGGTCATTGATGTAAACCAAGAAAAGTGTGGGTGACGGGACTCCTTCCTGTGGGACTCCATGACGCAGTAGAACTTTCTTGCTCTTGTGACCATCTAATTGTACCCTGGCTCTTCTATTATGCAGGTATGCTTTTACCCATTTGTACATTCTTGAACTAACCCTGCAATTTCGCAATTTCTTTAGGAGCCCTTCTTTCCAGACCTTATCAAATGCTTTCCTGATGTCTATCCATGCTGCTAGTACCAGTTTCTTATCTTGGAAGGCATCCTCAATCTCTTGTGAGAGGTAGGTTGCCTGGTCTTCAGTAGAGTAGCACTGTCTGAAACCTGCTTGCTGTGATACCAGAAGGTTTTCACTTTCAAGGTACCACTGCATCCTAAGATTGATAATGCGTTCCATTGTTTTGCATAGACAGCTTGTGAGGCTGATGGGCCTGTAGTTGGAGACAGTGTTGTCATCTTTTCCTGATGCTTCTCTCCACGACTGTGGTACATTACCTGTGGACCAGCTTGTGTTAAAGATCTGCAGTAGCTTTGCTCTTGCTGCAATTCCCAGGTTTCTAATCATTTCATTGGACACTCCATCAGCTCCAGGGGACTTTTTCATTTTCAATTTGGATATTGCATGCTCCAGTTCTCTCATTGTGATTGGTGCCTCCATGACTTCAGGTATAGGTTCGCCTTGTCCAATGGTTTGCTGGTTCTCTCGAACCTCCTGTTGTCTGTCTGGGCTGACTTTGACATTATTGTCTTCTGCAAAGGAATCTGCAAAGTAATCAGCTGCATATTTACCTGTTAAAATGTTTCTATCTTTATAAAGTGTGATCCTGGTATTTCTCCCTGTACCTTCATCATTTAGTTGCTTTACAAGTTTCCATAATTTCCTAGTATCTCTTCCTAGGTTCAGCGACTCTGTCTTTTCTTTCCAGCTGCTCCGTCTGGCTTGTAACTTGGCTCTTTGAAATTTAGCCTTTGTTTGCTGATATTTGTAGTGATGTTCTTGGCTAGGTCTAGATGTTTCCATCTCATTTTGCAGCTTTTCCAGTTCATCATTCCAGTAGGGTTTGTAGTTTTTGCGTGCCCCCCCCCCTGTGTATGGTTTTACTAGCAGCATGTAGTATACATCTATTAAATTCACTCACTGCTCTATTGATGTCTTTGTCCAAGTTCATGTCCTTAGCTTGAACACTGGTTAAATGCTGGTACAATTTCCAGTCTGCCCTTTTATAGTTCCACCTAGTGAGCGTGCTGCTGTCCTTGGTAAATTCATTGTGGATTTCCAGAAATACTGGTCTGTGGTCACTACCCCCAAACTGCTTTCCAATGACACGTGTGATGTTCCATTCCAAGCCTGATGAGTGGAATGCCAGGTCTGGTGTAGAGGTGGTGTGCCATGCTCTCGAGTAGAAGGTTAGTGAGTCTGCTGGCTGGTTAATAAGGATGAGATTATTTTCATCCTGCCAGCTCTCAAGTTCCTCACCTCTCTTTTCGATATGATCGTAACACCAGCTCTGAGAGTGGCTGTTGAAGTCACCACACACCATAAGTCTCTCTTTGTCTGGAATTGTGTCTAGTGCCAATGGTTTATCATATCGGCAGTAGTAGTTCAGGAGATGGAATTCTGCACTGTCTGTTTTTAGGTGGAGCATCTGGTATTCTGCCCCTTCCATATATACTTCCAGCTGACATGCGCTGATATTGCTTTTAACAAGTGTCTGAATTCCACCCTTTCGCCTGTCCTTTCTGTAAGAGCTGTAGCACTGGTAGCCTCTGATTTTGAAGGCTATGTCGCTGCTGAGGTTTGTTTCTTGGATACAGCATATATTAACTTGTTCTTCACTGAGGACATTTTCAAGTTCCAATTATTTGCTGTATCCATCTCTTTTACTGTTGACACCCTCAGCATTCCAGTGCATTATTTTTATTGGTCGTTTGTTTGTTTGGCCAGTAGCTATATTCCCTTGCCTCCTGGCTCCTCGGGGCAATTGAGAAGGACTTCCAGTAACTGAGGTTGGCCCTTTCGAGTTATAGGGCCCGGCACCTTCCCTGCCTGAACGTCCGCCAAATGGCAGGCACCATAACTATTTATAAATACAGACATGTTTCCATTGTGTTTTGTGCGTGGCATCCTGATTATATGTGCGCCTTTTGGCTGGATGCCTCCGTCTTCAGCACCCTGCTTACGTGGGCAGGACTATGGTCCTGCTCGAGTGGGACTGCCCGACCAGTCTTAGTTTCCAGCTCCTGATGGCTGAACTAAGCTCCATCACCACTACACGGTGCTGGCCTCAATGGGGCAGGTGCTTATATGAAAACCGACAGAAACCCAATTCAAAAGACTGCTTTCTTTATTATACGAACTTGAAGGGTCATGGGCTGTCAAGAGCTTCCTGCTCACAACTGATGGGATTACATCGCAATCATCATAATAATCATCATCATACGCAAGTAAGAATAATTGCTATAACTTTCATGTGTTTTGTTTTTATTAATCGACTGCGATAATACCTTTATGTGACCAACAAAGACGGATATTTAGCTCCCTAAATTAAATGATTGATTTTATTCTCTGTAAAGATATTGTGCCCATCCATTTTTCATGGCTGCCCGAGGATTGGCGGAGGAGAGATTAAAACCAACACCGAGAACCAAACATTTAGAAAATGAAAGTGCAATGAATTAATATTCCGTCATAACGATAGCTTTGATCTTCTTGTCGTCACTGGCATGATAACAACAATGCATGTTGATACATGTATCCATAAATAACTAGATTTAGCCAGTGATATTTAATCCGCGACATCTTCTCAGCAATAATTAACAACACAGAACACACGAACACAATATAACAATATTGCATTGATTATAATCACAATTTGTAGAGTGCAAAAATACAAATAAACTCGAAAAGCAAATAGCTTCATAAACCATGTCTGTCATCAATTATACCGTTCTACTGTCTCATCACAATAAACAAACTGGAAAGTGGGAGATTGGAGGCAACAGAGATGTGGTTCTACAGAAGAATGCTGAGAATAGCATGGACTGCCAGAAAAACTAATGTAGAGGTGTTAAAAGAGTTAAATGCGAAACGAACCTTAATCAACAATATAAGAAAATGCAATCTTTTTTTTTTGTCCACTTCATGAGACAGGCAGGTTTAGAGAACATAATCACAACAGGCAAGATTGAAGGCACCAGAGACAGAGGGCGACAACGTGAGAAAATATTAGACAGGTTGACAACCTGACACGGCAAAGAAACAACAACGACTTTGATACATAATACTGTGGACAGAGAGCTGTGGAGAGCCATGACCGCCAATGCCACCCGGCATGGCACTTGATGATGACTGTCTCATCGGGGAACTGCATCTAATGTGATGCAATTGTCTTTTTTCGTGATTTGCATGAAAATAAAAAGCACGATAAATATTAAATAAATGTTTCACTTTAGAAAGTGTACACGACATGTTTTTTTTATGTGACTTAAAACACATATGTACTCGTATATTGCCACGTGTATGTGAATATTGTCATATTTCTCTGTACAGTGTAACATATATGTTTGTATATTGTCACATTGCAGAGTATATTGTCACATTTCTGTGTATATTGACAATGTATCATTATTATATGTCTGTGTGTATTACCACATTTCTGAGCTTAGTGATACATTTCTGAGTTTAGTGCCAAATTTCTGAGCTTAGTGCTATATTTCTGAGTTTACTGTTACATGTCAAAGCTTAGTGCTACATTTTTAGCTTAGTGCTACATTTCTGAGCTTAGTGTTACATTTCTGAGCTTAGTGTTACATTTCGATGCTTAGTGCTACATTTCTGAGCTTATTGTTACATTTCTGAGCTTAGTGCTACATTTCTGAGCTTTGTGCTACATTTCTGAGCTTAGTGCTACATTTCTGAGCTTAGTGTCATATTTCTATGGATAAGTTTGACAGTTCTCTATATTCTGACATTTCTACGTGTATCCATAGTATGTCAAATTAAAATTTATACTGCCACATTTTTGTGTATATTGTCCCATTTTTATCTACATTTTCAACTTTAAGGGGAATATTGCTTCATTTACTGCTATATTGTCACATGTTTTAGAATATCGTCACTTGATGTGCATAGTGTCACTCTTCACACAATATTGTCACATGTATGTAGACATATAGTGCCACTGTTTTAGCTGTATTGTCACATGTATGCCCATAATGTCACTTTTCTCACAATATTGTGAAATCTCTGTATTTTCTCATGTGTGTGAACATTGCCAAATGTCTGTGTTCATTACCACATTCCTCTCTATATTGTTACATTTCAAAGCCTCTTGCCAAATGTAAGACTATATTGTGACATTCTTTACTAGACAAAACACCTACTCATATCACTATATATTTTAATGGCGGTGATTCTCTTGTTAACCGTTCTATCTATCTATTTAAATTTACACTTGTGCCGTTAAGCGTCGTGTTGTGGGGGGGGGGGAGGAAGAATTCGGAGTTTTTTGTCTTTGGCCATTTGATTTGCATTGGCCATGGTAAGTACGTGTCTTTTTAGTGTTTATTTATGTCTCTGCCCATCTTGTTCTTGTTCTTTCTCGTGTCTTGTAGCCCGATCTTCTGCTGATATATGCACCATGATGGTTGCGCATTCTCCAATCTCATGACCTGACCAAACCGTCTGGTTTTCGGCGTCTCTATGCAGACTAGACTTGATATAATCTTTACTTGATATAATCTTTACTTGATATAATCTTTACTTGATATAATCTTTACTTGATATAATCTTTACTTGATATAATCTTTACTTGATATAATCTTTACTTGATATAATCTTTACTTGATATAATATTTACTTCTTTCCCGATATCTTTATTTTTCTGGCGGTCTCTTCTCGTGACATGTATAGCTTTCTTCAAACCGATATATTCAGGTAACTGTGATATATTCTTGGACTGATGATGATAGATTTATGTATGTCATTGAAAATCGCTATATATATATATATATATATATATATATATATATATATATATATATATATATATATATATATATATATATATATATATATATATATATATATATATATATATATATATATATATATATTGAAATTTGGTAACCTTAGACATTTGAGTATCGTAACTATCATTATCATTCATGTAATTTATTGGGAGGGGGAATAGGTGGATTTGTTGTGTTGTCGTCCATTTTATTTTCAGGCATAGCTGTTTAATTTTGCTCCATTCCCTATATTGTTTAATGCACGTTTTCAAGGCAGTATTTGTGCTAACTTTATAATTACCATGAATGTCTCTGATGTTAATTGTCTGTTAAATGTACAATGCTTTTGCAATAGTGACATTATTGTGTTCCTGTTTTTACTGTTTTGTCAATTGCATGTCCTGTATTTCCTTGAAAAAACATCTTAAGGTTGAAACCTTGAAAATGTATAATGTTGTATTAATTTACACACGTATCCTATATTATGATAGTTTGTAGGTTCATTGTAAAGGTGAACTACCCTGTGATTTACGCAAGTACTATTGTTAATGTTGGTAACGTCTGTGTCTAGTTTTTATAAGAGAAGAAAACAACTGTGAAACCACCCCCTTCTCTTTCTATTCTTCAAACTAATGATGAACAATTCTATTTTCTCGAGCAAGCTGTCCTCAGAATCTTTCCCGAAACTGTAACGTATTCTGTCAGGACAAAGTGAACCATCTCATGTGTTATGTTTTTTTCTTACCTTCTATAAAGATACTAACTACACTTCATCATTATTTACTACCAAATTTGCTGCTAGAGTAGCAAGAACAGCCTTACAGTTATCAATGTTATCGGGAGTTTCTTTTTTGGAGCTATTTTCTAAGAAATTTCTTCCGCTATGTTCATTAATAGTTTCTATAAGCACTAATTTGTTCAGGTGTTTAAAATCATTTCTTTTATTTCGATTAATTGTTTCTTTCTTGAAATTTCAATAATTTATAAATTGCCATAGATACCGTTAGATGCTCAGCAAATTAATCTCACTGTTATTTATTTTTTTATATTCCCAAATTGAACTTAACAACTGTAGTGATGCTGATAAAATTGGAATAGGGTATTCGTAGTGATAAAAGTGGAATATAGTGTCGTGGTGACAAAACTCAAATATGATAGTCGTAATGATAGAAATGGAAGATGGCAGTCGTTGTGATAGAACTCAAATATGATAGTCGTAATTTTTTCGTCTTCTTTCATTCACTTGAAACATGTCTATATCTGTAATTCTCCTGAATAAAACTCACTGTCTTTTGTATTTCATACAGTGGCATATAAAGCTTTTATTCCAGTGTTGTCTCCTCTGGCCAATATGTACACATGGCTATGTTACAAATCTTGAACTTTGTGTACATGTGACTGCGGAGTCGATTGTGTTCCGTTCTGAGGCATACAATTATAACTTCTTCTGATCTGTTCATAATGTGATAGTCATCTTGTGGTGATGTATGTGGCTTTCTTATTGACTTGATCATCTGTTGTTTTTTTCTGATGGTAGGTGATTGGTATATCTGGTTGGTCGTCGACATCACCTTTCTTAGCCAGTTGGTCTGCTTTTTAATTCCATGGTATTCCATAGTGAGAGAGTATCCGCTACATTGTTACCCTATAGTGGTAAGACATCTCTTTAAGTAGTATTTATACGTCTGTTAGTTTTCCATACTGGAGAGCTTGAAGTACTGATCTTGCATCTGTCAATAATACCACGTGCTGTGGGTCAGGTTTGGCGTTCAGTAGTCCTTCAATTGCCGACCTAATTGCCTGGATTTCTGCATCATAATTGTTGTATAATTTCTGCATCATAATTGTTGTATAATTTCTGCATCATAATTGTTGTATAATTTTCATGTTGGTGTTCTGATCGTATCTCTAGGAATTTGTGAATATCCTATACATACGCATGCATCTTCATTCCTCACTGCATTCTGTGAATACTCTGACCAATATGTCTTTTGGATATTCCTCGTCCAGAAAAGTCAGGATGACTGTCCTTCGCTGCACACTGTTCTTTTCGTCCTCGCTTAGTATTTCTTCCACGTGGGTCTGAATGTATATTGGCATTCCATGCCTTTCACTCCAAGGGATTTGTTCTGGTACAGATCTTAAGGGGCTGTCAATTTCAGGCAGGTCAGTGAGATGTCTACGGAGTAGCTTGATGTATAAAGTTGCTTATTTTCAGTCGTCTCATTGCTTGAATTTGGAATGTTTCCTTCACTGGATAGCTTTGCTTGCACTTAAACTTTTCCGCTGGTATTAGTACGTTTGTCTCTAAGTTCGTGTTCGTCAAGTGTTTGCATTCTTCCCATTTTCTACAT
This sequence comes from Meghimatium bilineatum, assembly GCA_034231615.1. Classification (NCBI taxonomy): domain Eukaryota; kingdom Metazoa; phylum Mollusca; class Gastropoda; order Stylommatophora; family Philomycidae; genus Meghimatium; species Meghimatium bilineatum. The sequence goes on from CM067321.1 coordinate 14,043,312, forward strand.
CACTAGTATGGGTGTTGATTTCATTGTTCCAAGCTTAATCCTACGCGCGTGGTTTCTCACTTTATCTAGATCTTGTAATGTGATAAAGGACACCACGCAGCTGAACCATATTGCAGGTGTGGTCTTATGCCTTGCTGATAAATTTTACGGAGTATATTCTCACTGACTCCTCAAGTGGTTCCACTTAGTTTTCTCAGTTTTCTCAGAATATGTCTGCACTCTGACTACCATGTTTATTTTGGAGACTCTCCACTGATGATAGTGATTTGATTAAAATTATTACTTTTTCAGAATGGATTGAGCTGTTACTTCTAACGTTTTCTCATAAAATTCCTATTAGTCCAAATGTCAATATTGAGTTTTCTCCTTCCAATGAAAAGCACGGAAATGTTGGATATTCCAAGGTAAGAAACGCTGTATTCTTCTTCTTCAGCGTTCGCTCTAAAATAACCACAACGAATATTTCGTGTGATTTCCGCAGCGGAGCGTGATGTACATTGTGCTGCAAATTCCACAGTAGAACTGTGATTATTTGCACCCCGGTTGGCCACTTGTGGTAAGGACGTCCGAGGTCCAGCACATCCGTTTTCGTCATTCCTTTATTTCGGGTTTAGTCCCTAGTCCGTGACAACATGTGTATCTGTCGCAGAGCACGCTGGTATGTAGTGCCTCTTCGCCAAGACGCTTGTCGAGCGCGTATATCTGGCACGAGGTGCTTCACCGTCTATAAATCCATCTCTATAAAATGGACGAACTCTGCCTGTTTCCATCGGGTACCGAACCTTTTCTCATCCGCGAGCCTGGTTCCGTATGAGGAAGAACTCACCAGAAGAGTTGGACCCTGGCTCGTTCGCCCTCCTACCCGAGGCGTCGTTCACAGACATCGTGAACCCCTCGCACAAGTTTGAGTCTCACACCATGCGTTTGAGAGCTAGGCGTTCTCGAGCTGAGCGACCTTGTCACAATAGCGCCTGAGCCCATCGGGTTATTAACCCTTTCTCTTCGCGAGCATATTTCCGGTATAGTATGGATCGATATTAGAGTTGGTTTAGGTCTTCTTGCTTTTCCGAGCGCCCACGATTGGGTCTGGGTCTCTGCCTATAAGGATCACAGGTAACTAGAAGCTCGACTCGAGCTAACAGAGCTTATAGTTCCCTTTCCTAGGAATTTTTATATATTTTCATTTGCAGTTCGCGCTGTACTCTGGCGCTGTTATGCCCATTCATTGTGTCATTGTACTCATTATGACATATATGTGTTTCTCTCCATGCACTCACCTTTACCTGCCTTTTACATTGGCTGCCTCTCCAATGTTCTGACTGGACTAACAGGCGTCACTGTATGTCGACAGTGTCGCTCTATGTGATGATGCAAATGGTGTCGGAGATATTGTCTGTCTCTTTTGCAATCAAATCTCTTTCCATCTGCTTCCTCCACATTCTCGGACACGATCCCCAAATGATGTGCCCAGAATCAGCTCCAGCTGCTGTTTTCTGTTACCAGGGTGCACCACGAGGAGGTACATTTGGGATCTTGGTTATCTGCTAACCCTGGGTCCGCCTAGAACAATGCGCTCCCTTTGCGCCTCAGAAACGCTGTATGAGATCAGTGCCGATAGGTCGTTGTCCTAGATAAATATTTTTTTCTGTGGGAATTGTATCAAAAAGGGAAATCTGTTCACTCCATTTATATTTTTCTTTTTAGTTTTAGCAGCATTTTCCAGTGACTGTTGCTAAGTTTATTTACATCTAGAAGTTTATATAATAATAATAAGGCTTGCATCTATCAGGGTCGTAGACCCACTCGATACATTAGGGTAGTAGGAGTGCCACACTCGATACTTCATAGTAGTAGGAGGGCAACACTCGATACTTCATAGTAGTAGGAGGGCAACACTCGATACTTCATAGTAGTAGGAGTGCCACACTCGATACTTCATGACAGTAGGAGTGCAACACTCGATACATCAGGATAGTAGGTGTGCAACACTCTATACATCAGGATAGTAGGTGTGCAACAATCGATACATCAGGGTAGTAGGAGTGCAACAATCGATACATCAGGGTAGTAGGAGTGCAACAATCGATACATCAGGGTAGTAGGAGTGCAACAATCGATACATCAGGTTAGTATGTGTGCAACACGCTATACTGCATGGTAGTAGGAGTGCAACACTCTATACATCAGGATAGTAGGTGTGCAACAATCGATACATCAGGATAGTTGGAGTGCAACAATCGATACTTCATGCCAGTAGGAGTGCAACAATCGATACTTCATGCCAGTAGGAGGGCAACAATCGATACTTCATGCCAGTAGGAGTGCAACAATCGATACACCACGGTAGTAGGAGTGTCACACTCGATACATCAGAGTAGCAGGAGTGCTACACTCGATACATCAGGGTAATAGGATTGCCACACTGTATATTTCAGGGTCGTGACACCGTCAAGGTCGTAGGAATGCCAGAGTGGGTACACCAGTGTTGTAGGAATGACACACTATATCCATCAGGTTCGTAGGTATGCTATCACTATAACTTGAATTCATGACATGAGCATTTCATTAACCTCACCTCAGCTTCACATTAACTGGACACTTTGACATCAACATGGTTCATGCGGACATCAGCATCGCTTCAGCTGGACACCATCTTAACTTTAACATCTCTTTAGATTGACCATGACATTAGTGTCACTTCAGAATGAATTTAGACTAACAATAATATGATTTTCGAATAATTTCAGCAAAGCTTTAGAAAGACATCACTACGAATTTAGAATGACATAACTATACGATTTTAATGGTATCACAATGATTTTAAAATGACAACACCATGACTTTAGAATGATGTCACCATGACTTTACAATGGTATAACCATGACGTTAGAATGACATCACCATGATGATAGAATTACATTAGCATTGCAATAGAAGCGATCACCATTACTTCGCAATGACATCAGGGTCGTAGGGGTATCACGCTGAATACATCAGCACAGAATGCCCTCCAAACAGCTATGTCATCAGTCATTCGGAGAAATGTAGAAAAATCCGGATGTCTATTCTGTTTCTGCCATGTTTGTATGTCAAAAGGTCATCTGCATATCTTAGTATCCTGCCGGGCCCAGTGTCTTGAAGCTGCGCTATTTTGTATGTGTAGACGTTAAATAGTAGATATTCCAGAAATATCCGTGGGATTCTTAACGCATGATATGTTAAGTGACATTTAAAGCACATAAAACATAATATATTTAGCGAAATTTGAACAACACAGAAACATGCTATATTAATTATATCTCTTAATTATATGCAACACCTATCGATTGTCAGTGTCGTGGCTGCTGGCAATCGTGTTGCACTTGTAATTTGTATTGCTTTCGTGTAGAATGTACAAATCCCGTGAGGAGACCTATGCACTTTTCATTCCCATGGCCATTCGCTCTCTGACTCATGACAAACACGGGGCTAATTAATCCGCACACCCATTTCTTCACCCATTTCCGCAAACAGTATGTATATATTGTATTGGTGCGTTATAATAAGTTTCAGTATATATTTAGTTAACTAGACACAAAAACAAGCTTGTACAAAGAGGTAATAATTATTAACACAAGGCTAAACAATTGGCCTAAATGTTTATTTCCAAATATTGACTATTTAAAAAAAAAGATATACAAGTCGTGCAATATAAAGAAATAGGTGATGTAAATAGAATAACGGGATTGTAAACATGTTTTACAAATCACTTACATAGAATCGACGTTTCGCCTACAAGGTCTCCATTAAATAAAGAACACACAGTACAATGGGCAAAATATATCATTTAGATCAATTAAAGGCATGATGCGCCCATGTGTTGTCGGGGCCCGAGATGGGAACATATAATAGCAACAGAGTTACCAGCCGGAAAGGTCCGCTTTTGATCGGTATCATTCCTGATAAAATCATTCTCTGGACTAGTTTCAACAAGAACCAGATAACCCAGTGTTAAAGTTTCAGTGGACAAGCCCCACATTGACCATTAAACAGACACGGTCATGGTGTGTTAGCATCCGATAATCGCACCTTCACCGACACAAGAGATCAAATGTGGGGTTATGTTGACCTAATTCCGTTGCTGTGATAGTGGAAAAATAATCCTCATCACTACCCCTCCCATTGGTTTATCATAACCGGTAAATGGAAATTTCCGCTAACACCCACCCTACACAATGCACTGGCATTTGTCAGACCAGACCGGGTAGAGTCGGGAGACCGTGCCTCCCAGTGACCTATATGCCTTATTGGTTGTGTGGTTCCAAGCCGAGAGCCGTTGGCTGCATTAGCCCAACCAGCTGCATTGCTGCGTTTCGGTGCTGAGTAGCAGAGAATACAGTAGTTTGTTGAGATATACACCGCAGCTGGATTGCTGCGTCAAACTCCCAGAGTTGCCTGTATACTACTACTGACGCACAAGCAAGTCACCGTCATATAACATTGTGCATAAGAAGAAATACTTGTTATTACATCAAATATAAAAGTGGACGCACAAGAAAGTTCATATAACATTGTGCATAAGAAGAAATACTTGTTAGTACATCAAATATAACAGTGGATGCACATGCACGCTAGCGTCATATAACATAGTGTATAAGAAGTAATAATTGTTATTACATGAAAAGTAAAACTGGACGCACAAGAAATTCAGCGTCATAAAACATTGTTTATTTAAATTTAAAAAAATAATTGGTAGTACCTGAAATAGAAGACAATCATCATCATTAAACCAATACTCTTTCATGTTCACTGAGGTGCCGCTCTGGAAACACATTTCTTGTTTTGTCTTGTCCACGTGTACCGCTAGGCTTCATGGGGAACGAACGTCTTCTTTCTTTAGCCAAGTGTGATGCCGCTGTCATAGTGTAGCCTTAGTGGTCTTGTATTTCTCTGATATTATCTATCCATCTGCGTCTGAGTCTTCCCATGTTTCTCTTTTCAGATTATCGTTATTTCTATCTAAAAAATGAGATATTTTTCCAATCTGATTAAGTGATAGAACAATTTCATCTTGTGTGTGTGTGTGTGTCCATGTATTCTTTGCACGATATTGTGTTCATCAGTTTTATAATAGTGTAGTTGTTTATTATATATATTTTTGATACCGCTAGTGCTGGTCTCATGCACTTCATTTCGCACACGGCTTGTTTTTGTTCTAGTTTCCCTGTCATGGTCCAGGTCTGCAATTTTAACTTTTGGTAAAATTGTGCGAGATGAAAGCTGTGGTATTTATTGTGACCACAAATGAAAGTCCAGTTCAATATTTCAAGACTAATCACATGGAATATGTGGTTTCTTTCTATGTGTGTTAGTGAGAGATCACGGTGTAGCCATGTGACATTCCTAATATAACACTAAGTAGAGATTAAGAAATCGTCAGTGAGAACACAATGATTCGCAGTAAAATGGAGAGTTTTCTGATGACTACTACTAGTAATATTACACAACGAAGGAAACAAACATATTAAATTTGCTACAATCAACATCTGTGAAATAAAAAATAAGAAACAAGACCTGATAGACGAAATAAAACAGAGAAGCATCAAAATACTAGGACTAGTAGATCCTAGGAGTAAAGAAAGAGGTTGTACGAAACTATATCAACATTACACTTTCCGATACAGAGGAGTTGTCCCAATTTCAAGAGGAAAACACGGAGTGTGCTTTTTCATAGATCTGATTTTCGCTAAGAATATAGTTCTAGTTAAACATCACATTGAACGATCAATGTCGGTCACGATTATAATATAACATGTAAATACAACATTTATACAGACGTATGTCCTATGTAACACACCAACAATAACGAAATGACAGAACTGTTTTGACGATATAAAGAGATTAATAAATAACAGCAAAAATGAAAATGACCTATATATTTTGGGAGATTGAATGCACACCTTAGCGGAAATAGAAAGGAATAGAGGAATGTCATGGTCATTTCGGCGACACAAGAAACAAGATTAACGATAACGTCTATAAAATAATAGATACATGTATATAGCACAACCTCTATATAACGAACGCCTTCTTTAAACATATACAGTCACAAGTGTACTCATGATATAAATGGAACAGCTTGGAGTGCACGAGCCAGATAGATCTTATACTCACAGAAAGAAACATTAGACAAAAATAACAGTCCCACGAGTAATACCTAATATGTGTGCAGAGACTGACCGTAAGGCAAGAATAATAACATTCACAACACACCGTACTAAATAACAAGCACAAAAAATGCACAAAGCACCAATGACAACTAGATATATAGAAATTGGAATAGCTAAACCAGCGCAAAAATATATTCAGGAAGTTAACGAAAGATTCACAAAGCTACAAGATAACGCCCAACACATAGAAGAAGAATGGAAATATTTCAAAAATTCCATCATAAAAATAACAGGAGACAAATGCAGATATAAAAACCATAAAGACACAACCGAAAGCAACATCTAAGTGGACAGAAAATGTAAAGAACGCAACGAAAGATAAAAAACAATAGTACAAGAAATGGACAACAATGCAGAAAGCAAGGACTTTACTTAGAATACAATACAGCAACTAATAACACCTCGAAAATCATGAAATCTACTAAAAAGAAAAGTCATTGCAAGAAAATAGATAAATGTTATCAACAAAGTACATCACATACGAATATCATACAGAGAACATATCACCAACAAAGAACATCAATTATGAATATCATAACTCGATCATATCGTCAACAAAGAACATCAGTTACGATTATCATGCGAGATCATATCACCAACAAAGAAGTATGCAAAAGAATTCATAAAAGAATTTATTGATTATTACACATTCTGTCAAGAGTCAAAGAACATACCGGAAAAAGTAAACTGTTCTTGGCATATCAAGAGAACTTCAGGACTTGGAAAAACAAAATATTCTGGAAGAGTTCAGTGTCTGATACACAAAAACCGAACAAACAGATGTTGTAATGACGAAACATATAGCGGACAGAATTGAATTTCAACACCTATTGTGGTAGCGTGTAAAGATGCTTTACTCGTTATATCCAAGGTAACATACATGAAACAACGTTACAACTCTGTAACTCCAAATTCCCATATAGTGAACTTTATTTACTACATTCGTCAAATAAAGTAAGTAAACATCATATCAATTCTGAATGCAAATATGACAGTCCAATAATTCTGGAATCTATCAACAATATGTGTATCCCATATTCTGGAATCTTTCTACAAAATACTTGTATCCAATAACCTGGACTCTGTCAAAATGTGTGTATCCAGTATTCTAGAATCTATCAACAAAATATGTGTATCCAAATATTCTGGATCTTCAACCAAATAAGCGTATCCAACAGTATGGATCTATTCTGTAAATACAGAGTCTCCTTCTTCCGGCACACGTCCGGCGCTGGCCCAAACTCAGACTCCCCAGTTTCGAGCACAACCGTGCACTCCAAAGCTCAACTCCTCTAGTCCCGAGCACAACTGTGCGCTCCGAACTCCAAATCTCAACTCCTCTAGTCCCGAGCACAACTGTGCGCTCCGAACTCCCAAATTCAACTGTCGTGATTTCAAAACCCAAAACTGACTACCCCCAAAACTGATCTAACTCCCCAAACTAACTAATAGCTCATTCTCCCCCCCCCCCCCAACTCACCTCTTTCAACCAATATATGCGTTCATTCACATCACAATCACCCTGTCCATCCCGATACGTACTTCAAAGTGTCTGAATCTAGTCCGGCGATTACTCTGTGTTCTTTTACAGCCGGCAGTGTTGACTGCGGTGTACAATTTGGGCGTGTTCGGCCCTTTGTATTCCATGTTGCCATTAACATTTACGGACAGACGGGTCAAGATTCATTATATGATATTAATCCCCGTTAATTGCTACCCTCTGCTTTCAGTGGTCCTAATGTGTGCCGGCCTGTCCACTTCTCTATTATCCCCAAAAGAATGTGTGAGACTCTTACTCTCATATTACGGTACATTTCCCAAGAGGTTTGGGAATTGGGACATATGATACTATTACACTATCAGTGACCGACGAGATAAATTTCAAAGTGGATTTAGTAAACTTTGTCAAAATTGCGACAAATGACAGGACGGTTTTGAGTTTGACGCCATTTAAAGAGTTAATACGTTTACACTACTGAACCCATTAGTTTACATGTGTTTCCAAGTACTCTAGTTTTAGTTTACATGTGTCTGCAAGTACTCCAGTTTTAGTTTACATGTGTCTGCATTTACTCCAGTTTTAGTTTAGATGTGTCTGCAATCACTTTAGTTTTAGCTGGAATTTGAGTGCTGTGATGTTTTTCCATTCTTGAACTTTTCCCACTTGTCCATAATGACAGGGATCGTGTAAATAATAGGATTTGCTGCTGAATTAATAGGAAGAATGATAACAGTTATCCAGGCGTAAGCATCATTGCTAGTCTCTTGTCCAGCAAGCGCTAATAAACCCATCAATCCTACAGGAAACCAGCAGACAAAGTTGGCTAGAAGTACAAGAGAAAGTTGTTTGGCTACTATTATATCTTTTGCTAAACGAGAAGATGTGCTTGAGGTTGTCTTAGACATTCTATTATTTGACATTGCTCTAAAAATGGCTGTTTGTCCAAAAGCGATGACCAGAAACATGATGAAATTATATACGATGAACACGGCAAATGAGTACTCCCATCCATTGAGTCGCTGAGTTTTTAATGGTAGACCAACACACATGGCGTTAGATGAATATATTTCAAACTTGAACACAACTGGAATCAGTGCAATAATTAAACCTATGATCCAAGACAAAAGTAGAGCAATCGTTTTAGTAATGTTAGAAAACTTGATTTGACCAAATGGAAACTTCATGATCAAGAATCTGTCCAGAGTGATGAGAAAAATAAAATATGTGGATGTCTCAATAGAAAGTGTAACAAGAAAACCTGCAAGTTTACATACTATACTTTTTCTCCAGATCTTGTCGTACAGAACATACACGCCACGATATTTATAATCTGCTCCAGCAATAATACAAAGATAGACTCCCATAATAAAGTCAGATATACCCAGGTTTGTCACAAACAGACCATATCCTGTTGCCAAAACTGACCTGTCCCAAATGATACGATATACAATAACAGTCAAGTTCCCAATAACAGCAAGAACAACGAAGACCCAGAGAAGAACACGCTGAATGCCAATTCCTACAAGATCGTAACACGAGGAAATGGCATTCTCAGGACCATGGCAAGTTTCAGAGGGAATGTTGTCTCCCCGTATTTGAGGACAACACATTTCAAAAGTATCAGTGTACAGATTTTTGGTAATTGTAAGACCATCAAAATAATTAACATTAAAATGTGTTATGTAGACTCCACGTAGATCCAATGTTTGCATAGTAAAGTTCTTAGGAAATAGTTCTCCATATAGATCAGTGATGAGTGTAGAGCTCAAGTTTAAATATTTCAAATTAGGTAATCCATCAAAAACACTCAGGTTTAAAGATTTCAATCCTGTATATGAGAGGTCAAGTATTTCAAGGAATTCCAATTTCAACTCCATGATACTAACCAATCCCATATTATAAGACACGTTTAAATAACGTAAATATTTGAATCTGCAGGAAGCAATATCACCTTTAATTGTTTCTATATTATTGTAACTAATGTCTAAAGTAACAATTTTAGAAGTTTTGTTAGTAAAAAAGTTGGGAAACGTGTTCAGATGACAATTATATAATTTCAATTCTTGCAAGTAGTTTAGTTTGGATCCTGAAGAAGATACATGCAGTAAAGATAGATCGATTCCAGATAAATCCATGTATCTGGTTCTTTCATCAATAAAATCTAAACTCGTTAACTGAATCGATCTGTTGTAATTGGATACCGTGACTGTTCCAGATACGCAGCTGAAACCGTGGGTACACTTCATGTTACAATCTAATTCATCATCTTGTTCTGGACATTCAGGATGACCGTCACAAACTAGATCAGGATGGAGACACATCTCACTATTAAAACATTTAAAATTTCCAGTGCATGGACCTAACATATCCCCTCTTTCATCTTCTCCTTTAGGACAGTCTGCTTTTTGGTCAAGGACATAATGTTGTGGGATGCAGTAATTATTCAAACATTTAAAATATCCTTCTTGACATTTAAATTCGCTACAGTTTTTCAGATGAGATGCATCTCTACAGCCGATAATAATTCCGTAATTGTCTTCAAGATAGACACACCTGGGGGCCCAGATTACATGCCCCAATATGTTGTAGCAAGTGTCAGCTTTTTCTAGTTTTCCGATTGTCTCGTCCAAGTTTTCCAGTTCTCCAACTACACCTGGTTTCTGACAGTCTTTCTTGCTATCGTTAAGTTGATCGAATGTTACACAAGTATCTTTGTTACAAATAAAAGCGCAGGTCTTATTGTCTTTCAAATATTTATTGAGTGTATGAGCTTCATCATCTATCTGACTCCGACAACTGCAAACTGTACAATCAATTTCTCCATCATTGACAAACTGTAGAGGTAAACATGAACCGTCACAGCATTGTACACCTGAACATTTGTCCATGTTGTCAGTTTTGTCTTTGTCTATGCAAGTATCATCACGAGACTGTATCACACAGATAGATTCATCTCGCCTGTTCCTGCAGTCATCAAAACCATCGCATACATACAAGTAGGAAATATATCTGAGATCGACTTCATCTTCCCCACAATCGAATACAGGAAATGAACCATCAATTTTTTTATTGGGATTGTTACGTTGATTTGAGCCCATCATATCTGCCGATATAGAAACAATATTACCTTCTTGTATCTTGAAATACCCTTTACTTAATGTTTGGTTGAAACTTGTGCTCGATGCTGTATTTATTCTAAAAATATCAAATGTACTTGTCAAAACTATTTCACAAAATCTAAACACATTTAATTTTACATTGTAACCAATGTCCAACCAACCATCAACAAAATAACCATTGTTAACTAATTCATCACTAGTATTATTATTTTCGTTCCAGAAAAATTGCCAGGCAACAAATGTTGTGTTATATCCAGGTGTACCACTAAACCAGTTACTAATAACCAATGGATTTGACTGATAATATGACGTCCATCTGAAACGTGTAGGAACTTTCGATTCTCGTTGAAGTCCAATGAAAATTTGAAACATTGAATGAGTTGAATTAATTGTATATCTGCTGTTATTAACTCTTTCTCTGAAGTATGACGACAACACAGTTCGTAGAAATATCAACTCATCTTCAGTCTCTATTGTTGTTAGAAAACTGTCTTGTGCGATATCAGGGCAAGAGTAGTATTCACTCAGCCAATATCGTTCTCTATCGTAATCAGATATCAAATAACAAGACAGATAATCGATACTATTCTGATATTCATAAAAAAACCAACCTTTGGGACATTCCTGACAAATAGCCATTGGTAAAGCATACATCGGAGCATTTGTGCGATCTGACCATTGTAATATCATTGTATCATTCATGTGAATTAAATAGGGTGCACTGTTGTATACACGAACTACAAAAACTAGTTTAATATGTGTATCTTGTTGTTGTAACGTTTCTGAAAACGATATAAGTTCATCAAAATTATAACCATTCAGAAATATAATAGCAATATGGGTCGCATTCTTACGGACTCCAAGCATTTCCGAAAATAAACGTTGAACAAAACGTAATTGAAATCCAATATGTTTTTGTATGCATTCATGATACTGCTCACTCTCACTAGTTTCGAATATCTCAAGAGTTGAATTAAAGCTCCAGGAGTTTATATCAAGATCATAAATTCCGTCCAAACACCCAAACCGTACAGCAGCAAACAACACACGTGGAGCTGTGCTGTTGTCAGACCGATTAGACATATGCTCGACAAACGTGTTGATCACATTCACTTCAATGCCCAGCGTTCTACAATCCTTTGGTAGCAAGAACAAGATATCCATTTCTTCTGTGGAACAGTTTTCCAATGGAAAATTACTCGACAAACTTCCAGGAATTGCTGAAAAAGGTACAAAAATAATATTAAATAACAACGTATTCTTGATTAGAAACTAGCTTCACGGAACGCGGTGCATTGCCATAAATGATCCGCCCTTTGTTTCAGCAGCTATACCAGTATATGTAGACTCAGAGTCCTGGTCAGATGTTGATTGTGTAATATTCGGGAATTTCCAAAAGAATTTACTTTTCCGTCCTTCACCTCCAGATACTCCCATTTCTAATATTCTCTGTATGTGGACGTTCTCAGTCTCATTGACATTGTTTTCATCTTGACATGAAAATATTACTGCCTTCATTAAGTCTGCTTTATCTTTTCTCAGCATTGTGCCGTCTATCGCTAAATTGCCTGCAAATAAGTCGGCTCACTCGTTTCCTCTGACCCCAGCATGACAAGGGTAGTATATCAATGTAATGCCCAGGATAAGTGAGTTGTTCAATAAGTCCCACCACTCTTTTCTTAGCATGAACTATCTTGCGCAGCATGCTTTGAGAGTATGTGAGTATTACCGACAGATGTTTGTTTGTTTTTCGTTCGCTCCATTGTAACCATCACGGATATCCGTGCGATTTCCGCCGGGAGCGTGATTACGTTGTGCCACCGTTATGCGCCTTGTAGGCCTAGCACATCCGATTTCGGCATGCCTTGACAATTCGGGTGGGCTACCCTTAGCCTGTGACAGCCTCTATATCTGTCTCCAGGCACGCGTAGTGAAGACTCTTCGCCCAGACGATTTTCTTACTCTCGTCTCACTCGAACGAGGTGTTCCACTGTCTATGAACTTGCCTCGTGTAATTGGACGTGTTGTGCCTGTGCCCATTAGGTACTGAACCGTTTCTCATCCATGAGCCAGGTTCCTTAAGGGGAAGAACTCAACAGAGGAGTTGGACCTTGGCTCTTTCGCCCTCTTAGCCGAGGTGTCATTCACCGACATCGTGTACCCCTTGTCCAAGTTCGAGTCTCACACCACGCGTTTGAGAGCAAGGCGTTCTCGAGCTGAGCGTCCTTGTCCCAATAGCGCCTGAGCCCATCAGGTACTGAACCCTTTCTCTCTTCAAGTGTATTTCCGGTGTAGGAAAACATGACAGTAGAGTTGGGCCAGGGCTAAATCGTTGTCCCTTTTGTGCCTGAGCGAATCGAGTACGGAACCCTTTCTCTCTGCAAGTTACTTCCGGTATAGGAAACCTTGACAGTAGAGTTGGGCCAGGACTGCCATCGTTGTCCCTTTCTTGCCTACACCCATCGGGTACAGAACCCTTTCTCTTTGCAAGCATATTTCCGGTTTAGGAAGGCTCGACATTAGAGTTGGGTTAGGTCTTTTGCTTTACCAAGCGCCGATGGATGGGTCTGGATCTCTGCCTGTTAGGAACTCTGGTAACTAGAAGCCCGTCTCGAGCTGACGGAGCTTGTAGTTCCCTTTCCTAGGGACTTTTCACTTTCTATTTGCAGTTCGCGCTGCCCTCTAGCGCTGTTCTGCCCTTTCATTGTTTCATTGTACTCTGTATGAAACATATTTGTCTCTCGCTATGCATTTACCTTTACGTGCATTCTACATTGGCCGCCCCTCCAATGTTCGGACTGGACTGACTAGCTTCACTGTATGCCGACAGTGTCGCTATATGTGGTGATGCTGGTGGTGTCGGAGATATTGTCTGTCTCTTGTGCAGTCAAATCTCTTTCCATCTGCTACCTCCACATTCTCGGACACGATCCCCAAATGATTTGGCCAGAATCAGCACGAGCTGCTGTATTTCTGTTTCCAGGGTGCACCGCGTGGAGGTACATTTGGGATCTTGGTTATCTGCTAACCCTGGGTCCGCCTAGAGCAATGCGTTCCCTTTGCACCCCTACCGACAGATGACAGGGATACTGAATGTTGTTTTGATAATATATTAAGTATGTCCTTCATTGTGCAGTTACTAACTGTTCTTCTCATTATATATTCATATGAATGCGAAAGTTGGAAAGCAACATTCAACTTAGAGCAAAGACTAAACACCTTTGAAAATGAATGTCTTAGAAGGCTACTGAACATATGTTGGTTAGACTTCAAATCAAACACAGTTGTCAGACAAGAATCAAAACAAGAATGTGTATCCCCCTATATTATAATGCGTCGTTGGAATTACATCGGACACACGCTACGAATGGATACTGAAAGACTTCCCTGTCAAGCTTTGATGTGGTCACCAAAGGGCAAGAGAAAACAAGGAAGGACAAAATAAACTTTACGTAGAACTATTACAAGGGAAAGTTTCACCATCGGTATCAGAAACAATGAAGATCTAAAGCAAATTTCAATGAAACGAGAGAAATGGAAATCTATAACATCGCCCATATGTGCCATCTGTGGCCGCAGAGAAACAACTAACCAATGAGATAGTGCTTGAGTATGGTAATAGTGAACATGATGCTGAAAAGTGCTGCGTACAGTGTAATATCAGAGACTATTTCTAACATGAAATGTATCTAACAACTCCATGTTGCTTATTACACGGCAACCATGTAATCGTAAAGCTGCTGAAAGATCTTGATATATATACATATATGTGTCTGTGTGTGTATGTGTGTGTGCGTGCGTGTCTGTGAGTGTGTGCGTGCGTGTGTGTGTATTACATATTCTAAAAAATGTTTCAGTTCACAGTGTCAACGGTTTTTAATAAATCTATGAAATAACCGTAGATCGTACACTGCTGTTTATGACATTTTTCCTGAAGTTGTCAAGCTGCAAATATCATATCTACAGCCCCGATGCTAGCTATAAAGGCACACTTACTTTTTTGGAGGGTGAGTAGGAATGGGGAAAGTATCTTTCCAGTAATCGACAGGATGAGGGTCTACCTATGGTTGTCACATGATTAGCAATGGCCTCTTTTCATGAAAGGAGTTGACGCTAGCAGCAACTTTCAGTTCATGTGGAACACGCTCTTTCGCCCAAAAATGAGTAGAATAGAGCAATCAGTTTCAGCATCATATTGTATCAGACACCTCCAGCCGTGTAGAGACTTCTACATGTGATGAGTCAGTACCAATCGATTTCCCAATGAATGATTGGTTGGTTGCTTTTGTAATTGCATCCATGTTAGTTGTGATGTTAAGCTTGCTATTTATGTGAACTAGTGATATGACATGCGTGTTATAGCTTCATGGTTTCCAGTAGACGGTGGTTGAGGACAACCTCGAAGTGATATGTCCAATATATATGAGGCATCTCTGTTGACAGGCCGCTGCAATTGTCATCAACGATTTGCTTCGAGTAGAAAACATCTTGGGGACAGTAGATCGTCCCTAAGGCATCAAATAATCGTTTGGAATAATTCCTGTCAGCGTGGATCTGAATATCATTTGTTTTTTTGCTGGATGATATATCTTGCATATCTTTTATCTATTATTGCACAATTCTGTGTATTGTTGACAGCTGTTTTCTATGAATGTTGATGATGGGTCATTTTGAGAGGCTATATAAGACTGATGTGTTTCTTCCTGGGTAGCAGTTCCCGGAAGTTTCACTTTTCAATATACAAACTTGGGTTTTTAATAAATTGATATTCCGATTTGTAGTGTTTAACACATCAGAAAATATTCATTCGCAGTATGTGTTGCCTTTGTATCGTCACAGAAATACTGTCACTAGTAGACCGCGTTGTCACAATTTAATCGGAGATAGTTGCTTACCTAGCGTACCTATCTATCTATCTATCTATCTATCTATCTATCTATCTATCTATCTATCTATCTATCTATCTATCTATATATCTGTCTGTCTGTCTGTCTGTCTGTCTGTCTGTCTGTCTGTCTGTATGTATGTATGTCTGTCTGTCTGCCTGTCTGCCTGCCTGTCTGGGTGGCTGGCTGTCTGTCTATCTATCTATCTATCTATCTATCTATCTATCTATCTATCTATCTATCTATCTATCTATCTATCTATCTATCTATCTATCTATCTATCTATCTATCTATCTATCTATCTATCTATCTATCTATATATCTATCTATCTATCTATCTATATATCTATCTATCTATCTATCTATCTATCTATCTATCATCTATCTATCTATCTATCTCTCTATCTATCTATCTATCTATCTATCTATCTATCTATCTATCTATCTATCTATCTATCTATCTATCTATCTATCTATCTATCTATCTATCTATCTATCTATCTATCTATCTATCTATATATCTATCTATCTATCTATCTATCTATCTATCTATCTATCTATCTATCTATCTATCTATCTATCTATCTATCTATCTATCTATCTATCTATCTATATATCTATCTATCTATCTATCTCTATCTTTCTATCTATCTATCTATCTATCTATCTATCTATCTATCTATCTATCTATCTATCTATCTATCTATCTATCTATCTATCTATCTATCTATCTATCTATCTATCTATATATCTTTCTAATGTATGTCTGTCTGTCTGTCGAATATATGTCTGTTTGTCTGTCTGTCTCACTATATATCTATCTATCTATATATTTATCTACCTATCTGTCTGTCTGCCTGTCTGTTTGTCTATATCTCTTTATCTCTATCTGTCTGTCTGTCTATATAACTAGCTATCTATCTAACTATATGTTTGGTCTTTCTGCCTGTCTGTCTTTATTTCCTATTTTGTCTGTCTTGTCTGTCTTTCAGCATATTCTTCTAACTTTAGATTTGTCTTGTTTATATATTGCATAAATCTTTTCTCAGATTTTGCTGTAAGACTTTGCTTAATTAACTGATGTTTTCGATCTATATCACGGTCGTTTGATATGAAGTATTATTGTGATTCCTCTGAACGAATGTCGGTAACTCCTTCATTCCACTATCTTCAAGTTCTTTCTTTGCCTCTCATTTGTTCATTTGAATGTCGTATGCTCTTGCTGATCGTCAGTAATTCTCATAAAGGGCTGTACATGTTCAGCCTCTTTAATAGTATCTGACCACCTACGATGTTGTCTTCATTGCTCGCATGCTCTCTTCTTGTTATTTTTAGCTGTTTTCTTAGATATCTCATTTCACACTTAGCAAGCGTGCAGGTTAGCAGATAACCATGATCCCAAATTTATACCTGGAAACAGAAATACAGCAGCTCGAGTTGATTCTGGCCAAATCATTTGGGGATCGTGTCCGAGAATGTGGAGGTAGCAGATGGAAAGAGATTTGACTACACAAGAGAAACACAATATCTCCGACACCACCAACAACACCACATATAGGCGTATCGGACATCTTTCATAGCGTGGATGAAAATGCGATATTACAAGAATACTATTTTTTTTTCGTTGCATTGCGAATATATGCAAAGAGATATAAAGTTAATAGTGATACATTCATGAAATTGTATTATTATTTAGGAAAATGTGAATTTAACATAAACGACAACGAACAATGTACTTACCATCGTCATCATCATATTTGTCCTAGTATGATATGTCTAAGTACTAATGTTGTTTTTTCTGGAATCTTCGACGAACCATTATCTAAGTGCATTCTACAATTCAGAGACAATTATACTTTTCCAACATTTAATATTGTCATTACAGACCTCTCGTTTTTCAACTATTTTCAGAAACCTTTCAGTTTGATTTATCTCAGATTGACTGCGTTGTTTCAATATGTGCACTATTACATTGTTATCAAATTTCAATTTCTTCTCGCGTATCCCTAGTATTCTTTAATAATCATTGTCTATCTATATCTCTATCTATATGTTATGACCCTTGTTTAACTTTCGTTGTTACAAGTAGAAGTGTTCTCTGCAGAATTCCTCTTTATGTGCTGCTTGTGAGCATCATGTCTGTTTGTTGTTGTTTTTTTTTGCATGGTCTGTCTCCTATTTCAATATGTTTTGTCTCTTTCTTTTTAAATTTGATTTTACAGCTAGATTTACTATTTTATTATCGTTTTGTACACACGTTTGGTATGGCTCTTTAGTATATTATATTACTTCTGTTCTGATAGTTCTTCTTCTTAATATAAATGTCATCTGGCTTCTGCAGTTTAAATAGTTATACTTTCACCAAGCACAAAATTGGGTATCTATATCCTTGACGAAAGTGATTATTTAAATATGTTTTATGAATACATATTCTAATTATTCTGTAGTTGTACTATGTTTTCTTGTATATTTCATATCCGAGCTATCCAAATCATCCTTATATTCCATTTCTTTCTTGTTCCAATTTAAGTGGAAATTTTGTAATACGAATAATTATTCTTCTGTGTTGTTTATAATATCATTTGTTTTATAAAATATTTCTCCACTTTATGTTTCATTCAGAATCCGATGAATAGTAGAGATTGATAATGGTAATGGATTGAATGAAGCGTAAACCATCTTTCTGCCAATATTCTTCTTCTGCTGTCAATACATGGTCCTCACATTTAATCCAGAACTCTTTGTTAATGTTGGAGAGCATAGAATAATGTATAGACCATTTTCTGAACATCAAATAAGATTGAAGGTTTTATTTTCCATTGCCGCGGCTCCTTTAACTTTAGCCCAAACAAATTCTATTGGAATTGATTGTAAATGATACGGTGGTAGTCGTATACATCTATATCCATGCTCCTCTATAACTGTATCAATGTGGAGAGTCTTCGCTCTGTGTTCATCCTTTAGCAACATCAGAAACTCAGGTTTCAAGTACATTTCAGTAAATGAAATATTTTCTTTTCTAAACCATATTTTAATGTATTCCTTATTAGACAAGGTTGTAGGAATCTTATCTTCACATGCAACTACATTATAGTAAGAAGCGTTGTCCATAACCAGACTGGAGGGTCTATCTAACGATGGAAGTAAAATCCTTTCTAACCACTCTATAAATATCTGACCATTCATTTCTGCATGGTAGTCTCGATTATTGGTAGATTGGGAAATGAACATGAGTTCACAATTTTTCAATGGACCAGTTTCTCTGCTACCTGCATGTGCGAGCATTAATACCAGCAGGCAAGCAATATAACATATAATCAACAGCCAACCCAGACAGGAACAACACAGAGATGACACAACACAACAAAGAGCACCAACCAGACAGAATAAAGTCCTTATAAGGGCTATAAACTTCATTTCATAATTTTTAAAAAAAATATAAAATAAAAATCTTTCTCCACAGGTACAATCAGCAGCCGATACTGCACAACCAATGTCAGCATAGACAACTACAGGCAACATGTGTTCCAGACCCTCTAAAGCGAATGAACAGCACAGGAAAGAAGCAGAAGAAAGCGCCCCAACCTATCCTGCACAAAGTCCTTTTAAGGACTGCCACCTTATAATCCAGACTGACACAGCTAAGGAACAACACAGCAAATAGCTCTGAATAGAAGAAAGAGCTCCAACCAATCACCACAAAGTCCTTCTAAGGACTACCACCTTATAGTCTCATCAATTACAGAGACAGGCAGAGCCACAACATAGTCCATACAAGGACTGCAGCTAGGAGGCCCTACAGCGAACCCGGCTAACAGAGCCACATCCTAGCAAAAACCAGGCAGTCAAGCCACAAAAACAACAGGTCCCCAACGGCCTCGATATAACCAATATGGACACAAGTCCTAGGTTGAAAGAGGCAGGCCTCGACCATATGAGGCATAAACCCCTATTTAACGTTCCATCCATAGATTACCATTCCTTTTTCATTAGTATGGTGAGTGTTTATCCATGTTTCATCAATATATAATACATCCTAACTTTCTTTCCGCATCTCCCTAATTTGTCTCAAATATTTACTTCTCATAGTTACCGACTGTGGTTTTTCACAAATGATGCTCCTACAAACAAGTATATTTGCGAAATGTAAATCCGGCACTCCTTACTGATTTCCATAATTTTGTTTTTGAAATGTGAATGTCATTGGTATTTTCTAGATACGTTGTCAATACTTCTAATGTCAATGCTTCTTTGCCATTCAAAATCTTATTATTCTTCTTCTTCTGTCGTTCACTTGAAACATGTCTATATCTGTAATTCTGTCTCCTTAATAAAACTCACTGTCTTTTGTAGTTCATACAGTGTCCCATAGAACTTTGATTCCACTGGTGTTTCCTCTGGCCAATATGTCTGCCTCAGCGTTTCATGCTTAGAACACTCTTGAAGTATATTTTTGGCACTCTGTGCTTCATGTCCACATGTACACATGGCCGTGTTACCAATTTTGAACTTTGTATACATGTGACTGCAGAGTCGGTTGTGTCCTGTTCTGAGACGTAGAATTCTAACTTGTTCCGATCTGTTCATAATGTGATAATCATCTTGTGTTGGTGTTTGTGGCTTTCTTATTGACTTGATCATCTGTTTTTTCTGATGGTAGGTGATTGGTATATCTTGTCGTTTTCGGCAGCACCTTCCTTGGCCAGCTGGTCTGCTTTTTCAATTCTTGGTATTCCACAGTGAGAGGGTATCCACTGCATGGTTACCCTATACTGGTACGACAATTCGCTAAGTAGTTTTTTCACGTCTGTTAGTTTTCCAGACTGGATAGCTTGAAGCACTGACCTTGCATCAGTCAGGAATACCACAGGCTGTGGGCCAGAGTTGGAGTTCAGCAGTTTTTTTTTTAGCTGCCACACTAATTGCCTGGATTTCTGCATCATAATTATTGCAGAATTTTCCTGTCGGTGTTCTGATTGTATCTCTAGGCTTGTGTGGATATTCTATATATATACACCTGCACCTCCATTCCTCACATCATTCTGTGGTGACCCATCTGTGTATACTCTGACCCATAAATCTTGTGGATATTCCTCATTCAGGAAGCTGAGGGTGACTGTCCTTCGCTGCACACTGTTCTGTTCGTCCTCGCATAGTATTCTTTTCACATGGGTCTGAATGTATATTGACATTCCATGCCTTTTACTCCACGGGGTTTGTTCTGGTACAGACCTTAAGGGGGTGTCAACTTCAGGTAGGTCTGTAAGTTGTCTACCCAGTCGTTTAGCTTGATGGATAAAGCTGCTTCTTGTCAGTCGCCCCAATGCTAGATTTTGGAATCTTTCCTTCATTGGATATCTTGGTATACACTGAAACGTTTCTGCTTGAATTAGAACTTTTGTGTCTCTGCATTCGCCAAGTGTTTGCATTCTTCCCATTTTCTGCATCTCTGCTATGGTTGTTGATTTCATTGCTCCCAACATTATTCGAAGTGCCTGGTTTTGCACTTTGTCTAGATCTTGTAATGTGGTGTTTGATGCAGGACACCACGCAGCTGAACAATATTCCAGGTGTGGTCTTATGCCTTGCTGGTAAACTTTACTGAGTATAGTTCCACTGGCTCCCCATGTTGTTCACTTAGTTTTCTCAGGATAGCTAACTTCCTCCTGGCTTTTGTTGTTGCTTTGTTTATGTGCTGCTTCCATGTCAGCTTATCATCAAAAGTAAATCTGAGGTATGTGGGTTGTCTGTCTTCTTTCAAGAGCTCTCCATCTATCTTGATATGACCAGCTTTTTGTTTTGGTGAGAGGGTAAAGAGTGTATTGCTGCACTTATCTGTGTTAATGCTGACGCACCATCTATTTGCCCATATGGTTAGGGCATCGATAGCTCTTTGTATTTGTTTAGTGGGCTCACCACGTTGTCAGCATACATTGCCACTTTAATCCCGTGTGGTAGATCAGCAACTAGGTCATTGATGTAAACCAAGAAATGTGTGGGTGACAGGACTCCTCCCTGGGGGACTCCATGACGCAGTAGAACTTTCTTGTTATTGCGACCATCTAATTGTACCCTGGCTCTTCTATTATGCAGGTATGCTTTTACCCATTTGTACATTCTTGAGCTAACCCTGCAATTTCGCATTTTATTTAGGAGCCCTTCTTTCCAGACCTTATCAAATGCTTTCCTGAGGTCTATCCATGCTGCTTGTACCAGTTTCTTTTCTTGGAAGGCATCCTAAATCTCTTGGGAGAGGTAGGTTGCCTGATCTTCAGTAGAGTCGCACTGTCTGAAACCTGCTTGCTCTGATACCAGAAGGTTTTCACTTTCAAGGTACCACTGCATCCTATGATTGTTAATGCTTTCCATTGTTTTGCACAGACAGCTTGTGAGGCTGATGGGCCTGTAGTTGGAGACTGTGTTGCTATCTTTTCCCGATTTGAGGAGTGGTATCATTATTGCTTCTCTGCACGCCTGTGGTACATTACCTTTGGACCAGCTTATAATATCGATCCGCTGTAGCTTTGCTCTTGCTGCAGTTTGCAGGTTTTTAATCATTTCATTGGACACTCCATCAGCTCCAGGGGAATTTTTCATTTTCAATTTGGATATTGCATGCTCCAGTTCTCCCATTGTGATTGGTGCCTCCATAACTTCAGGTAAAGCTTTGCCTTGTCCAATGTTTTACTTGTTCTCTCGAACCTCCTGCTGTTTGTCTGGGCTGACTTTGACGTTATTGTCTTCTGCAAAGAAATCTGAAAAGTAATCAGCTGCATGTTTTACCTGTTAAAGTCCTATAAATTGATCTCTTAATGATTTCTTCATCGAAATTGTCTACAACATTTTCCCGTGATCTCGACTCCTTTGTGTTCTTGATATTAGGTTTGTCTTCGCTTAACCACCGTGACAATGTGTTGTAGGATATACCCATGACATGCTGTGTTCTTTTTAAGGGCTTCGATGAACTATGAAATAGAGTACCACGATTAGCTTCTTGTTAAAAATATTTTTATAATCTTACAGTTATATTTTTTAGTGTAACGAATTTAATTTTCATCGACATACTTATAATATACTTGTAAATGCAGCTGTATGATACACTGTATTTTTTTTTTACAAAAACACGATATGTTGATAATATCACAATATGAACACGTTTTATTTCAGATTCATCTATGATAGAAATGACAATTTACTATTATTATCAGACATTCAACTATGAAATCTCTAAAAAAATTTACTTAAATTTGCACAAAATTTACGTTCTGCAATTGTGCCAAATCATGCACGATGTGGCTTTTATAAGCAACATGTCTTGTGAAAACAATATAAAAACACGACATGGTACGCACCATAAATTTGACGAAAATACTATACAATCAATGATGACGGCTTCGTATCAAATCGTGCGTTTCATTGGCTAGCAAATTCATAGTTTGCATAAAAGCCAATATATAATTAAATGGGAAAAATAACAATAAACAAATAAGATTCATTGAGAAATAATATTATAATTAATACCGTAGACCAGTCCAATATTTGTACTCGCAATCGAAGAAAAATGCAACCTAAAAAACTGCATTCGTAATGACTGCTGCGATAAAACCGCTCAATATAAATAATAAATAATCATAAATCTGTAATGTGCTTATGAAATGATGCACTCATGAGTGCAAAATATTACTGTCTATACGCTCAGTAATTACAGAAAAAATGTAAATATCGGTGGACATTTATTTATGAACACACTATAGTTATCTGTTTTCCTTATAGGCAGAGACCAATACCCAATAATGGGCGTCTAGCAAAGCAAAATGACCTGGCTTAACTCTAATGTCGAGTCTTCCTATACCGGAAACATGCTCGCGAAGAGAAAGGGTGCCGTACCAGATAGGCTCAGGCAAAAAGGGACAAATATGGCTTTCCTGGTCCAACTTTACTGTCAGGTGTTCCTATAACGGAAACACTCTTGCAGAGAGAAAGGGTTCAGTACCTGATGGGTTCAGGCGCTATTGGGATAAGATCGCTCAGCTCGAGAACGCCTTTCTCTCAAACGCGTGGTGTGAGACTCGAACTAGGGCGAGGGGTTCAGGATGTCGGTGAACGACACCTCGGCTAAGAAGGCGAAAGAGCCAGGGTCCAACTATTCTGGTGAGTTCTTCCTCCTAAGGAACCAGGCTCAAGGATGAGAAACGGTTCAGTACCCGATGGGCACAGTCACAGTACGTCCAATTACACGAGGTAAGTTCATAGACAGTGGAACACATTGTGCGAGACAACGTGAGCAAAAATCATCTGGGCGAAGAGTCACCACACACACCCCTGCCTGGCCACAGATAGGGAGGCTATCATAGGCTAGGGTAGCCAACACGAATTGTCAAGGCATGCCGAAATTGGATGTGCTGGGCCTACAAGGTGCATAATGGTAGCACAACGTAAACACGCTCCCGGTGGGAATCGCACGGATATCCATGCTGGTTACAATGGAGCGAACGCAAAACAAACTAGCAAGCTTTCTATCTTGTTCTTTAACTAGTATTCGCGTTTGACATTGATAACACAATTCTGGTTTAATTTATAATTTGCCTTTTGTGGTTACGCGAAGGAAACTCATTGTTATTAAACATCTACAATTAATTTCATACATATATTCGCAACAAATAACATATATACGAGTAGGACCATTTCAGCAGATACAACAAGGAGTCAGACAGGAATGTGTAGGTTCTCCAAGATTTCTTGTCTATGTACAGTGGAAACACATAGAAAGAAATTGATAATTTTCCCGTAGTATCAGTGGGTGGGCATAACACAACTTGAGATGCAGATGACACAATTCTGATTGCCAAAAGAAGGAACAATTAACAGAACTTTCAAAATAGTTGTATCAGAAACAAAAACAAAAGTTTCTTTTCTTAAATTACAAGAAGTCAGATGTGATGATTGTTTGTACGAAATGAAATCAGCATGACCAAGAATTATGATTGTTTGTTGCACGAAATGAAATCAGCATGACCAAGAATGATGATTGTTTGTTGTACGAAATGAAATCAGCGTGACTAAGAATGATGATTGTTTGTTGCACGAAATGAAAAACAGCATGACTAAGAATGATGATTGTTTGTGTACGAAATCAAGCCTGCATGAATATGAATGATAATTGTACAGAATGACTTATCATGAATATGAATTATGGTTACATCATGCCCACCGACTTTAGTTTCTCATTCCTTAAACTGTGTTCCATATTTCATGTTATTTTAATATATGTTCAATTCAACTGGAAATCGAACCGTGGACTTTGCAAGAAAAATATCAATTCACTAACAATTGATTGATCTCCTGTATCAATAAATGTGTATGTGTGTATTTAAAATAAAACATCGTAGTGTACTCACCTTCAAAAACAAACAGTAATATCACGCCGATCATATAAAATATTACACAAGCCATATTATATTCTATACTTCAGAGATGAAACTACAAGAACATTTATGTACAAATGTTGATAACAGATTTGCTGGATCTAGTGGCGCAAATATGGAAGGTTTTCTGACAAGCACCAGCACACATGCTCTGTGATTAAATCACTGCAGAATTAGCCCTGGGTGACATATTACAGAAACATATGAAAAACTGGTGAACAGATTGACTCTATCGTTTGTGATGTTACCTGCCACGCCTCTTATTTATATGGGCAATTATCCAGATGGAAGTTCTAACTAACTGGTCACCTACACTCGAAACTTACCTTCGCTGACGCGATTGATCCACGCTTTTCATTGGTTCATCTCGGTATAATATATGCCATCGTATAATGAAAGGTCTAATCAGCTAATCAGTCGAACAGTGCGGGGAATAAAGTTATCAGCATAATGTCAGGAGACTTGCTAATATGGAAATAGAGGTAATACAATGTGGGGCTACTTGCGAATATGCAAATAGAGGTAATACAATGTGGGGGAGACTTGCTAATATGCAAATAGAGGTAATACAATATGGGGAGACTTGCTAATGTGCAAATAGAGGTAATACAATGTGGTAAGACTTGCTAATATGCATATAGAAGTAATAAATGAACAATAAATAATGATGAACACATATTTTACTGTTGTCATGAATAGTTAAATTGTCCAACCAATAATCGCTATAACATCACTAGTTGCCGTGTAGAGATATATGTATTTGTAAAGATATATATATATTTGTAAAGATATATGTATTTGTAAAGATGTATGTATTTGTAAAGATATATGTATTTTTAAAGATATATGTATTTGTAAAGATATATGTATTTGTAAAGATATATGTATTAGTAACGATATATGTATTTGTAAAGATATATGTATTTGTAAAGATATATGTATTTGTAAAGATATATTATCACAATCGATAAATGACTGAGTAGTAGAAATATGATTATGTATTTGTTGGGAAAACAAAATAAAACACATTTTGCACTTTACATAACTGAATAAATGTCACTAAATAGCACAGTTAACTGATTATAAAGCATATTCAATTGACGTTTCGACTAAATAGTCTTTATAAAGAGAATTTACAGGGAGAAATTTACGTACGACGTCTGAACCATCAGGTGAGTAAAGATTAATGCCATTATTAACTGCTAGGTATCTCGTACAACATCTGGGCCATCAGGTGAGTAAAGATTAGTGATGCTGTTGTGTTAACTGATATTAAACTCGTACGACGCGAATAGGGAAATTTTTGGGGAAGAACAGGCTGTCACATCTATTGAAGATATAACTATACCATCTTTTTATATACGTATAGTTCATGCTCACTTCAAATGTGGCAGAGTGGCAGACCCAATAACGTATGTGTCACAGCAAACATTTTAAATATTGATATCACTGTCCGCTCCTGAATTAATTCATTCTACTATCTGCCGAATGTTGAGAATTGATACAAAAACAGAAGACTAAGAATATTGTAATTGGACTAGACTACATACAATTGATAAATGGACTAGACTACATACAATTAGCAAATTGACTAGAATGCACACAATTAGTAAATCAACTAGATTTCATACAATTAGTAAATCAATTACACTTTATACAATTGTTAAATAGACCATACTACATACAATTAGTAAGTAGATTAGACTGCATACAATTAGTAAATAGACCAGACTACATACAATTAGTAATTTGATTATGCTGCATACAATTGGTAATCAATAAAAGATAATGCTGCAAGTGAAAATGTATGAAAATAGTACTTACATGGAGACATTTGCAGTCGTAATATATCTTGAGGATGCTTACAATAGAGTGTTCTTTGATGTCTCCATGGACCAACAGTTAAATTCTGAAGTAAATCCTTTTGTTGTGCTGTAGCTTGGTGCGGCCCTGATGCACATGATAGTAGTTCTTAAGTGTGGTAACTGGGTATTTGTACCAACTGTTATTAGCCCGGGTCTTTCAAAAGGGATAGTCTCTATCTCCTGTGCTTATCAATGTATACACTGTATCAAACATAATTAGCAATTAAATCACAGGTGCTGGCAGAACGATGTTGTACGCCCATGAAATCCTAGTATTTTCGCAGGACAGAAATCGAGAAGAATGCGTCGTGGAATTACAGAAGGAGCTGGACAGACTGACGAACTAGAGTAGATATTCGGAATCAGTGGTAAATCCTTCTGTGATATTCATGACTTGGTTTTGCTTGAACAATCACATGGTAAAGATACCCACAAGATTCGGTGTTCGTGAAAAGTTTAAAAAGAAGCAGCCCAATTAGATACTTAGGTGTGTTATTTGACAGAAGTCTGAGTTTCAAGGAACATGTTGACCACGTTATCAAAAGGGCAAGGAAATTGCTAGCATCAATGAAGGATATGTATGCTGCACAGCGTGAGCAGAAGTTGTTGTTTATTTTGTACCATGGTTTAGTAGTGACTGTGGTGAAATATGCACTGGCAATTCGGACACTTAGCCAACATCAGTTAGAAAGACTGGATAAAATCCAGAATGCAGCAATTTACATCATTCTTGAGTGCACAAGAGACACGTCGGCAAGAACTATGCGGTAACTACTGGACGTTCGAACGGCAGTGCACAGATTACAGTATTGCCGTGCATTGGCGTATCTTCAGATACATGCCGAAAAGGAACATCCATTGCATTTGGAAATACATAATGTTAAAGGTAACAGACATAAGAGCAGTAAGCGGTGGATGGAATGTTCTGAGGATGTCATGCAAAATGTGTGCAGATTGCAAGATGTGGCAGCATGTGTGGAATGGATATGTCTACCCACAGTTTTCGGAACTTGTTTGAGAGTAGTAATAACACATATCAGGGAAGTTAGATGTGTCCCACGGCTGTCAAGCAAGAGATGCAGGCATTGGTCAGTGAGACTGCCAAAGAGGGGATGTGATTATATATACTAATGATCTTTGATTACACATGTTCGTAGTGCTTAAGGATTCACAACTCAGTGCGAAGGAAAACCTTCAGCGAGGAGAATAGGGCCTTTGCTGTGACTACGAGTATCATGACCATGGATATTATGTCGTTGACCAGGGCACTTGAATGGGTTGGCACAAATAATATAACACGGGTCTACATCTTGAATAACCCTGTGTCTCGTTCGCGAACAGTGGATTGAGGTCTTGAGAAATCCGAGTTTGAAAGTAAATTTATCTTCGTGCAGGGATGTGGATGTTCGAGGCAAATAAAGAGCATATCAGCCGGTGTCATGCGCGATTGTGGCACAGGGCGATGGGGAAATTGTTCAAGCTAACGTTTTGAACTCCATAAGAGATATAGGACGCGAAAGTGAGACTAGTGTGGATGATTACTGATCAACATCACATTTGCTGTCTATGTTTTTTTTTATTACAGATTTAGGATAATTTCATTGTGCTGAATCCAAAGATTACATTAGTTTAGCTCAATCAGGTCAGGTTTTTTATCTAGCACCACATGATGTTTTTTATAGTTGTCAAATAAATCAATAAAACGACAATTGATTTCCACACATTTGATCAAAAGTTTTTTCTACTTAAAAGGACAAATGATATAGAAAGCAAGTATTTTAGTTTGATTAAAAGAAAAGAACATCTTGTCTGACAGTACACGTATAACTTTTTATCGCAACAGGCATCAAGAAATCATCCATTTTTTTGTGAAGAGAAGGACTTGATGTACAGTACAGATATTGTTCACCTTCTGCAGAAGCTTTGCGTGCAACATTATGAACCCAGAGATTGGAGACTGCTCATTGACAGCTGCAAGAGATCACTAAAATGTGTTCTGCTTCACAATTGCAATCAATTTGCTTCTGTACCCCTTGCTCACTCGACTACACTGAAGGAGAAGTATGAAGCGGTGAAGTATGTGCTGGATAAAGTTTCTTATTATCAGCTCGAGTGGTATATTTGTGTTGACTTGAAGATGGTGAATTTCCTATTGGGACAACAGTCTGACTTTACAAATTACCCATGCTCTCTATGCATGTGGGATAGAAGGGACAGGTCTCAGCACTTTACCAAGCAGGACTGACCTGCACGAGAAGAATTGGTGCAGGGTAGATAAAAGAACATCGTCACCAATCCTCTAGTAGACAGAAACAAGATACTATTCCCAGCGCTGCATATCAATCTTGGCTTAATTAAACAGTTCACCAAAGCCCTGAAAAAAGTATGGTGGCTGCTCACTTACTTGTGCCGTGCTTTTCCAGGATTAACCATATAGAAGTTGAAAGGTGGAATTTTTAATGGTCCTCAAGTTGGTCCTTGTTCTAGTTATGAAGATTTTTGTGGGGCAGCACCAAAGCCAGTAACTATGAAGAAGTTGTCAACAATATGCTGACTGCTTTCAAAAACATTGGATGCATCATGAGCAAAAAAGTGCATTATTTATTCTCGCATATGGATCGGTTTCCCGAGAATCTTGGATCAATGAGTGACGAGCAGGGAGAGATGTTCCATCAGGACATAAACGAGATGGAGTCCAGGTATCAAGGACATTGGGATACAGTAATCATGTAATCAGCTTACTGCTGGACTCTGAAGAGATACATCCCTGCTGCTGAGCACTCGAGAAAGTCGAAGAAATTGAAGTTAATGTCTTGAATTTTGCTCAGTGATGACTTTACATGTCCTTAACTTTTTCAATGTCTTGTCTTCATTAATATAATTCCATGTTCGTAACATGTAATAAATACATCCTGTTAAATAATTTTTATGTGAGAAATGTAACATATAAATCAACTACTAATATCACCAAAATGTAGTTATGAATAGAAGGCTATAGTTAGAGAATAATATTTTTGTAAAATCAATTTAGAAAATAAACCTGACCTGATTGAGAAAAATAAATGTCATTTTTGGCTTCAGTGGCACAAAGTACTCCTAATTCAGTTAAAAAATTATAGACAACTTTCAAATTCCATTTTTTTTTGTAAACCAGTGTTATTCATGGTCATTGATCATGATTACAGATCAGGGTTTGAAATGCGGTGTTGCGAAAAGTGAAAATTTTGAAGCGGGGAGATGCATGATGGTCAACCAGCAGAGGACCGGTATTGTCAGCAGGAGTGTTTTGGCGGATACACTCAGAGATCGATTGGAACAACTATGGACGTGTCCAGTTTGCAGTTATGATAATCCGACGACTAACTAGCTAGTAAATATACTAGACTATATACAATTAGTAAATAGACCAGACTACCTACAGTTAGTAAATGTACCTGACTGCATACAATTAGTAAATGCACTAGACAACATACAATTAGTAAATGCACTAGACTACATACGATTAGTAAATGCACTAGACTACATACAATTAGTAAATGTACCTGAATACCTACAATTAGTATATGTACTAGACTACCTACAATTAGTAAATGTACTAGACTACCTACAATTAGTAAATGTACTAGACTACCTAAAATTAGTAAATGTACCTGACTACCTACAATTAGTAAATGCACTAGACTACATACAATTAGTAAATGTACCTGAATACCTACAATTAGTAAATGTACCTGACTACCTACAATTAGTATATGTACTAGACTACATACAATTAGTAAATGTACCTGAATACCTACAATTAGTAAATGTACCTGAATACCTACAATTAGTAAATGTACTAGACTACATACAATTAGTAAATGTACCTGAATACCTACAATTAGTATATGTACTAGACTACATACAATTAGTAAATCTACTAGACTACATACAATTAGTAAATGTACTAGACTACATACAATTAGTAAATGTACCTGAATACCTACAATTAGTAAATGTACTAGACTACATACAATTAGTAAATCTACTAGACTATATACAATTAGTAAATGTACTAGACTGCATACAATTAGTAAATCTACTAGACTACATACAATTAGTAAATGTACCTGAATACCTACAATTAGTAAATCTACTAGACTACATACAATTAGTAAATGTACTAGACTACATACAATTAGTAAATATACTAGACTACCTACAATTAGTAAATTTACTAGTCTACTTACAGTTAGTAAAACAATAGAGCGCTACTATGTCGTGTCTTGCATTCGTTATTTCCTTCTTCTGTTCCTATTTATTCATATTGATGATAATTTCATCATAATCATAAGGTGTCATGCCGGCTGGCGTAGGCGGTCATGGCTCTCCACAGCCCTCTGTCCACAGTATTATGTATCAAAATCGTTGTTGTTTCCTTGCTGTGCCAGGTTGTCAAACTGTCTAATATTTTCTATCGTTGTCGTCCTCTATCTCTGTTGCCTTCAATTTGCCTGTTGTGACTATGCTCTCTAAACCTGCCTGTCTCATGAAGTGGCCAAAAAAAAAGAAGATTGCCTTTTTCTTATATTGTTGATTAAGGTCCGTTTCGCATTTGACTCTTTCAACACCTCTACATTAGTTTTTCTGGCAGTCCATGATAATCTCAGCATTCTTCTGTAGAACCACATCTCTGTTGCCTCTAATTTCCCACTATCCAGTTTGTTTATTGTCTAAGACTCTCACCCATATGTTAGTATAGAGGTTATATAGCACTGTAGAACTCTCTTTCACACCTCTAATGACAAGGTCATATTACACAGTATATTTTTCATTTTTCTGAATGTTGTTTTTGCCTGTCCTATTTTGCATGTTATTTCTGTTGAACTTCTTCCATCTGCTGTAATCATTGTACCTAAATATTTGAATTGGTGGACCTGTTTTAATACTATATCATTCACTTTGATCTTGCAAGGTGTGCTATTTTGTTTCTTTGAAATAATCATTACTTCTGTTTTCTTGATATTTAGGAAGAGGCCTTAACTCTTTACTTTCTGTTACAACTACATTAATTAAATCTTGAAGGTCTTCCTCACTTTTTCCTCACTCAATCAGAACAGTATCATCCGCATATCTAAAATTATTTATTTTTAATGTCCTCCTACTGATATTCCTGGGATATCGACTATTGCACACAATAATTTGTTTTCACTGTATAAAAGAACAGGTCTGGTGAAAGAACGCATCCCTGTCTGACTCCTTGTTTTATTTATTGAAAAGGGACAAATTGATTTCCTACTCTTATTGCTGCTGTTTGTTGCCAGTAAATGTTTTTGATTATTCTTAAATCCTTGCTGTCAATGTTCAAATTCTCTAGCATGTTTATAATTTCGATATGTTTAACTTTCTCAAATGTGTTAGTGTAGTCTATAAAACAGAGGTACAGATCTGTTTTTACCTATATATACCTCTCTATTAGTGTTCTCAATATATAAATAGCATTGTTGGCACCTGTGCCTTCTACAAAGCCACATTGTTTTGGACTTATTTATGATTTTATTTTGTTTCTCACTCTCTTCATGATGATTCTGAGAAGTATTTTGGTTATATCGCTCATGTGGCTGATTGAACGGTGCTCTTCACCTTCGATGATTTTTTGCTAACTGTAAAACATATTAATACGTGTGTTCATGGATACTGTCTAAACAAAATGTCTTAGTTGTGTAAATGTGTAGCTTTCGTTAAAACTTGCAATAATTGTCTCTTTTAGAAGGACAATTTTTTAACGAACCCTCCAATGCAATAAAGTCCAGAAATCACAGATACTTTGTGACATTCGACTGAGCAATCAGATTTAGCAGATAATGTACATAATCTCACAATTCGTGATGCTGTGGTGATAAATTGATTGTTCTGATATTCCATAGTGACAATTCACAGAAATGACAATCAATCGTTAGTAAATTGTTTTCATAAAGAGCATGTCATCAGTTCTATTTGGCTCTCGTCCAGTTTATCAAATCATATCTACACTAACACGAACTGCTTCAATAATTTAAACCACAGGTTCCCAGTGTTTATTTTAGAAAGCACCCCATTTTATTGCATTAAAGTCACCATCTACTCCGACACATTCAACTCAAGACACTGTAGTAAGTAATTTAAAAAAAACCCTGTCACAGTGTCCAAACCATCTGTCATGTACTCAAGAGACCGCGTGTTCAGTTCTAGATTGTGACGTAATGTTTATAACTGTATGTTTTATGAAATGCCCTGGAAAATATTACTGAAAGCTACGGTATTATATGATCAATCAATCAAGTGGCATGCCTAGTGGCCTAGGCGATCATGCATCTCCACATACTCAGAACAATCTTGAAGTATATGTTTGGCACTCTGTACTGCCTGTCCAATTGTACACATGGCTGTGTTGCCAATCCTGAACTTATGTGTATCCCGCCGAAGACGGATGTGTCGGGCCATTGGCGCAAATAAAACAGCGACACAACGCATTTCCATTCTCTGGACTGCATCCAGCTGGAGATCTAGTAGTACTGCTACAGGAGAGATCCAGCAGGAGTTTGAGAATGAACGCTGAAGAAGAAGAAGAACTTATGTGACTGCGAAGTCGGTTGCGTCCTATTCTCAGGCGTAGAATTATAACTTGTTCTGATCTGTTCATAATGTGATAGTCGTCTTGTGTTGGTGTTTGTGGCTTTCTTATTGACTTGATCATCAGTTTTTTTCTGAAGATAGGTGATTAGTATATCTTGTTGGTCTTCAGCAGCATCTTCCTTAGACAATTGGCCTGCTTTTTTCATTTCCTGGTATTCTACAGTGAAAGGGTATCCACTGCATGGTTACCATATACTGGTAAAACAATTCACTAAGTAGTTTCTGCAAGTCTGTTAGTTTTCCATACTGGATAGATTGAAGCACTGACCTTGCATCTGTCAGGAACACCACAGGCTGTAGGCCAGAGTGGAAGTTCAGCAGTTTTTAGTTGCTACACTAATTGTCTGGATTTCTGCATCATAATTATTGCAAAATTTTCCTGTCGGTGTTCTGATTGTATCTATAGGCTTGTGTGGATATTCTATATATAACCCTGCACCTCCATTCCTCACTGCATTCTGTTCTGAGCCATATGTGTATACAATTACCAATATATATATATTGTGGATATTCCTCATCCAAGAAACTGAGGGTGACTTCGCTGCACACTGTTCTGTTCGTCCTCGCTTAGTATTCCTTTCGCATAGGTCTGAATTTATATTGGCATTTCATGCCGTTCACTGCACGGGGTTTGTTCTGGTACAGACCTTAATGATTTGTCAACTTAAGGTAGGTCTGTAAGTTGTCTACGGAGTCGTTTAGCTTTAGCTTGGAGGCTAAATCTGGCTTTTTTTCAGTCGCCCCATTTTAGTTTTTGAAATCTTTCCTTCAATGGATGACGTGGCATACAATGACATTTTTCTGCCTGAATTAGTACTTGTGTGTCTCTGCGTTCGCCAAGTGTTTGCATTCTTTTCATTTTCTGCATCTCTGCTATGGGTGTTGATTTCATTGCTCCCAACATTATTCTAAGTGCTTGGTTTTGCACTTTATCTAGATCTTGTAATGTTGTGTTTGATGCAGGACGCCATCAGCTGAACCATATTCCAGGTTTGGTCTTATGCCTTGCTGGTAAACTTTACGGAGAATATTCCCACTGGCTCCCCATGTGGTTCCACATAATTTTCTCAGGATAGCTAACTTCCTCATGGCTTTTGTTGTTGCTTTGTTTATGTGCTGCTTCCATATCAGTTTATCATCAAAAGTAACTCCGATGTATGTGGGTTGTTTGTCTTCTTTAAAGAGATCTCCATATATCTTTATATAACCGGCTTTTTGTTTTGGTGACAGGGTAAAGAGTGTAGTGCTGCAGATATCTGTGTTAATGCTGACGCACCATCTATTTGCCCATAAGGTTAGGGCATCGATAGCTCTTTGTATTTGTTTAGTGGGCACTGTTGCATGTTCTTCCGTGCACCAGATCACCAGGTCGTCAGCATACATTGCCACTTTGATCTCATGTGGTAGTTCAGCAACTTGGTCATTGATGTAAAGCAAGAAAAGAGTGGGTGACAGGACTCCTCCCTGGGGGACTCCATGATGCAGTAGGACTTTCTTGCAATTGCAACCATCTAATTGTACCCTGGCTCTTCTATTATGCAGGTATGATTTTACCCATTTGTACATTCTTGAGATACCCTGCAATTTCGCAAAAAGCCTTTCTTTTCAGACCTTATCAAATGCTTTCCTGAGGTCTATCTACACTGCTAGTTCCAGTTTCTTATCTTGGAAGGCATCCTCAATCTCTTGGGAGAGGTAGGTTGCCTGGCCTTCAGTAGAGTAGCACTGCCTGGAACCTGCTTGATGTGATACCAGAATCTTTTCACTTTCAAGCATCCTAAGATTTAAAATGAGTTCCATTGTTTTGCATAGACTTCTTGTGAAGCTGATGGGCCTGTAATTTTAGACTGTGTTTCCATCTTTTCCTGATTTGAGGAGTGGTATCATTATTGCTTCTCTGCACGCCTGTGGTACATTACCTGTGGACCAGCTTATGATAAAGATATGCAGTAGCTTTGCTCTTGCTGCAGTTTCCAGGTTATTAACTATTTCATTGGACATTCCATCAGATCCAGGGGACTATTTCATTTTCAATTTGGATATTGCACATTCCTTTTGACTTGAACATGTGGCTTCATGCCTAGAGCAATAGAGCAGTTCGGCATAACCAGTAGTAAATTGTTTGCGAGGAATGGACACAGTGAACCCTATTTGACTGCAGTGGCTCGGAGCAGTGCATAGGTTGAAACCTAACTTCATGGTAGTGTAATATTTATTCGTTGGCCAGAGTGCGCCTAAAATAAACAAACTTCTCAACAATATAATGCAATTTTAATGTATCAAAGGACATGAGCCTATGGGCTGCTGGAAAATCTACCAACCAATCAACCAACACCACTGCAGTGGTTCTCAATCTTATTTTCGTCATCCAGTAGACCAATTTCAGAAATCCCTTTTTTCCGTTCCCCCTTATCTACTCTTGGTGCGACATTGTCTCATTGACTTTCTGTTTAAATAACCAAGTCTGTGTAAATAATAGTAATATTATTATTGTTGTTTCTTAATCATGTTGTCATCTTTCTGTGACCCTCCAGGACGGATCTACAGCCCTCTAAATTTAATGATTGACTTTTGTCTGTGCAAATGTTACACCACAGCAAGCCTAATACCTGCTAGGGGTCACTATAAATCATGCTGAGAAACAGGTATTTAGACAATGCAAGTGTAATTAATAAATATACTTTTATAATTAAAGCTTTGATCTCCAAGCCGCCACTGGCAGAGCATGATAACACCAATATCCAGTGACACATTCATCCATAAGTAACTAGATTTAGTCAGTGATACCTGATCCACGACATATTCTTTGCATTGATTAACAATACAGAACACACGATCAACAAAAGTATCTGAGTTGAAAATATCAATAAACAGGAAAATCAATTATATTTTGTTTATAAATTCCTAATCACAAATTCAAGCGTTCTGGTAGATCGCAGATATCCCTGCCATGCAACATAAGATTTCATCTCTGACGAACAAATATTGTTATCATTTAGTCCAGTGTTTCCCAACCTGTTTTGTACCATGCTCCACCTAAACCTATCTAAAATTGTGATGCCCCCCTATGTAACATATAGCCTACATATTTTTTATATTAAAAATTGAATTATTCCCTAATTAAGTCTATTTACAACATGTTGGAATTGCCCCCCCCTCCCTGAACAATTACATTGCCCCTGTGGGGCCCACTCCCCACGTTGGGAAACACTGATTTAGTCCATAGCTGTTCGGGCTTGTTTGGTTCGGGAAATCATTTGAAGTTTTTATTCTATTGTAAATAAGTGATGTCAAATTTTAGATATTACTGTAAACATGTTAATGTCGAGAGCTATTGCATTCAAGGGCGAATCTCCTACTTGTATTTGTCTTGATACCTCAAAGAAAAGAAAATGTATGCACTCAGGAAATGAGTTTCCCAATTTTGAAACAAGAAATGCAAGTTCCTAGTTCGTTTTTAACACAAACATAAATATATGTTTCTAGAACACGACGTGTCACACAACAACATAGCCATGTCTGTAAATTGGAAAATCTCCGTGCTTGATGACGCTTTTAGTTTATATCAAGTTTTCAATTGGTCAATATAGTTATACTTTCCTTCACAGCAAATGGAAGGCAATGAAAATGTGCTCAGATTATATTTGCTGCCGATAGACCCGGATGAATACTGTAAAATAACATATTCTATGAAAATGAGGAGGCTTGCGGTGCATATGTATATACGTTATAGAGAAAACGTGTTAAACTACTAACATTTTTAGATATACAGACATTGTGTAATAGCGTTTATGTCAAGCGAACGTTATCATCATCATCATCAAGTGCCGTCTCCGCAACGAAGGTTGGCTGCAACGTATCTCCAACATCTCCTGTCTCTTGTATTGGTGGTGCACTCTGCTAGACTGTAACCTGTCCATCGTGTAATGTTACTCTCCCACTTGTATCTCTGCCTACCTCTTGCTCGCTTCCCTTTGACTTTACCCTCAAGTAAGGTCTTCAATAGGGTGCCATGTCTTTTAATGTGTCCAAAGTATTTTATTTGCCTGATCTTTATTTCTCTTAGTAGTTCTTTCTTCATATTAAGTGTCTTTAGCACCTCTTTATTTGTTTTCTTCTCTTTCCATGATGTTCTCCCTATTCTTCTATATACCCACATTTCAAAGGCATCAATTTTGTCTTCTAATTGTTTATTTAGTGTCCATGTTTCTGAGCCATACATTAATATGGAATAGATGTAGCATTTTATAATTCTCATTTTTAACTTGTTAAGCGAACGTTATATTAACATCTAAACAAATTACAAACAAGTTAAAAATGAGAATTTTAAAATGCTATATCTACTCTATATTAATGTATGGCTCAGAAACATGGACACTAAATAAAAAATTAGAAGACAGAATTGATGCCTTTGAGATGTGGGTATATAGAAGAATAGGGAGAACATCATGGAAAGAGAAGAAAACAAATAAAGAGGTGCTAAAGACACGTAATATGAAGAAAGAACAACATAGAGAAATAAATAGGAAAATAAAATATTTTGGTCACATTAAAAGACTTGACACCTTATTTAAGACCATACTTGAGGGCAAAGTCAAAGGGAAGCGAGCAAGAGGTAGGCAGAGATACAAGTGGGAGAGTAACATCACACGATGGACAGGTTACAGTCTAGCAGAATGCACCACCAAGACAACAGACAGGGGATGTTGGAGATCCGTTGCAGCCAACCTTCTTTGCGGAGAGGGCACTTAATGATGATGATGAAACGAACGTTGCGAACGTTCTCGAGGTCGCAACTTAAATTCTTAGCGGTCACGTTTTGTTTCCACATTTTGCACTATCTGGAGGTTAGCAGGGATTATGGCTTGCACCGTATGATTATCTTTTTATGTATGGTACTCTCTGTATGAGTTGTGCTGACATACGAGAGAGATGGAGTACGTATGCGAAAATCAAATTAGAGTGAAGGCAATCCTCTACGAAAATATTTCAGAAATAGTGCAGAAAAGTATGTACAACGTTACATGGAAATATAATGTTAAACAGAGATATCACATCAGAAATATATTTATATTGTCAAATCTGTGTCTACAGTATCACAACGTAAATGTATATATATCTATATTGTCACATCTTTGTCTATAATATCACATCCGAAATATATCTATATTGTCAAATCTTTGTCTATAGTATTACACAGCTATATATACTCATTTTTCTGTGTATAGCGTCACCTTTCTCATATATTGACAATTAGATTTACGTAAAACACAGGTTTATATGTCGCTTCAATGAGACACGACAGACTATAGCTAAAACTAGTAGGTAATGAATCGCACACAGGAAATCATCAAAATTACAATACACAAATCACATTCAACGTTTCAACCAAAAGGTCTTTATCAAGTTAACGAGTTCGATCCCCGCCATAGGCATTTGTGCATCCTAACCGTTCAGAGAGAAATGACAAACTACTGTAGATGTATATTGCCTAGAATATCACTATAGCTAAACATGCTGGTTTGACTGCTACGTCCTGAATAGGATACCTTACCAAGATGTGTATATTCTCACATTTATATCTATATTGTTACCTTTATGAGCATACTCTCACATTTATGAGTATAATTTTTTTTTAAATTTCTGAGCTATTACCAAATGTCTGCTTATATTATTGTATTTTTGTGCATATTGTCACATGTGTAAGTATATCATCACATTTATTTGTATTTTGTCACATATTCAAGCAAACGGTCACATTTATAAATATATAATCACATTCATGTCGACATTGTCACATTGATGTGTATATTGTTACATGTGTGTATAAACTGTCACAATTCTGTGTAAACTGTCACAATTCTGTGTAAACTGTCACAATTCTGTGTAAACTGTCACACACATGTGCATATTTTCGCTTCTAATTAAATTCCAAAATGTTTGTGTTCATTGTCATATGTCGCAATATGTCGTCACTTGTAACTATATTCACATTTCTGTGTATATTGTTACCTTTATCTCTATGTTGTCACGTGTGAGCATATTGTGATATTTCTTACTATATGTAAGATAATGATAATTGATAATGAAAATGATAAAGTTGGCTATGCATTTTTGGCCAACTTACTAGACATGTGAACGCATGTTGTGTCGTCCTTGTTAGCTGGTGGATTTATCTGTCTAGAGTCAGACACGCCCCTTTCAACTGTGGAATGGTTTTCCTTTAGTTATATCGGGGCGTATGTGTCGTCCTTACTTGTCGTCTTTGATTTATATGTGTTTGTACATTTCGGTCGAAACGTCGATTTATGTGTGTGCCTATGTGTGTTTCGTATTATTAACAACACTTTATTACCTCGTTTTAAGATCTGACATAAACCAGACAATCATTAAACTGAACTCCAATTTCCACATTTACAATTATTCTTCTATGTTCATTTTTCCTGTTCTCAATTTATAACCAAGACACCATCTTGTATGTCGTTAATACCGTTCATTTCTTTTCTTTAACCAGCATTTATATTCAAACACATTAAACCTGAGGGTTTTTAATTTAACCATTAATTTAACTCTCGTTCAACGTTAGTACGTATATGTTCCATCTAAATATATATATATATATATATATGTATTAGACAACACCTGGAAAGATTGAGGGCAAGAGAGACAGAGGAAGTTAACGTGTGAAAATGTTGGATGGCTTGAACGCCTGGTATGATGCAGAATCATTTTTAAATATATAAGAAACAGATGAATGTGGAGAGACATAATCGCCTACGCCTGAGAGTATGGTACCAAAGAATGAATGAATGAATATAAATAAATACATAAATTATATATATATATATATATATGGCGTATACATATATTGTGACGCGCGCGCGTATGTATGTGTGTTATTTACAACGTACAGTCTGAGAAACCGGATGTGGAGACGAGAGGGCACAGTGTAATCATGACGTTATCTATGCAATACCTGGTTGGTGGATGCGATCGCTGATTGTGCTTTTGGAGAACACGTTGATGATGTTATCGCATGGGCCTGCAAATGCCTTTCAGCTCTGAGAGCGATGACACAGCGCGTGAGCTGAATCACAGCGCGTAATCCTATTTGAGGCCCCCCCCCCTTGCTCACTGTCATTGAAATAGCAAGTGTTATTTCTCCTAGTCAAACAGAGGTTGAGAGAGTGGAGAACATTCAAAATTAAACGATACAGATCATACTTGATTGCACCAAGGACACACGGTATGTGGCTATGTAAAAGCTCTTAACACCGGTTGTTCTTGTCTTACATAGACTAAACTCACATCGAAATTCACAGACTATAAATCACGTCAACAATTAGGGCATGTAAGAGTATAGCACAGATTGACATATGTTGATAATTTTGACAAATATTGACGTCAATAATGCATTTATGTTATATTAGAATTGAGCTGTGCGAAATGAAAAAAACAAAAAACTAACGAAATCTGAAACCACCATTAGTGCATTTTTCGCACTTTTTCTACAAATAGTTTTCTTTCTTGGGGGGACGGGGGTTGTTCGGATACAATTAAGCAGGGAGAAGGCGTTCCCTGAATTTTTGACAAGTTGTTGACAAGACGGGGAAGGGTGGGGGTGTCGCAAACTGACAAAAATACAAAAATGTGTTGTCGTACTTTATGGATAAGCCTTTATTTATATCTCTCACGGAAACACAACATAGTCCCGCCATGCCTATTTTCGCAAGAGATTATATTACTGAATGATAAATTTTTAGTAATCTCCACACAATACATATAGATGATACAACATATTTAGTAATCTCCACACAATACATATAGATGATACAACAACAAAAATATAGATCAATTGTCAGCATTCACGATCATCACAGTTGCATATCAAGGGAGTTAATGTATTATATTGCTGCAAACATTTATTACATTTATTATTTCCCTTACTCATAATACATGACAGTCTAACTTACTTGTCTATTGACATAATGCGTTTCTGTATGAACATTACCAATAACCTCATGGGTAAAATGGCACTATGTCTATACATAACATCAGTTCATCTCTGTGAAAATCTTTGACTACTTTCCTTGTCAAGAACTTGTCATATTGCTGGTGAGTTCACTCTAGTCCAATCAGGTTCGTGAAACACTGATGTCTATCGTACTGATGGTTATGTTTATCGATAAAACTGAATTTTTACTGACTAAAAGGTCCTAATGTAGTATTCTTGATGTGTTGCTAAAGACAATATAACCGAAACAAATTTAATGAAATTTCTTTTAAAGATATTTCGTACTTACGTAAAACCCAGGTTTTTAGAACGCCCCACTTAGAAACGACGGACTATCACTAAAACTAAGGTGCTATGATATGCAAAAAAGAAAACGTACACATTACAATTCGCAAAACATATTAAACGTTTCGACCAAAATGTCATATAAATATAGGCACAAAACATAATATGTCGACAAATAAGAATGATCGCAACAACACACGTGTCCAACAGAAATACGGAAGTTAGATGCCCGAAGGACAGTAACAGAAAGTACATAAAAAACTTAAACATAGGTGGAAACGAAACGAACAACAATATGACGTAAATGACCGAACAAGTAACAAGAACGTGGTTAACAGCAATGTGAAAACACATATCCTTGACAACTAGGATATTCCTACCACTGCCAAGAATATTTTCATTGATCAAACCTGTTTAAGACAGATACGTTTTCTATATGCTGCCAAAAATCTATAAGGCAATAAACCTATTGTCTCTGCTTGCTCTTGTCCCACTGAGGGATTCTCACACTTCCTTGACAGCATTGTCCAGCCCTTAGTCGAACAAATGCCTTCAATCTTAACAGAGACCAAGCATTTTCTGACCATTTCTCTTCCGTACAGCTGTCTTCTTACCGTACCTACCGTCTGTTCTTGCTTGATGTCTGTTCTTTGTACACTTCTATACCTCATGTAGATGGTCTCAGGGTTCTGCAGTTCGTTTTGGACAAGAGCCCCATCCCACTGCATCGATGTCTACTATTATCCTCCTTGCTAAACTGGTACTTACAATCAAAACTTTTAAATTCGATGGACATTTTTTCGATAAGATCAGTGGCCTTTCTATAGTCACAAAAACGGGGCCTAGTTATGCTTGTCTTTCCATTGAACTTCTTGAACACCTTTTTTGTCGACCTATGATGACCCGTTCCCATTTCTTTTCTACAGATACATTGACGATGAGATAGGTATCACTGACATGTCCGAAGTTGAATTGTCTCGCTTCATCAACAATTTCAACATTGCTATTCAGTTTATATCTAACATCTCCACTACCTCTGTCAACTTCCATGACATCATTGTTACCATTTATCCCCGTTACCTCGGCACATCTGTTTACTATAAAACTTCTTATGCAGTCATCTATCTTCTCTACACTTCTTCTCATCCTCCCGCTTGTGGCAACTCTCTGTTATACTCACAGATTCTTCGACTTCGTCGCTTTTGTAGCGATGACGATGATTTCTCGACAAATCCTCTGAGATGATTGAGTTTTACCGGAGAGGCTCGTTCCTTGGCAGGATTCTTTCATCCGCTTCTCTACGTGTACGCCAGTTTTCTTGCCTAGATGTCTTGATTAACTCTCAGTGTTCTTCCTTCCCTTCTGATAGAGTTAAACTTGTTCTTACCTTCCATCCCCATAACTCTTCTGTCCGACGCATCATGCTTAAACATTATTCCCTTTTCCAGTCTGATCCTGACAGCCGTGACGCTTTCTCTGGTGGCCTATAGGCGCGACAAAAATCTGTAGGACATTTTGGTCCATAGTCACCTTAAGTCTTACCGATCATTTTGTTTACTATTATTTGCTTACGCAGACGTTCCTCTACATGTCCTAATATGGTTCAGATGTGCACCATTTCATTTCCCAAGGCCACTTTCTCCATCGATGAGGCCTTTACATGTGATTCATGTAATGTTATTTACGTAATCATATGTAAACGCTGCGGCAAGCAGTACATCAGCGAAACCGGTTTAAGATTGAGTACTGCTTGCGTAACTATATTCATGCCATCAAGCACAGAACACCTATTCCTGTTGCCCCACACTTCAGCGGCAAAGGCCATTATGGTGATCGTGATATTCAGATCACTGATATCAGACCCTACACCATTGATTAAAGGTCTAGGTATGCTCTAGAAAATCGTTTTTTTTAGTTCCTTAAGTTTTTTGGACTAAATTCCAACAACTCTTTTGTCTTATTCTCGGTTTTTGTGGTCTTTGTCTATATTCATTTTGTTCGGTCATTTACGTCATTTTTTTGTTCATTTCGTTTTCACCTATTTTTATGTTTTTTTATGTCCTTACTGTTCCTTTCCTTCCGGCATCTCACTTCAATATTTCGGTTGAAATTGGTGTGTTGTGATCATTTATATTCGTCGTCTTTTGATGTATGTTTTGTGTATCTGGATAAAGGATTTTAGGTCGAAACGTTGAATATGTTTTGTATATTGTAATTTGTAGTTTTCTTGTTTGCATATCATAACCACCTAGTTTTAGTGATAGTCCGTCGTTTCTAAGTGA
This sequence comes from Meghimatium bilineatum, assembly GCA_034231615.1. NCBI lineage: Eukaryota > Metazoa > Mollusca > Gastropoda > Stylommatophora > Philomycidae > Meghimatium > Meghimatium bilineatum. Next base: position 14,087,552 of record CM067321.1, read on the forward strand.
GACAGTCTAAAATATATCTACCATATTTGTGCTGAGGCGACATTTACCAAACAGTTGAAAAGTCTCAGTTCTAAAGTGAAGATGACTATCATAATTACTTCGGATGCAAGATTGGTCGCAAAGACAAGCTTTTGGAACCGCACATATGATACGATACATGTACAACACAGCTTTTACGTTGGTTCAATCGCAAAAGATCATCTACGTCGTTTGCAGTGTCCATGGTGATGGGCAAGTGACAAAGTGGTAGGTGTGGATACACTGGAATAAACACTGCAGGCAATCCACAAGTGCAAGAAGTGAAAGGACAAATCCGTAAATTCTCCTACCCCGAACCTTCAGCACTCCTGCATGCACTGCAATAGAACTTTCCGTGCAAGAATCGGACTAATCGGGCATCTACGAACTCACAAACCAAATTAGTTAAGTACCAATTTTAATTATTATAAATACTTTTTTTCCCCCATCGCATTTCATGTTTTTTTCATGCCATGCTCATCTTCGCTTGCGAAGGAGGAACATCTCCATGGTGTGGAGGGAGCGAATCAACCACATAACTCACTTTTACTTGTGCTTGATTCCTCTTCTTTCCGGCAGACTAACGATGCAAATAAGTCGATAATAGTCTTCCAAACATTCCATCTGCATTGAGACCAGTTCCAGAACCTCCAGCAGAATATTCTCTTGATTCATCTGATGAGGACAAGGATGCGTTGACATGTTCTTCTTCTCGTCCGTCAGCATGCAATGATCCAGATGTTACTGTGGTGCACCATCAGCCCCACACAGAATAACACAGGAAGAAATAAATGATCTGGTTCCTGATTTGAACGTATCTAAGAATACGACAGAATTGATCCGA
>CM067321.1:14093413-14276628 GCA_034231615.1 Meghimatium bilineatum
GACCCAGACCCATTCATTGGCGTTTGGTAAAGCAAGAAGACCTAATCCAACTCTAATGTCGAGCCTTCCTAAACCGGAAATATGCTCCCGAAGAGAAAAGGTTCAGTACTCGATACGCTCAGGCACAAAAGGGACAACGATTTAGCCCTGGCCGAACTCTACTGTCAGGTTTTCCTACACCGGAAATACACTTGAAGAGAGAAAGGGTTCAGTACCTGATGGGCTCAGGCGCTATTGGGACAAGGACGCTCAGCTCGAGAACGCCTTGCTCTCAAACGCGTGGTGTGAGACTCGAACTTGCACAAGGGGTACACGATGTCGGTGAATGACACCTCTGCTAAGAGGGCGAAAGAGCTAGGGTCCAACTCCTCTGTTGAGTTCTTCCCCTTAAGGAACCAGGCTCACGGATGAGAAACGGTTCAGTACCCAATGGGCACAGGCACAGCACGTCCAATTACACGAGGCAAGTTCATAGACAGTGGAACACCTTGTTCGAGTCAGACGAGAGAAAAAAATCGTCTGGGCGAAGAGTTTCCACTACGCGTGCCTGTAGACAGATATAGAGGCTGTCACAGGCTAAGGGTAGCCCACCCGAATTGTCAAGGCATGCCGAAATCGGATGTGCTATGCCTACAAGGCGTATAACGGTGGCACAACGTAATCACGCTCCCGGCGGAAATCGCACGGATATCCGTGATGGTTACAATGGAGCGAACGAGAAACAAAACATCAAGCAAGTGGCTCTCAGCGAGGTCATAATGTCCCCTGATGCAACATAGAAATATTTTGTAATTGCGGGTGGATGCACTGGGAGGTAACGGTTTGTACGATAAAGACTAAGAATGAATTAAATTGGTACAACTTTACAATCCTAGTGATCAATATAGAAAGTCAATTACACTTTTTTTAAAATTCTGGGAATGTCACAGAGGAATGTTTGTCATAAAATGTTTGTCATTTGTCATACACGGTTTTAGAACCTTTGATCTAAAGTATTATTTAGAAAGTTGGAAAACTTGCAAGAATTTTGGTCACTTAAAGTCAGCGAAATTTGGTTAGAAAGCCGCAGTCTCACAATGTTGGTAGAAAAGGTTAAACGTATGTTGAAGAATCGATTATATTTTGACAGGACGCAAAAAGGGATCAAATAATAGTAACACTCTTTACTTTCCATGCATGTCGCAATAGACGAATAAGAAGGCTATGTAATGGAGTTGATTATCTCATCTCATCTGCATTCAAAGTTACGCAGAAGTCATGATGAAGTCAGTCGGTTGTGTTAGAATAAAGGCGCAGATATTCTAGTTCAGCAGTAAAACCATGACACGATGCAATCATGACTGTATCGTGCTTATCTGCAGGAATTTGAGAACGAACGCAGAAGAGGACACAGTAAAGATTGAATGTTATCCTCCCGATGTTACATAAATAATTTACAGTAAGTTGTTATTGTGGCTACTGATACCACAAATCAACAATCACGACTGATATCGCTATAGAATATAGTATCAATTAATATCATTATCTAATCGCTACAGAACAATAATAAAGTAAAATACTGCATGTTCCCCATTAGGGTGTTGCAGGGAGATATATTTGTTTCTGTGTCCTAAAGGTCGCATTCGATATGTCATGTACAGTTACAGTGTGAGTTACTTTATTTTTTTTACAGCATCCTACGGCTGAAAAACAACCAGTTCATACCCGGTCGGAAGTCATGGATGACTATATATATATATATATATATATATATATATATATATATATATATATATATATATATATATATATATATATATATATATATATATATGTATGTATATATATATATAGCGGAGCTCTCCAATAATATATGCATTACTACAAAGATTTGCACTGTTCCCTGTTAGAACATTTGCACGGCCACTGATTGTAGCGAAAACTTACAATTAAGTCCATGTAAGTTCTCCTCATATAACATCGCCACTTATTTACTTATGAAAGAGTGCCCTACAGGAAATCGCGTTCGCAAATATTATATGCATATATATATATATATATATATATATATATGAGAGAAAATTGTACCTACTGATATCATGATAGAAGAACTCTGATAACTCTAATAAAGGGTGAGCTCTAATGAAAGAAGATGATATAAAACAAAAGAAGATGATAACAAATGATCCAATGAAAGAAGATACTATTTAATTCATTTAGACGTCTTTAATGAAAGATTATGATCTCGAATTGAAATGCGCGGAGAAGAAAGATGATGATTAATGAAAGAAAATGTAAGAAGTTGATCACTAATGAAAGAAGATTATATCGATTAAAAGACTATTCTCGAGTTGAAATAAACGGAGATGAAAGGTGATGGTTAATGAAAGAAAATGTAAGAAATTGATCACTAATGAAAGAAGATGTTCTATTTTGAAAGCCTCATTGATTTATTGACAAGTATACATTCGTACCGATCTTCTGTTTAAAATTAATTCCATGGCGAAGGTCATTGTGGAGAAACCCTAGGGCGTTGCTTGGTGCAAGAGACAAAACGTGAATAGAAAATAATGCATTTCCTGTGACAGACTGATGGTCGCTGTATCGATTTGTCCATCGTGTCTCAGCATTAGATCCATGCTACGGATGCTGGTTTTAATTATGTGCTTCTAATTTTGTGAAGAAAATATAGAGATAGAGAAAATGTACATGCAATGAGTAGGGCACATATTTGGGAGGGGGGGTGGGTGGGGTGTTGGTGTGATTACGTAAGACATACGTGAGAATAAAGATATGATTATAAAAATACATTAATTTTTATGGGGAATAGGGGATTGATTATGAGAATAGATATCAGATTGTAGGAATAGATATCAGATTGTGGGAATAGATATAAGATTGTGGGATTGATATCAGACTGTGGGAATAGATATCAGATTGATTGTTGGAATAGATATCGGACTGTGGGAATATATACCAGATTGTGGGAATAGATATCAGATTGTAGGAATAGATATTAGATTGTGGGAATAGATATCAGATTGTGGGAATAGATATCAGATTGTGGAAATAGATATCGGACTGTTGGAATAGATATTGGACTGTGGGAATAGATATCAGATTGTGAGAATAGATATCAGATTGTGGGAATAGATATCAGATTTTGGTAATATATATCCGACTGTGAGAATAGATATCAGATTGTGGGAATGGATATCAATTTGTGGTAAAAGATATCAGACTGTGGGAATAGATATCAGACTGTGGGAATAGATATCAGACTGATGGAACTGATAGCAGACTGAGGGAATAGATAAAACAATGTAGGTGATGACTACATAAAGTTGAGGGGGGGGGGGCAATCTGACAACCTGTCACATGTGAAAACGTTGCCGCAATTGAATGTATTGTCTTGATTTCTTACTTGTGTCTTTTGTCATGTGATGCTCATAGATAACCAAGGGATGCAGACTAGTCAGAACAGTTCAGCTAGATAGCGAAGGGATGCTGGCAAGTGCGAGCAGTACAGCTAGATAACCAAATGATGCAGGCTAATGCGAACAGTGCAGCTCTTTTTCGTGACAGACTTCTATATGGCAGAGAATACTATACGTTCCACCAGTGCCGATAGTGCAACATATCTGAAAGAAGAATTAGGAATTGGTGTCACAAATGTATATTGCGCACTCTTAGAAAGACCTGATGATCCTGCGATACTGTCCCACTGGTATGCCTTACTTCGGGGACTACATATATATTCATACATCCCCCTAACAGAGGTCTCACTCACTATGTCCCCATCTTTATCATTCCCTTTTCTACTCCGCCTGAACCTCATTTTATGTCCTTCCCATCTTATCCCTCTGGACATTTTCATTTCGTTGATTTCCCGTGACGTTTTTTTTTTACTGATCGTCAATATCGTGCACCTACTATCATCACAGCATGCGTATTTTTATGAAGTATCCTGTCTGACTATTGTCTTAATACATGGTGAACAATTTTAGCTGAAACGTCGTCTGTCACCTTGTCTCTTTCCAGTATGTTTTTTTTATAAATATCGGTAGCACGTATGCATTTCCAGACGTAGTAGTTTCAGATATGTTTATCCCACACAACTCCCAACAATCCACAAACACATAGATGCACATAGACACACACGCACAGACAACTACACACACAAATCAGTGCACACAACACGTAACCTCCAATTAGTCATATTCCATTTGTTAAACATGTGTTGCTATTAGAGCTTCAGTATAATGATCTTAAGTCTGGAGATCACGTCCACAGTTTATTGTATTGTGCACTTCAGAATTTTATTCAGAAAACATAATATAACTTTCATTATGGTTTCTTCTTCTTCTTCTGCGTTCGTTCTCAAACTCATGAAGATTAGAAGGATGTAGTCCAGAGAATGGGATGCGTTGTGTCATTGTTTACAGCATTGCTGCGATATCTGCGCCTTTCGGCCTGACACATCCGACTTCAGCACGGATCATTATAGTTTATAGCTCGTGGTCTGATGTGTCGTCTTATAAACACAGTTATTTTGTTTAGTCATGGCAGACGGACTTGTTCTGTGAACTCTTTTGTCTCCTAGTCAAAACTTGAACTATAAATAATTATCAGCACATATAATTCCCTACAGTGACTCCTCAACATATGTATCAGCACATATAATTCCCTACAGTGACTCCTCAACATATGTATCAGCACATACAATTCCCTACAGTGACTCCTCAACATATGTATCAGCACATACAATTCCCTACAGTGACTCCTCAACATATGTATCAGCACATATTATTCCCTATATTGGCTCCTCAATTTCAAAAAACAAAAAACGTTATGTAATTAATTAGTATTCCACATTCTTCTCTCATAGTCCTTACAGTTCTATATAAGTCTTGAAAAATGTATAGTTTATTTTTCCCGTTAGGGAGTAGCAGGGACTATTCGAGTGGCGTGTGTGATAAAGACGGCAAGTCCTTTCTGTCGCCTCGCCATCTTTAAGGTGAGTTTTTTTTTAAACTTTTTCACTTGACAGCAACAAAAAAACCGTCCTTACCAGGGAACAAACTCTGGGCTTCACGGATGTGGGACCGCCACTCTAACATCTCGGCCGTGCACCACATGTAAATACAGAAAAATCATGTAGCAAACGAGATTTGAACTAGGTTCGATCAGATGACGCTAAATCGCCTCGCAACTTGAGTCAACCAACCTTTTGTCTACGACCACACAGCATCCCTGAAGGAGATTAGATTTTAGTAAAGACTTTTATTGTATATATTCATAAGCTACTATGTCAAGATATTCAATGTATATATTCATATCAAGTTACTACAACGTCCGTGTGTTGCCAGGGCCCGAAAGGGGAGCAACGAATAGCAACACTGTTTACCTTCCACGCATGTCGTAAAAAGCGACTAAGGAGGTTATGGGATGGAGTTGAAATATAGAGTCAGTGACCCACAGCCATGTTGAAGTCGGATGTGTCAAGCCGAAAGGCGCTGATATTTCAGCAATGCTGTAAACCATGACATAACGCATTCCGTTCTCCGGACTACATCCTGCTAATCTGCAGGAGTTTGAGAACGAACGGAGAAGAAGAAGAAGAAGATGAAGTAACTACGATACTACGAATATAGACCGATCAATCTAAACACAGATAACAACCACATGCACAATGCATAGGTATGAAAAATCCTCTACACACATTTAACACCAGTACATGACATTAGGCATCAGTATGCCAAGGATGATTAGGCCTACATGTAAACTGAAACAGTATATACAGAAACAATGTTGTTTCAGATGTAACATGGGTATATGAATTATATAATTAGAAATGATCGACTAATAGAAAATGAAGCAGATTTCAGTTAAACGTATAAATGTACACATGCAGTTGATCGGTTTGCATGATGTAAACCACAGTCTGAGAACGAATGAATGCGCGTATTTCTGCAAAACTAATTCATATATCATCATCATCATCAAGTGCCGTCTCCGCAACGAAGGTTGGCTGCAACGTATCTCCAACATCTCCTGTCTCTTATCTTGGTGGTGCACTCTGCTAGACTGTAACCTGTCCATCGTGTAATATTACTCTCCCACTTGTATCTCTGCCTACCTCTTGCTCGCTTCCCTTTGACTTTACCCTCAAGTAAGGTCTTCAATAGGGTGTCATGTCTTTTAATGTGTCCAAAGTATTTTATTTGCCTGATCTTTATTTCTCTTAGTAGTTCTTTCTTCATATTAAGTGTCTTTAGCACCTCTTTATTTGTTTTCTTCTCTTTCCATGATGTTCTCCCTATTCTTCTATATACCCACATCTCAAAGGCATCAATTTTGTCTTCTAATTGTTTATTTAGTGTCCATGTTTCTGAGACATACGTTAATATGGAATAGATGCAGCATTTTATAATTCTCATTTTTAACTTGTTTGTAATTTGTTTAGATATTAATAATTTCCTCATGTCATTGAAGTTACTTTTAGTCATTTCTATTCTTCTTTTAACTTCTGTTTCACATCAGCCATCATTTGTGACTATGTGTCCAAGATATTGATACTGTTTTACTTGTTGTAGTTTCTCTCCCTGTATGTTTATGTTTACCTCCTGTTCTTCTGTGTCTTTGCTGATTATCATGGTTTTTGTTTTTTGAATGTTTATATCCAGTCCATATTCATTACTTGATTTATTGACTTGATCTATTAGTCTTTGTAGTTCATGTTCACTTTCTGCTAAAAGAACAGTGTCATCTGCATATCTAATGTTGTTTATTATTTTCTCATTGATCTTGAGTCCTGGTATTTTTTCTATATTTTTTATATTTTTCTATATTTTTAAATTTATATATAATGTCTTATAAATTCAATAGACTAAAAGAGTATCGTTCTGATAAATTATGCTGCAGTTTGTTAGGATATTTTCATTCAGTCAGACTAATGTATTGAACTGCATGTGAATATATCAATCAAAGCAAGTAACTGAAAGCCACAGAAATCTTAATGAAACAGTCACATTTATGCAGAGCATTTGCAGTTCCACATCTGCTAACGTACAGCAACCATGTAAGGCAGCGTCTGGTGGAATGCTTGAGGTTATTCCGAATTGTAACACAAAATCGTGTCTCTGAAGAATAAAATAATCAATTTTGTTCTTCTCCACACGAAGCTGTGTACAGGTAATCGATATTAGAGCTAGCGTATTCTTTATATTTCATTCTTTCACCTTCAGCCTCTATCCTGTGTCTGTAGTTTCCATGTCTGTCTATCTTCTTTTTTGTTACTATACGTCTTCGAGGGGTATCTAAGCTGTATAGTTGAGCATTTTGCCTTGTATCTACAAGGTTGAAGGTTCCGTACTAGGTCTCTTTATAGGTGCATTTCGCAGAGATCGTTGTGGATTATTACTTATAGATAACGAGTTACGATCTATGCGTGATTTCATTGTCAGATGGAGGAGTTACGATATATGAGTGATATCCTTGTCACAGTTACGTTATATGAGTGATATTATTGTCACATTTACGTTATATGAGTGATATTATTGTCACATTTACGTTCTATGAGTGATATCCTCGTCACATTTACGCTATATGTGTGACATTATTGTCACATTTACGTTCTTTGAGTGATGTCATTGTCACATTTACGTTCTATGAGTGATATTATTGTCACATTTACGTTATACGAGTGATATCCTTGTCACATTTACGTTATATGAGTGATATTATGGTCACATTTACGTTCTATGAGTGATATTCCTCGTCACATTTACGTTATATGAGTGATATTATTGTCACATTTACGTTATACGAGTGATATCCTTGTCACATTTACGTTATATGAGTGATATCCTCGTCACATTTACGTTATATGAGTGATATTATTGTCATATTTACGTTCTTTGAGTGATGGCATTGTCACATTTACGTTCTATGAGTGATATCCTCGTCACATTTACGTTATATGAGTGATATTATTGTCACATTTACGTTATACGAGTGATATACTTGTCACATTTACGTTATATGAGTGATATTATTGTCACATTTACGTTCTTTGAGTGATGTCATTGTCACATTTACGTTATATGAGTGATATTATTGTCACATTTACGTTGTACGAGTGATATCCTTGTCACATTTACGTTATATGAGTGATATTATTGTCACATTTACGTTCTATGAGTGATATTCCTCGTCACATTTACGTTATATGAGTGATATTATTGTCACATTTACGTTATACGAGTGATATCCTTGTCACATTTACGTTATATGAGTGATATTATGGTCACATTTACGTTCTTTGAGTGATGTCATTGTCACATTTACGTTCTATGAGTGATATCCTTTTCACAGTTACGTTCTATGAGTGATATCCCTTGTAACAGTTACGATATATAATATCCTTGTTCTCTGTCGAAAGCATTTTTATTGTTGGTCCATAAATGCGATATACAATTCTATGTAATTTTCACTCGTTTTTTTATGTCTGTTGTTTAGTGTAAAAATGGCATCTGTACAGCTTTCTTTAATACGGACTCCCATTTGAGTGTTGCAATGCTGTGGTTCAAAGCAAACAGAAGCACTTCTCTACTGTTGAACAAATACTTAACATCCGAAAACTAATCGAAAACCATATTCAGCACCAACGTTTCACAATTTCACAATACCACAATTTCATTGACTTTACAAAGGCCTTTGACCGTGTTCGGTATGATTGGCTGTGGCATATACTGAGAAAATTTAATTATTTCGACACCACAATCATAGACATTATTGAAGCTCTGTGCAAAAATGCAAATAGTGATGTCTTGTAAAACAATACAATTGGTGAGTTCTTCAAAACAAATGTGGTAGTTCGGCAAGGTAGCGTAATGTTTCAAGTACTTTTCAACATATGCCTAGAGCTCATCATACAGGAGACACTACATGATTACAACCTCTCTATATCATTTGAAAGTCTGCCTAATTTGCAATTCGCGTTTCTCTGATGATATGTATCTTATAGCTGGGTCAGAACAAGCAATGCAAGAGCTAACAGCAAAGATGGAAAAAGTTATCAGCATGTACGAAATGGAAAGCAATACATAAAAGAGCAAAATCTTGGGTAACAGCAGAGGCACAGAAAAACAGATTAATATCATGATTAATAGACATAAGCTTGAGGATGTGAATACCTTACACTGCCTCGAATCCAGCATATACAGCGATGAAAAATGCAAAGCAGAACTAAAAATAAAGATGAATATGGCTTTAACGTCCCAGTCAAGGCTATCGGTGATTTGGACAAGCAACATCAGTGTCTGAGTGAAAGTCGAACTGTATACGTCGCTAGTACTTTCTGTTGTGATGTATGGTTGTGAGATTTCGACCCTCACTGTGGATATGGAGAGACTATTACAGGCTTTCGAGTACAAATGCTACATATGAATCCTTCGAATTTACTATAGGGAAAATACGACCAACTTGTACGTAAGAAATAAAATAGAAATGTATGTAGGTTTACTAGAGCTATTGCTTTCAATAGTGAAACAAGGAAAACTAGGATGGTTCGGACATGTATGCAGACATGACTCCTTGTAAAAACAATACTGCATGTAACTGTCAAATGAGAAAGAAGCAGAGGAGGAGAAATAAAGGCATGGTCAGTAAATATTAAGGAATGGACAGAACAAGATTTTTCCTCACTCATCCGCATCCCTGAGGATATAAATTGCTGGAGGACTCTGTATGCTGAAATATCCAATCTGGTATTCCTACGACCCTGGCGGGTTACGGGTTTATGATGATGAAGATGTGGTTCAATGAATGCTCGTAAAAAAATTTTTCTAGATTTTAGTTAAACATTTTCCATTGCGGCTTAGAAGTTAAATACATCTATACTTTGTACAATCTCTTTTGCTGTATTTTAATTTTCCAGATAGGTATTATTACAGCGTTACTTGAAGACCCAAAATAACATCATGGTGGAAAGGGAAGTCAAAGTCTGTCTCATTTCATATCAGATATGAAACGAATATTCAAGAAATGGACTGCAAGCAAAGCGCAAGATATCGAGTTTAGGTCAGCTAAATCAATAACAAAGAAAATCATTAAAGATCCTAAACCTAAATCTTGGCAAGAATATGGTGAATCATTAAGTACAGATTACAAACAAGCACCAAAAAAATTCTGCACGAAAATTAAGAATATGAGACACAGGGAAGATAACTATTAACCAACCGAAAAAATACATGCTGAAAATGAAAAGACAATCAATGACTAGAAACAATTGCTAAATTTTAATTGCAGAAATAGAAAATGCCACAGTAACCATTTTATCCCTAGATCTGCCGCTGCTTTGATGAATTCGACTTGAATGTAGTCGGGTCCTTGACCTTTGTTTGATGGAGCTGTTTGTATGACATTTCTCTTGTATGAGTGTGTGAGTTTATTAGTTCTTGTGAGTGTGTGAGTGTATTAGTTGTTGTGAGTGTGTGTATGAGTGTGTGAGTTTATTATTTGTTATGAGTGTGTGTATTATTGTGTGAGTTTATTATTTGTTATGAGTGTGTGTATTATTGTGTGCGTTTATTATCTTTGTGTGGGGTCTCTCTTTATAATCCTGTAACACTTCAGGGTCGTAGGGATACCCCATTGGATGCTTCAGCACACAGTCCTCCAATGATTTATATCTTCACCTAGTGAGGGAAAAATCTGTCATACCCAGTCTTTGGTGTTGTCAGCCCATGCATTTTTGTTGTTGTGCTTTGCTTATTCCCCCTTCGACGGTTTCCTATAGTATTGTTTTTTAAGAAGGAATCATGTCGGCACACATGCCCAGACTATGTACGTTTTTACTATTGAAAGCAATGGTTCGTGTGAACCTGTACACATATCTGCTGTGGTGTATGTATGTGTGTGAAGAGTTTATTAGTTGTTACAAGTGTGAATGTGTGTGTAAGTTTATTAGTTTGTAATACATGTATATGTGTGTGTAAGTTTAATAGTGTGTAATGCATATATGTGTGTGTAAGTTTAATAGTGTGTAATGCATGTATGTGTGTGTAGGTTTAATTATTGGTATGAGTGTATGTATGCATATGCACATTTATTAGTTATTGTACATATGTATTGGTGTGTGAGTTTATTTGTCGTGAATGTATTTATGGGTGATGTTAATAATTATTGGAAGTGTAGTTATGAACACATGAGTATGAGAATGACATTGTAGTAGACGCGGATATAAGTGAAATTACCTGCGTATGATAGTTGTGTGTATGTAATAATATATGCATGATTTCTCGTTTCTGAATAACAGGTATATACGTTCCTAAACATACCATTTATCATGTCTCTGCGCATACCATTTTGCCATATTCCTACATATATCTATAATATAAGCACGATATATGTATATATATGTGTGTGTGTGTGTGTATGTGTGAAAAGGATATAACATTAGATGTAAGTGTAATTGTCGATGTAAGTGTACCTTCTGCAAACCTCTAGACCGGGTAGTAGTTTTCGGTGTTTCAGTGTATTTCTGATGGAATATGTGATTTCTACGTCTGACTGTGATAGATTAGAACACAGTGTAAACATTTAGAAACTGTGAAACAACGCTGTGACATATCTAGAAAATCGACAGTGACGAAACACACCGCACATAGAAAATGAAGAGTGCTCAGGAGAAGCAAAATATCGACAGCAGAAATTACATTACGAAGAATTCTCGGAGTCTTCTTCTTCTTCTGCGTTCATTCTCAAACTCCTGCAGATTAGCAGGATTAGAAAGGAATGCGTTATCTCATGGTTTACAGCATTGCTGCGATATCCACGCCTTTCGGCCTGACACATCCGACTTCAGCATGGTTTTGGGTCACTGACCCTATATGGGTTGGGACAGCCATCTCCATCCCATAACCTCCTTAGTCGCCTTTTACGACATGCGTGGAAGGTAAACAGTGTTGCTATTCTTTGCTCCCATACGGGCCTCGGGAACACACCGGGATTCTCGGAGTGTTATTAAGGGATATAATTAGAAAGGATAACATCAGACAGATAAAAACAATACCAGAATCGGAACATATCAAAAGACAACAGATGAAGAGGTTTTCACACGCTTCCAGACTACCAACATACAGCATCCCACAAAAGGCCATGACACTTATACATAACGGCTATAAAGCCAGCAGACCATGTAAAAGATGTATCACAGAAATCAAAGAAGACACACGAACAAGCTTACAACCAGCACACACGATTATTAGTTAAGTGGTACAGTGAGAATCTATAACTGCAAGTGTGTCAGCGTGTGTGAACCTTTGACTTAGTTGGTAGATAGTGTAGTGGTTAAGCTGTTCGCATTGTGCTCACGATATCAAGGTGTCGAATCAGGCTCGTGTCGTTTTGCTTACGAATTGGAATTTTTCGGAAATCTCTGGTGATTATCGCTTGATGCTTCGGAGTTAGTCCTATGAAAGTTACTCTCGTCAAGCGACGTGTGAGAGTCACGGAGTATAGGGGAAGACCGTGTACAATGAAATCAATGGCCTACGACGTGTGAACCCTTTTTTAAAGTGCGATTGTGTGTAATTGTGTATTTGTGTATCGATATAGGCGAGTGGAAGTTCTATTGTGTATAGGAATCCTTGTATTTGTGTATGTTAGTCGTATAATTATTAGTGATTGTATAAACATCGGCTGTGTATAAGTGTTCGTACACATGCATGGACGTGCCTCATGGACGTGGAAGTATTCGTGCGTGTGAGTGTAATTGTTAATGCACGCGAATGAAAGTGTCGCTATGGGCGTGGTAGTATTCGTGCGTGTGAGTGTAATTGTCGCTATATGTGTATAATTGTGAGTGAATGGGTCATTAAATGTTACATTAAGTGTTACCGGATGTTTCTATTCGTAACCTGGTGATACGTCTGAGTATAAGTGTGAATTATTATTGTTTTTATCGCTATGTCTAAATATATATTTCATATATACTTGTGAGCATATTTATATTATCCTGGATACCTATATGTATCTGGTGATGTCTATCACTGCATCAGTTTCACCGTAGTTTTTTCCATATATATATATATACCTTTCATGCACCTGTTATTCAGAATCTAAATTGGAGATAGATTCGTTTATTAGTTTAAACATCTAGTTGAGGGTCATTCACTGAGTTCATTCTTGTTGGGGGTCATTAATTGAATTCATTCTAGGTGGAATCATTCATTGAATTCATTCTAGGTGGAATCATTCATTGAATTCATTCTAGGTGGAATCATTCATTGAATTCATTCTAGGTGGAATCATTCATTGAATTCATTCTAGGTGGAATCATTCATTGAATTCATTCTAGTTGGGGGTCATTCATTGAATTCATTCTAGGTGGAATCATTCACTGAATTCATTATGCTTGCACACACTATGTTTCCACAAGGCTATCAACAATATTATTATTAGACAAAATAGTCACCATGTTCTTGTAGAAATAGAAATACAATTCTTGTAAACTAAGTAGTTGTATTTCCTATGGAACAGGCTCAATCTGAACCGAGACCGTCTGCAGTAAAGACCTCCGTATAGAAAGTAAACAAACCGTAAATCGTTACGTGTTTGATTATTGTCGCCATGTTGGTTGGTTATTAGTTATATACTTGGAGTCGCTTCCCAAAAACGCCAAGGCCGACCGAGGATATACACGAAAATAATCACAAGACTTTCAAGTCATGTTTACTTTCTATACACGGGTCTTTTCTAGAGCGAGGCCATAAGCTGAATCCAGTTAGTAAACTAGGTCTTACAGTACATTATCACTAAATTTTGTTTTTTTAATTGGTATCCTATTCAGGACGTACAAAATCAACCATGCATGTTGTTAATTGATTTTCTAGGCAATATAAAACCGTTCGTAGTGCGGGGATTGAACTTGGTACCTTGGCCGTCACAGACGCGCTCTGTAACACTTGGCCACAGAGCCGAAGCAAATATTACTGTAAAATATAATATATCATATTTTATATTTATAATCATACAACTTGTAAATCACATACAAGCGTACTAGCATCTCAACATGTATCACAATAGATGATGATGATGATGAAAGTGATGATGATGTTAATGAAGCTATTGATGATGCTGATGATGATGTTAATGAAGCTATTGATGATGCTGATGCAGATGACGATGAAATAATCTCTTTAGCTGTACACAGGTGGTTCTTGACAACTTGACAATTCCAACAAATGCATAGATTCTTGCCAGTGGTTAACTGTCGTGACATGCAGACATGTACGGTTGTGAGTGTGTCTGGAAATGCTTGTGTAAGCGATGTGTATGAATGTATAGTTAGTTCCCGTAGGGAAGCATTCATGTGCGCCAGCATTTCAGAGTTATCATGTCAGTCAGGTGCACAGCACGCACCTCTCGGTCAACTATTTCATCATTCTTTTGTCAGACTTGTTGAGCAATTCTCAGTGATTGCATATCTGACATTCGAAAGAAGTGCACAGACAGAAAAGGAGAAATGTGTGATTCCCGCTGATTTGCATCTTCTCGTCATCCTTGGGAAATATTTGATAGAAGACACACATAAGAAAGTAAAACAAGACGTGACAATGCTGATATGTTTTCATCGGATGTGTTGCCAGCATATTCTCCAACTCTCATTAGTCGCCTCCTACGACATGCATAAAATGAAAAGAGTTGTTTTATTATTTGCACAATGAATTAGATAGATTACCATGCCCTTAATTAGCTAGATTTCCATGTCCTGGTTGCCACATGGATGTTGCCACATGGATGTTGTCACATGGATGTTGTTGTTTCACATTATTTCGATATGTGTTTCATGGACCATTCCTATTATGGATGTTGTCACATAGATGTTACCACATGGATATTGTCACGTGGATATTATCACATGGATGTTGTTGTTTCACATTTCGGTATGTGTTTCATGGACAATTTTTATAATGGATGTTGTCACATAGATGTTGCCACATGGGAATGTTGCGGATTTTGTCACATGTATGTTGTCATATGGATGCTGCCACATGGATGTTGTCACATTGATATCATCACATTGATATCATCACAAGGATGTTGTTACGTGAGTGTTGCAACATGGGTGTCGTTATATGGATGTTGCCACAGAAATATTGTCACATGGATGTTGCCACATGGAAGTTGTCACATGGATGTTGCCACATGTAAAATACGACAATATAATGTTCTATTCCAGTATTTGTCATGAGCATTGTTGAACACTCAGATGTTCTCAAGTCCACCACATTTTTTTTGGAATGATTTACTCTATAAGGAAATTTTGTTTTCCGGTTTAACTGTTTCACAATTTCCGTATGGGACTAAACATACATCCATTAAACCCCAAAACACAAACATAATTTTGAGATAACATACCTTATACGTGTTTGGGTGTCTTCTCGGTTCCTGAACGGAGGAGAAACTGTGCGTTTGTCAGAAATGTTATGTGCTGTCAAGAGCTACATGCCCACAGCTAAAGGGATTACTTAATCAGCATCTTCCTGTATAATTCGATCCAATTATGCGCCGAGTATGGCTCTTGTTTACTAAAAATGTGGACATATACTTTATGTCTTTATACATTCATTCATTCATTCATTTTACTTTTGCGCTGAAGTTAGCGCAGAGGTCAGATCTCTCCTATTATGTCTGTTCAAAGCTATTCTGTGCAGTTCCTGAATAGTATGAATATTGATTGTTTTAGTTTCTTTACTTTTACAAAGTATTGTTCTGCTGAGTGTTTCTTTTGGTCTACCCCTTGCTCTTTTGCCTGTAGGTATCCATTCCAGAGATTGGTGGTGTATTCTGTTGGTGTCTGCGCGTAGGACATTCCCGTTGTAGGACCAACGGCGTTTTCTGATAACATCTGTGATGAAATTGTGATGTGTTTTTTCTCAGATTTTGTCATTCGATTTGAATTCACTCCAATGGGTGTTAGTTATCCTACGAAGACATTTGTTCGTGAAACTCAGTAATTTCTTTTCTGAAGATAAAGAGCTTTTCCAGCTCTCATATCCATATGATAGCACCGGAATAAAGCAGGAATTAAATAAGCGCATTTTCGTGCTTGTGCTGATTGACTTTGACTTCCAGATATTAGACAGTCTGTTAAATGCACTTGATGCTAGGGCAATGCGAGTTGTAATTTCTGCCATGACATCACCGTCGAATGTTAATTTGCTTCCTAGATAGGAGAATGTGTGTGCTTTTTCAAGTTGTTGTCCATTTAAAGTAATTTCGCTAGGTGAATTGGTGAAGTCCATAATTTTTGTTTTTGATAAATTGGCTTGGAGTCCTTTTGTCCTTCGATGAGTTTTAATCTATCAGTTTTGTTTGTGCATCTTCATGGTTTTCACTCAATAGTGCCAGATCATCGGCAAAATCCAGGTCTTCTAGTGTTTTTTTTTTATCCATTTGATTCCTAAATTTGTTTTGGATGTGCTTTTTCTCATAGCCCAGTCAATTGCGATATTGAATAGTAATGGTGACATAGGGCAGTCTTGTTTAGCACCAGTAATCACAGTGAACCATTCTGAATTACCTTTTTTTTGTTCACACAGCATTTTGAGTTGGTATAGAATGATTTTATCACATTTATATATTTGTTTTGGAATCCGTATATTTTTAAAATTTCCCAAAGTGATGGTCAATTATTGATGCTGTCGATGGATGATGTGATTAGCTCTAAATTCTAGACATTCTTCCATTATTGTTCTAAGAGTGAATATATGATCGAGGCAGGAACGACCTGGTCTAAAGCCTGACTGCTCTTCTCTAAGTCTTGTGTCTAAGGATGACTTTAATCTTGAAAGCATCATATTACAAAGAATTTTACAAGGTACAGATAGCAGTGTGATTCCTCTCCAGATATCACAGTTTGCTGGGTCTCCTTTTTTTGGTAATTTGATAATGATACCATTTTTCCATTGTTGAGGTGGCATTCGTTTTTCTGAATCATATTGAAAATATCCAGTAAAAATTACAAGATATTATCATTTGCTGCTTTTAACATTTCACTTGTGATGTCATCATGACCTGCTGCTTTATTGTTTTCTTAATTTCTTTATGGTTTGCTTTACCTCTTCAAGGGTGAAATATTCTATGGAAGCTTCTAATGGTGGCATTGTCTTCTCTTCCTCTAGATTTGGAGTAGATTGGGGTGGTGGTCTGTTAAGAAGATCTTGGAAATGGTCGGCCCATCTTTGCTTATGTTGTTCAGTTGTTGTTAGAGCTTTTCCATGTTTGTCTTTAATAGATGCGTTTGGGATAAGTGGCTGATTGTACATTTGTTTGGTTATGTGGTGTAGTATCTTGCTGTTGGTGTGTCTTTATACATGCAGAGTTGAAAATATGTAAAAAAAATTGACAAAAGTAATTCAGTGAAACCTTGTAACTCAGAAAATTATCGGACATCTAAGATATTTTTATGCGGTCATTAACTGTGAATGTATACGTAGCACAGACGAAGTAAAACAATTATAGAGTTGAAAGGAGATTATATTTTGAATCTAACCGACAGAAAGAGAATTGATTAAAGAAACATCATGGATCATTCAACTAGAAATGATAGTCTTATCTTTCAAAAAGAGCTTTTCAGTAGCACGATGCACAGAAGTAAGGACGGTGTAATCTTTGATGATGGTGGAAAGGCTTCATGTCTCAACACAACAACACAATTATTGTCCTATATTTAAGATATGATTTAATATATATATATCGCAAACATGTGGAAGTATATGAAACTATTTTATGACTTTACAGAAAAGATACAATGATATACCAGACGTGAATATATAAATGAATGTTTATAATTGCTTTTATCCTCTAGTCTACAATAGTCCTAAGCCAATTTGCCATATTGCTCTCCTGATATGAGAAATATTGTATCTGACATGGCCACAAATATAAACATTAATAATACTGCAGAAAACAAATATCATCTGAACGTAATACGATACATTACAATAGAGAGAAAATAGGAGGTGGAATCTAGAATTGTCGGATAGCAATAAAGCAGAACACTCAGGTATCAAATTCAGAAATGATTTCAACCGTTTCTAGAAGAGAATCATAAAACGAATCCGCTCTTTTTGTTTCTGTGTCTTTCATATGATATGTTCTGATGACAGATCCAGGAAATCTGTTCACAGAATGGATTATTCAAGATTATGTTTGTTACCAGATAATTGCAGAATTCTGAGGCAATCTTTGGAAAAGTCCATCATTTCTCAAGCATTTCTTAGCGCTCTAATAATCTCAACAAACGAATTAAATAATATTTTGAGATATCGACTAACCAGAAAAGCTGATGAGTGTCGCTTTAGTGTTGTGAATCTTCACAAGTACATACTGGCATAAGCAGTGAAACAATGAGTTCATTCAGCATATAATTTAACCTCAGTCGGTTAAAAATAGTTTAGCACATAATTTAACCTCAGTCGGTTAAAATAGTTCAGCACATAATTTAACCTCAGTCGGTTAAAAATAGTTGAGCACATAATTTAACCTCAGCCGTTTAAAAATATTTCAAGACATAATTTTGCTCTAATCGATAAAAACAGTTCATGGCATAATTTAACCTCTGTCCATAAAAACAGTTCAGTGCATAATTTAACTTTAATCGGAACTAAAAACAGTTCAGGACATAATTTAACTTTGGTCCATAAAAAAAGTTCATTTAATAATTTAATCTTATCCAGAAGATAAATTATTCAGGGCATAAACTTTTTTTTAATAAACAGATCAGGACATAATTTATCCGTGATTCATACAAACAGTTTAGGAAATAATTTAACATTGGTATATAAAAACATTTCAGGACATTATTTATTTTGGACCATACAAAATGTACCTCACGTCTTTGTCATTGTCTCCTCAAAGTGTTTTACATCTCTGTCAAATCCTTCATTGCCTCCATTCTCTGTGTGTTTTAAATCTATATCAAGTCAAATATGGTTTCCATTCTCTATGTGTTTTACATATCTGTCAAATCCTTCATGGTTTCCATTCTCTATGTGTTTTACATATCTGTCAAATCCTTCATGGTTTCCATTCTTTATGTGTTTTACATATCTGTCAAATCCTTCATGGTCTCCATTTCCTATGTGTTTCACATCTCTATCATGTCTTTCGATGCGTAAGTTCTTTATGTGATTCACTTCGCTGTCTAATCCTCGATGATATTTATTCTCTATGTGTTTCACATCTCTGTCAAGTCCTGCATTGCCTCAATTATGTATCTGTTTCACATATATGTGATTCCTTTCATTGCCTCCTTTCTGTATGTGTTTCAAATTAATGTCAAATCCTTCATAGTTTTCGTTCTCTTTGTTTCAAACCCTCTCCCGATCTAACAACGTTTGATGTTATCTCAGCAGCATACCTTTTCAATATCCTTTATACTTTCCTCTTTCTATGTAGCATTGTTAACTATTAACCGTATTTCTGTAACGTCGGGACTGTCATAGACTTGACATTAGTTTACATACTTAGCTTAGTTTGAAGGTATACAAACTGTTTACAGAGCAGTTGTTCTTCCAGTGTTTTTATGCGCTAGAGAAACATGGATTGTGTCAATACGACATATATGGAACGGAAGTTCAATCACCTTCATGTAATCTGCCACAGAACAGTTATGAACATCAGATGACAAGACAAGATTTCGAATACCACAATACTCAACATAGACGATTTTCTTAACATTGTCGTTATTCTGATGCTGGCACAGTTTTGGGGCCCGTCATGTGTTACGTACGCTAGATCATGTCTATCTATCATGGCTAGATATAACCCTAACCTATCAAAGATATATGTCTATGGTGAGACGCAGAAAGGATACGCTCTCAAGATGACCATTATAAACGCGACAAAAACTTATTACAGACCTTAATGAAAAACTTTGAAATAAAGACAGATAAATGGAAACACTTTAAGACGAAATAGAAATACATGGCTTTCTAAAAGTCACAAAAATCACAGCATTTTGTGAAAAGTGGAGGAACGCAGAAACTCAACAGCGGAGAGTAACTAGAAAGGCAAGGGTGGATTAAAAAAAATTCACCTATAGTGGTCATCGTATGCCCCGAACTGTCCAAAGAAATTTGAGGCCAGAATATAGTTTATTAATGATCTACAGACTCATATATAAATGGCATAACTCTAACTGAATGTCAAAAGTGGATGTAAGACTTGACAATCATTGCTTGTGATGGGTGAGCAACATCAATGTAGGGGATGTCCACGATATATAACTTGACAATCATTGCTTGTGATGGGTGAACAACATCAGTGTAGGTGCTGTCCGGGATGTAAAACTTGACAATCATTGCTTCTGCTGGCCGAACAACATCAATGTAGGGGCTGTCCGGGATGTAAAACTTGACAATCATTGCTTCTGCTGGGCGAACAACATCAATGTAGGGGCTGTCCGGGATGTAAAACTTGACAATCATTGCTTCTGCTGGCCGAACAACATCAATGTAGGGGCTGTCCGGGATGTAAAACTTGACAATCATTGCTTCTGCTGGGCGAACGACATCAATGTAGGGGCTGTCCGGGATGTAAAACTTGACAATCATTGCTTCTGCTGGGCGAACAACATCAGTGTAGGTGCTGTCCGGGATGTAAAACTTGACAATCATTGCTTCTGCTGGCCGAACAACATCAATGTAGGGGCTGTCCGGGATGTAAAACTTGACAATCATTGCTTCTGCTGGGCGAACAACATCAATGTAGGGGCTGTCCGGGATGTAAAACTTGACAATCATTGCTTGTGATGGGCGAACAACATCAATATAAGGGCTGTCGTAAATTACATCAACAATGTGTTTACCCCTTGTCAACAACATGTTAAGAAATTAGAACTCGCCTGCTCAATTATGTGAGCAAATGTTAACACCTCCTTCCGTCCAACTACAGACCTGTGGAAACTGATGGAATAAATATATACTTTGTTGCCATTATAAGAAACAAAATTTCATTTTTTTAATGTATTTGTTGTTAAAAATAGTATTGTTGACTTCTTTTTTTTTTTGTCAAATCCACTCCCTTCCCCTTGTCACCAACAGTCACATGTGTACAAACTTATATTGTCCTCCCTAACTGCTAAGATAATGTACGAACATTCCATATGGTGCTTTTGCTCACAGGTGATCGTTTCTTGCCCATATACATCCATATAACTTTAAAATGTCAATGTAAAAAAACGCACACATCGTAATTTTTATTTTTATTTTACCAAGCTATAAACTACTGTGTTAGTGAGAAAACAGTAATAATATTTACTAGCGTCAGACTCAGCTAATATCTATCTCATACATGTAATGTCTATCTGACAAAGCTAATGTCTATCTGACACAGCTAATGTCTATCTGACACAGTTAATGTCTATCTGACAAAGCTAATGTCTATCTGACACAGCTAATCTCTATCTGACACAGCTAATGTCTAACTGACGTGGTTAATGTAGATCGTCAGGGTCGTTTGGGTACCACAATGGATGCTTCAGCGCATACAGTCCACCAAACAAATCACAGCGATTTCTATTTTTAACGACGAAAATTAGTGAGGACAAATCTTGTCTTGTTCATCTGATTCAGCTAATGTCAACCTGACTCAGTTAACTTCTATCTGACTCAGCTAATGTATATCTGACTAAGCAAACATCTATTTGACTCAGGTAAAGTATATCTGACTAGGTAATGTATATCTGACTCAACTATGTCTGATTGAGTTAATGTCTGTGCATCTGAATACGCTGTTTTATTGGTTTCAAAATAGGGCAATATTATTTGATTGCATCCAGCTGGAGTTCTTTACTCAATATGGTAGCTAAACATTAGTAACATGATCTACAAATATGCCGTTTTCTAACGAAGTAAACATCTACAACTGATTATCGAATAGCGTTATCTGCAATCAGTGAGTGCTGGTTAAATGTGTTGTTAGTCCAGTTCATATAATCGATGGCTTGATCATTCTTGCAGGAGAATTGATTGATGTATCATCTCTCACCTGCTGCGCGGCACGAGAGATGCGATACTCAAGAGATTCGAATTCTTCTTCTTCCTCTACAAATAGTTTCGAGTTTTCACGCATGGGAAGAATATGTCAATTCGTATATTCTGCATTATTTTGTGTGGTGATACTATCTTACTATATATAAACTTATAACTTGTCAGGGTTGTAGGGATACCACATTGGAGGGATACCACATTGGAGGGATACCACATTGGAGGGATACCACATTGGAGGGATACCACATTGGAGGGATACCACATTGGAGGGATACCACATTGGAGGGATACCACATTGGAGGGATACCACATTGGATGTTTCAGGACACAGAGTCCTCAGTGATTTATATCTCAACGATGCAGATGAGTGAGAAAAAATCGTGTCTTATCCAGTCATTGTTGTTGTCTGTTCATGTTGTTATTTGTCTTGTTCCTCTGCTTTTTCCACATTCGACGGTTCGCTGCAGTCGTGTCGCTATATATGTATAACAATTTTAATATGGTGATAACATAGTCTTATGTCAAGTCTTTTCAATAGTTGGACATTGTTGACGGAGTTTTTATTCAACTTGAAGTAGTCTTTTGTAAGTTTAAAATGGAACATGGTATACAATAATTCAGTTTTCAGGGAAACGAGGTAAGGTATCCAAACACTTGTCAATGAGCCGGGGTAAGGTATGCAAACTGTTGTCAGTGAGCCTGGGGAGGTAGGCAAACAGTTGTCAATGAGCCTGTGTAAGGTATCCAAACAGTTGTCAATGAGCCGGGGTAGGTAGACAAACAGTTGTCAGTGAGCCCGGGGAGGTAGACAAACAGTTTTCAATGAGCCGGGGTAAGGTATCCAAACAGTTGTCAGTGAGCCGGGATAAGGCATACACACAGTTGTCAGTGAGCCGGGGTAGGTAGACAAACAATTGTCAGTGAGCCGGGTAAGGTATTCACACAGTTGTCAGTGAGCCGGGTAAGGTATCCACACAGTTGTCATTGAGCCGGTATCCAAGTAGTTGTTAGTGACTCGGGTTAGGTAGACAGTTGTCAGTGAGACAGGGTAATATATCAAAACAGTTGGCGGCGAACCAAAGTAAGGTATCCAAAGATGATAATTTTAAAAAAATAATCTAAACAGTTGTCAGGGAACCGGGATAAGATATCACAACAGCTGTGAGTTTGAATAGGTAAGTTATGCAAACAGTTGTCAAAGAGCTGAGGTACGATATCCAAACAGTTGTATATGAAATGGTGTATGGTATATAAAAGTGGGTACAGATATTTAACTGTAGCCACTTCATACATTTTACGACAGTATTATGTGATGTTGGTGGTATATTCATTGCTATTACTTGTCACTAATACTGTACCACTAATATGATAACTATTAATAGTCACTAATATTGATAGCTTTCGCTAGTCAACAGTATTGATTTCTATTACTAATCATTAATATTGATCGCTATTACTAGTCACTAATATTGATTGCAATTACTAGACGCTAATATTGATTGCTGTTACGGAACACTAATATTGATTGCAATTTCTGGTCAGTAAGATTGATTGCTATTACTAGTCAATAATATTGATTGCAATTACTATTCACTAATGTTGATTGACATTACTAGTCAATAATATTGATATTTATTACGTCATTAATATTGATTGCAATTACTAGTCACTTATTTTGATTTCTATTACTAGTCACTAATGTTAATTAGTATTACTGGTCACTAATATTTATTATTATTTCTAGTCACTAATATTATTTGATTTTACTATTCACTAATAGTGATTGCTATTATCAGTCACTAATATTGCTTGATATTACTGGTCACTAATATTGATTGCTATTACTATTCACTAATATTGATTGCTATTACTATTCACTAATATTGATTACTATTACTATTCACTAATATTGATTGCTATTACTAGTCGTTGATATAATACTTTTATCAATGTTAGTTTCCATGTCATATTTTCTAACAAAGTCTTTCAGCTGTGGTGTGAGTTTAAATTCCGATCCTGCCAAGAGAAGAATAATAGTAGCATTGCCAAAGGGACGTTGTATCGAGTGTATTATCATTTCTCTTCATAGCTGTACACTGTACCGAGTGTGTTATCATTTCTCTTCATAGCTGTACACTGTACCGAGTGTTTTATCATTTCTCTTCATAGCTGTACACTGTACCGAGTGTGTTATCATTTCTCTTCCTCACTGTACATTGATTGCGCTCAGTTGTTATATTCTCTACGACATGTGATTATGTCTACATCAGAATAATGTCTTTGGTCAAGTAAAATATACCTCTCGTGAAGACGTAAACTATAGTTATTCGCGGACATTGGTCCATTTTTATGTCATAGTTTTTAACCATAACCATAGTAGAGGTCGTGGTTCTAGTATTCTAGTCATCATACCTCCTTTATGCATATTTATTTTCAATGCTCTTATATACAGACATGTGAGAGAGTTGAATCACCTTCACATAGCTTGTCTCAGAGAGTTATGAACATCAGATGGCACGACACTATTCAGGATACCACTGTTCTTGACTGATATCCCTAGCATTGGAACTATTCTGATGTAAACACAGATTCGCTGGGCAGTTTATAGGGTGCCTATGACAGATCATCGCCTGCAAAATGTACTTCTCTATGGTGAGTAGCGGAAGGGCATACTTTCTCAAAATGGCCAAAGGAAGAGTTACAAGGTCTCGTTAAAGGCCTCACTGAAAATCTTTTAAATTTACCAATTTACATAGAAAGATTATTCTCGAACTAAGGCGAAACGTGAAAAGAGTAGAAATGCAGTAACTCAACAGCGTAGAGTAGGTAGAAAGTTATATGTAGATCAAATCAATCTACGGTGGTCATTGACCAGAATTATCCAAAGACATTTGTTGCCGGAATAGAGAGTATTATCCATCTACGAACTCACGGTCGAGGACATACTTTGTAACATATGGTCATCATCATCATCATGTGATGACCAAACAACAAATTGCCCAAGTCATATTATATGTTATGTGCGTGTGCTAGACTCCACTCTATAACCGTTTTTATCATCACACTGAATCCAATATAACATAGTGGAATGGTAAGTAATGTCATCATCATCATTAAGAACCGTCTCTGCAACGAAAGTTGCTTGCAACAGATCTCAAACATCCTATGTTTCTTATCTAGGGGGTGCACTCTTCTAGAATTACCTATATTCCATGTCTATCTACCTGTTCACCTAGCGATGTCACACTCTTCCACTTGTATCTCCACCTACCTGTTTCTCGCCTCCCCTCGATTTTATCCTCATGTAAGGTCGCCAACAAGGTGTCACGTCTTTTAATATGTCAAAAATATGCTATTTGTCTGATATTCATGTCCTTTAATAATACTATATTCATATTAAGTTTTGTTAGAATCTCTTTATTGTTTTTTTTTCTTGTCCCATGATGTTCTTTTTTATTTTTCTATATACTATTACAATTTTTTTTAAAACCTAACTTTATTTTGTGTGAATTACTTTTAAAACATATACTCGCTCAATATACATCATTCATCCTATCCACTGTATCCACCTGATCATTAACTTCTCGTGGTTACCTGAATTGTACTCACCTCATGATTCGCATGAAAGTGGTCAAGGTCACTACACAATTTGTTGGCAGTAACTCGTGACAGGTTCATGAGAATTCCTTGAAACTTAATGAAGGGGTGCAAAGGGAACGCATTGCTCTAGGCGGACCCAGGGTTAGCAGATAACCAAGATCCAAAATAACCTCCACGCGGTGCACCCTGGAAACAGAAATACAGCAGCTCGAGCTGATTCTGGCCAAATCATTTGGGGATCGTGTCCGAGAATGTGGAGGTAGCAGATGGAAAGAGATTTGACTGCACAAGAGACAGACAATATCTCCGACACCACCAGCATCACCACATATAGCGACACTGTCGACATACAGTGAAGCAAGTCAGTCCAGTCCGAACATTGGAGAGGCGGCCAATGTAAAATGCACGTAAAGGTAGATGCATGGCGAGAGACAAATAAATTTCATACCGAGTACAATGAAACAATGAAAGGGCAGAACAGCGCTAGAGGGCAGCGCGAACTGCAAATAGAAAGTGAAAAGTCCCTAGGAAAGGGGAACTACAAGCTCCGTCAGCTCGAGTCGAGCTTCTAGTTACCTGTGTTCCTTACAGGCAGAGACCCAGACCCATCCATTGGCGTTAGGTAAAGCAAGAAGACCTAACCCAACTCTTATGTCGAGCCTTCCTAAACCGGAAATATGCTCGTGAAGAGAAAGGGTTCTGTACCCGATGGGCTTAGGCAAGAAAGGGACAACGATGGTAGTCCTGGCCCAACTCTACTGTCAAGGTTTCCTATAACGGATGTACACTTGCAGAGAGAAAGGGTTCCGTACCCGATGGGCTCAGGCACAAAAGGGACAACGATTTAGCCCTGGCCCAACTCTATTATCAGGTTTTCCTACACCGGAAATACACTTGAAGAGAGAAAGGGTTCCGTACTCGATGGGCTCAGGCACAAAAGGGACAACGATTTAGCCCTGGCCCAACTCTACTGTCAGGTTTTCCTACACCGGAAATACACTTGAAGAGAGAAAGGGTTCAGTACCTGATGTGCTCAGGCGCTATTGGGACAAGGAAGCTCAGCTACAGAACGCCTTGCTCTCAAACGCGTGGTGTGAGACTCGAACTTGGACAAGGGGTACACGATGTCGGTGAATGACACCTTGGCTAAGAGGGCGAAAGAGCCAGGGTCCAACTCCTCTGTTGAGTTCTTCCCCTTAAGGAACCAGGCTCATGGATGAGAAACGGTTCAGTACCCAATGGGCACAGGCACAGCACGTCCAATTACACGAGGCAAGTTCATAGACAGTGGAACACCTTGTGCGAGTCAGACGAGAGCAAAAATCGTCTGGGCGAAGAGTCACCACTACACGTGCCTGGAGACAGATATAGAGGCTGTCACAGGCTAAGGGTAGCCCACCCGAATTGTCAAGGCATGCCGAAATCGGATGTGCTAGGCCTACAAGGCGCATAACGGTGGCACAACGTAATTACGCTCCCGGCGAAAATCGCACGGATATCCGTGATGGTTACAATGGAGCGAACGAAAAACAAACAAACAAACAAACTTAATGAAAACAAAACTCTCTGACTATAGTATTGTATGCCTATAAAAGTCACGGTTCTCGAATAAATTCTGCAGAAAATTCACTGCGAAGTATAGTTCATCTCACTAAAGAACAACGATTGTCATGTGACGTATTCCTTCCAGAACGTTGGCTTCCCAATGAACTCTCTCAACCTCTCTCTGTCTTGGGCGATGTGGCTTGCATTTTCTAGCGATGTATTCATGTTATATTTAATGTCGTCAGTCCATCGTCTTCTTGGTCTGCCCTTTCTCCTCTCACGTTCCTCATTATACTTTCTGCATAGATGTTGAACAGGTATGGGGAGAGTGTGCATCCCTGCCTTACTCTACTCTGTACCTCAAACCCCTCTGAGAGATCGTCCTCTAACTTCACTGCAGCCTTTTGATCGTGGTAAAGTTCCTCTATTAGATGAATCAGATGTCTTGGGAAACCCATGCTGTTCATTATCTCCCATAGTTTCTGGTGTTGGACACAGTCGAACGCTTTTGAGTAATCTATGAAACACATGTGGAGGTTAGTTGAAAATTACCTACACTTTTATATGATCAGTCTCATGTTACGGATGTGATCTCTTGTTCCTCTGCCCGATCAACAACGATACATCATCATTCAACGCTTACAGACTTCTATCAACAGTCGTATACTAAGTATGGCTTCTCTGGTTTCTTTGTTTTTTTCTAAAACCGAAATGCTCTTCACCGACCTCAATGGCTATCTTGTTTTTTTGTTTTTTAATAATTCGTTCATGCATATTGAGTATTATTTTGGTTATATGACTCATCTGACTTGTTATTCTGTATTCCGTACAATTCTGGGCTTCTTAGGTAGTGGTATAAATATTGATGATTTTAGGTCTTTAGGCATGTCGTCTATTTCATATATGCCAATGCAATGTTCTGTGATAGTTTCCACACCAAATTATTCTAGAGGTTTTATTATGGTTTTATGTATCTAAATTCATCTAGAGGTATTCTAATACCTTTTTAGATGTGTACTTTCACATATTCCAGGTTATGCATGCCGTCACTATTCTATTCTAGCAATATAATCAGTATTGAAAGCACACTCACATAAGAGTTATACACCCTTTAGTAATAGAACGGAAACACACCTCTTGCTGCAAGAATGCATTTAATTGTTAGATTATCTCCCTTTGAACAACCCAATAAAAATCGTCCTTATTTCAACAAACTCTCCTATGTCTCTCCGGGGAACTCCATAAATAAATACATCTAAAACTATTAAATTGCACAGATTTTTGCACGCCAATAGCTCACATTTTTTATTGATCTCGGCTACCGAAAATACAAATTCACTTTCCATTTTGAAACTGTTAGCATCAATTAACCACACAAATTCTACCACTAGTTTTTCCTTTAGCGGGGTCACTAATTTCTCGTTTCTCCGTGCACTGACTGAAACATGAGCTATTCATTAACTAACTTGAACTGTTCCTGGTTAATTTGTTTTCGTTAATTTGCTCATTCTTTGACATTAATAAAGAGGCGATCAATCACGTGGCACAATTTTTACAAGAAGAAACACATTAACAAACATTGAATTACGTGACAATGTTATTTGTACAAGATAAAACAAGTTAATAAATATTGAATCACGTGACAACGCTACAATTGTTAACACGTTAATAAATATTGAATCACGTGACAAAATTACTTATACAATAGTACATACGTTAATAAATATTGAATCACGTGACAAACCTACAATAATACACACTTTACAAAAATATTAAATAACATGACAATGCTGTAATGCAAGAGCACACACGTTAAAGAATAATGACAACTTGTATTGACAGCCAAGAAATCTAATGCAGAAGTTCCCAGAATTGCTGGAGTAAAACGGAAAAAAAATATAGATACATTAGAAAAAGACAATCAAGATTTTAGGGCATGTGATGAGAAAAGTAAAACTTGAACATTTAGTAACCCAAGATTTTAGGGCATGTGATGAGAAAAGTAAAACTTGAACATTTAGTAACCCAAGATTTTAGGGCATGTGATGAGACAAGTAAAACTTGAACATTTAGTAACCCAAGATTTTAGGGCATGTGATGAGAAAAGTACAACTTGAACATTTAGTAACCCAAGATTTTAGGGCATGTGATGAGAAAAGTAAAACTTGAACATTTAGTAACCCAAGATTTTAGGGCATGTGATGAGACAAGTAAAACTTGAACATTTAGTAACCCAAGATTTTAGGGCATGTGATGAGAAAAGTACAACTTGAACATTTAGTAACCCAAGATTTTAGGGCATGTGATGAGAGAAGTAAAACTTGAACATTTAGTAACCCAAGATTTTAGGGCATGTGATGAGAAAAGTAAAACTTGAACATTTAGTAACCTAAGATTTTAGGGCATGTGATGAGAAAAGTAAAACTTGAACATTTAGTAACCCAAGATTTTAGGGCATGTGATGAGAAAAGTAAAACTTGATCATTTAGTAACCCAAAATTTTAGGGCATGTGATGAGAAAAGTAATACTTGAACATTTAGTAACCCAAGATTTTAGGGCATGTGATGAGAAAAGTACAACTTGAACATTTAGTAACCCAAGATTTTAGGGCATGTGATGAGAAAAGTAAAACTTGAACATTTAGTAACCCAATATTTTAGGGCATGTGATGAGAAAAGTAAAACTTGAACATTTAGTAACTCAAGATTTTAGGGCATGTGATGAGAAAAGTAAAACTTGAACATTTAGTAACCCAAGATTTTAGGCATGTGATGAGAAAAGTAAAACTTGAATATTTAGTAACCCAAGATTTTAGGGCATGTGATGAGAAAAGTAAAACTTGAACATTTAGTAACCACCAGAAAGTTAACGGGGAGCAGACATAGATGAAGAGAGACATTTCTGGATGGGTTGTCAGTGTGGAAGAAAAAGAAGTAACAAACTGAACTTATTAACAACACAAAAGACAAAGAGTTTTGGAGAAGCATTATCGCCTACGCCACTCGACTTGACACTTAATTTATTGATTGACGCACGTTAATAAAAAGTCAATAAAGCGTTATTATTATTTATACACAAAACAAGCACGATACTCATAACACTGTCACACAAGTAACCATGTTTTTTCTACACACTAAAGACGTCAGTACCCATGGATAATCACGTGATTGCATTGTTTATATACACAGTAAAATGCTAATAAATACACGCAATAATCAAGTAGCCATTTTGTTAAAGCATTTCCCTCGTCACTTTCACAGTCATGTAGGGCTTTTGTTCTCCCGGCGTTGCTCCTTCAAACGTGATGCTATTTGAATGTTCTTCCTGTGTTGCTCCTTCAAACGTGATGTTATTTGAATGTTCTTCCTGTGGTGCTCCTTCAAACGTGATGTTATTTGAATGTTCCCGTAATGTTAATTTGTGCCTTGTGTATGCTTCGTGTCGACAGTCTACGAAATTCACTAAAAAAATTAATTGCCGTTACATTTAGAAGAATGGTTTCCGATTATTCCAAAAAGAATGTGTATATGACGAAAGGTACACCATAAAACCTTATTGGGGAATGTGATTTAGTCCAGTACTTTTCCTTGACAAAAGTCATGTATTATAAGATGTGAACAGTATCCTGATTATTACCTTTACTTTCAGAAAATATTTGGTGTCTTCTTTTTCTTCTTTTCTTCCTCTTTTACCCTTTACGAGTATCGAGGGAGATACAATGTTCTTGTTCTCGCTTTTCTGGAAGTATTGTAGAACTGATTTCTCTTATGACACTGTTTCTAATTCTGTGTCTTCTGGTCACTCCTGTGGCTTTTCTCAGACATCTCATCTTTGTTGTCACCAGTTGTCTCTTATGTTTTGTTGTTAAGGACCATGTTTGACATTGGTAGCACCGGGTTGAAATGAATATACTTTGGATACGATGTTGTTTTGTTGACAGCGGTTGCATATTTAGTGTAAATTTTCCTTAAAAACTGGATCGCACTAGAAATAATTTTATGTGTGAAAAATATGCTAGTTGGTTGCTTGGATTGCTGGTTGGTTGGTTAGATAATTGGATGTTTTTATTTAATTGCGAGGTTGGTTAGATAATTGGATGTTTTTATTTAATTGGGTGGTTGGTTAGATAATTTGATGCTTTTATTTGATTGGGTGGTTGGTTAGTTAATGAATCGAAAGATCACCCTCACTGAACATGGAAACATCGATATATAAGTGCTAGGATCTCCTCCTAAAGATATTCATCGGCCTGTGGCAGCAGATCACACACACTCTGTGTGCAGACAACATCCACTCTGTGATCAGACAACTCCCACTCTGTGTGCAGACAATACCCACTCTTTGTGCATACAACACCCACTCTGTGTGCAGACAACACCCACTCTGTGAGCAGACAACTCCCACTCTGTGTGCAGACAACACTCACTCTGTGTGCAGACAACACCCGCTCTGTGTACAGACAACACTCACTCTGTGTGCAGACAACACCCGCTCTGTGTGCAGACAACACCCACTATGTGTGCAGACAACACCCACTCTGTGAGCAGACAACTCCCACTCCGTGTTGGTTTAACAGACTTTTCTAGTTGCATGCGTTATGCTCTTATTTAACTACGCTTCAATTGAAATGACACTACTTTCAAATGAGTAAATCTACAGATTCACAAGCGTATACTACATCGGTCACTCATCCTATTTCCCTAAGCGTATTCATAACATCAGATAAGTTCTTTTCTTGTTCCGTCTCCATGATCGCAGTACCAGCGAGTCCAATATTATCAAGGGATTGCTGACAACCTACCCCCTCCCTCTCTACAGCAGATGATATGTGTCTCATCGAGAACAGTTTCGGTAATCCTGTAGTATATATGTATATGTCGTGACATTCTTTCAGAACATTGTCTTCATCTTGGATATTCGTAACGCCTCTCTATCCTGGGCAGGAAGGTTTGCATTGACCAAAGACGTGTTCATACATTCTTCGATGTCGCTGGTCTATCTTAGTTGTTGTTCTTTCTCTTCTTCTCTTTCCTGGCACATTGGCCTCAAGAATCAGCCTTCAAATGATATCGTATCTCGTTAAGTGTCTAAACAATTTATAGTCTGTGTTTATTTGCTTGTTTATTTGTTTGCGAATCCCAAGAATTGCGATCGATTAGAGCTTACTTCCTATGTACAATATGGCTGTTTTTCTGAGCTTTCTTTTATTCCCCGGAAATTTCAACGTTCGGCTTAGTGCACTGACTATTAAAAGAGTCTTTTACTATGAGGGGATTTATAATTGTATAGATAACATGCTCAATGCTTCCATACGAGAGCCTCATTATAACGCAAGCCATCTACTAAGAGTTTCTGTTGCATGGGTGATTTGTCTAGTGGGCCATTGGTAGGATCCACAGATTCAACAGCATGTGTATATGCTACTGACATTGTACAAGCCCTTCAATACTGGCAGGCCTATTGTTCCTGCTTTTTCGTGCCATTTTCAACTATCTCTGACTTTTTGAAATCGTCTGTCAAATGATATTGGAGTAATTTCATACATTCCTCCAAGATGCTAACCATGCCTTGTCTATCTTTTTCTCTATTTCGCTGTAACCCGCTCACACGTATTGTCTCTTTGTACTTGATGACTGCTCCCTCTACACGTACATAGGGTATCATGGCCTTCACGATCTTCTTTGACATACATTCCCATTTATCTGTGTCGAACTCCACTTTCATTCGTCTTTCTGCGCTTGTGCTTGTACTCATCTCCTTTCATAGGTAATTAATTCTTTATCCAACACAGTGGTTCTGCCATGAGCACCAATATGAATCACAGCTAGGGCTTAGCTATATATACCTGTTTATGGCTTCCTTTACTGTTGCAGGGAATCTGGAACTATTTTCTTAAGTTGGGTTGACTAGCAGCAGTTATTAATTGTTGAAATGTTTTGAAATTTTAGAAATATTTTCACTTAAATTGGGTATTGAACCACGGACTGAACATCAATGCACTAACCACCGCCGTCATATATATATATATATATTAGGGATGGTATTGATTACAATTGTCTTGTTCGATAAATCGGAATAAAATGTAATCGATTAATGTCGATTAATTATAACACAGTTATAACTAGTTGTATCCAACTATTTGTATCTTATCTGCAACAATATATGACTTAACTTCACAGTTTACACAAAAATGTTGTAAATTCAAACTGTAGCACTGACGTGATTTTCTAAAACTTAAAAAGAAACGTAGAGAGTTAGTTTAATTATAAACCTTATACAATATACTGACTGTCAGTAACTTTATAGTAAGCATCACTTTAGCCAGTCACGCAGACAAACCAGATTGTTCTACAGTCGCCATTTTTGTTTACATCATCATCATCAAGTGACATATTCTTTCCAGAACGTAGTCTTTCCTATAGATCTCTTGAATTCTCCGCGGTCTTCAGCAAGTTGTCCTGCATCTTTCAGTAGCATGCGAAGGCATTTTTGAATGGCTTTTGTCCAACGGCGTCGTTTTCGGCCTTTGCCACTGTTGCCTCCAGTAACACTCTCTCCATGCCATCGTGTCTCTTAATGTGACCAAAAAAAATAGCTTTTTCTTTAATATGATTTTCAGATGCCAGCCTTCCTGAACGTTAATTGTTCGTAACACCTCCTGGTTTGTTTTCTTCGCTGTCCATGGTATTCTCAAAACTCTTCTATAACACTTTAATTCAAATGATGTTATTCTATTGGCCACTGTTTTATTTGGTGTCCATGCTTCGCATCCATATTTCGCCACAGGAAATACACATGTTCGTAGTAAACACTATTTGGTTCTTATGTTAGTACCTAGCCATAGTTTCTTTATCTGTTGAATTATGCCAGCGCCATTTCTGTTCATCTCTTGATCTCAACTGTGCAGTCCCCCATATTGTCTATATTAGTTCCTAAATAATCAAAATGTGTCACTTCTTCCAAATTGCAGTTATCAATATTAATTTTGGGTCTTGATTTAGTTTTGTCAGTTGCCATTATTTTTTTTTATTTTTCATATTTAAGAACTAATTTTGCTGTTCGCTGAACATTTAGGTTGACTTACCCGGTAATTATATTCAGTAGATCCTGTTCGTTTTTTGTTAATATCACTGTGTCGTCTGCATATCTAATTTATGGTATCGCAAGCCCTCCTATATTTACGTGTCTGAAATCATGCTTCATTGTTTCTTGTCTCACGTTTTTCATTATATTTTCCGCATAGATGTTGAACAAGTATGGAGACAAGGTACATCCTTGTCTTACTCCTTTCTGTACATTGAACCACTCCGATCTTGCACCTTTAACATTTGCCGCTGCTTCTTGATCTTTATACAGCTCTACTATTAGTCGTGTAATGTGTTTTTGGAAAGCCATCTGCACGTTTACGTCTGCACATCTAATTAAATAATAATAATACGTGGGAAAATTTAGTAATAATAAAAAATTATAAAAATATTAAGAAACTGAAAAATAAATATTAAATAATATTTGCTTAAATGTTAATCGATTATATATGTAACGATTCATCAATTAATTAATCGTTAATTTCCGCAGTCAACCCATCATTTTTCTACTGTTGTTATTTTTATCTCGGCAGTATTTATATTCAGTAGTTTGGCATTGTTTTCTGAACGGTCCGGATGCACAATTGCCTGAGGCTGGTGTAAACACGATGGCTTTTATATACATATATACACAAAATGTGAACCGTGAGATATAAAACATGTACACATCTAGTGAATGCATGAATGTGTGTATATACAGGAGGTCGGCTGGAGCCGAAGAAATACGTTAATCAATATCGTAGAACCTTCAATTTCGCGATGTGCGACCTGATGAAGACATACCGTATAAAAACGTGGAATAATTTATAAAATTGTGTATAACTTCCTGAAGCCTAAATATTTCTCGAGAATATTTTTATCCGACTTGAAAAATGTTTAGGGATTTCATTATGTAAATTTGATTGCGCTGTAGCACGCACTCGTTCACAGCTCGAGCTGAGAGTATTGACCAGTTCCCATACATCAATCTTTCAGCGACCTGACGACACACGACCTAAAGTCAGAGCACGTGCAATATTGGTCTTGGACGAATTGAGAGATGTTAATACTGGTTGAAGGAATACATTTGTCTTTTGTTTGTGAAATTGTTTTTTTGGACTTCACAACATATAAAGAACAGATATGCTACATGCAACAATGTGCTGCTTGATGACAGGGAGAAGATGTATATATGGGTTTTATTGAGTACATTCGATATGAGGGAAGTGAAACTAACAAGTCGGTTTTCTGTGTAATTGTTTAAGTATGTCTGGAGTGAAGGAAATATAATTGGCAGTCGTATTTATATGTAATTGTGTGAGTAAATCTGAGGTGAAATAAATATATTTGACCAGTTGGATCTCTAAGAAGATGTTTGAGTAAGGAAAGATGAGGAAAATAGAATTGACTAGTCTGTGAATTTCTTGAGTAAACCTAAGTTCAGGAAAATAGAACTGACTAGTCTGTGAACTTCTTCAGTAAGCCTGATTTGATGGAAATAGAACTGACTAGTCTGTGAACTTCTTCAGTAAGCCTGATTTGATGGAAATAGAACTGACTAGTCTGTGAACTTCTTCAGTAAGCCTGATTTGATGGAAATAGAACTGACTAGTCTGTGAACTTCTTCAGTAAGCCTGATTTGATGGAAATAGAACTGACTAGTCTGTGAACTTCTTCAGTAAGCCTGATTTGATGGAAATAGAACTGACTAGTCTGTGAACTTCAGGGATCTTGGGTCACCGCTTGCAGGTACATTTGGGATCTTGGTTGTCTGCTAACAATGGGTCCACCTAGAGCAATGCGTTCCCTTTGCACCCCGTTGCACAAAATCAACAACTTTCACACATTTTCAGACCCCCCCACCTCACCCCTTCTCTTGACATACTTTAAGGATAGACCGTAGTCATATGAGATCTTTTAATTATGAATCATTAGTGGAGATCGCGGTTCTGGTATAATAAGGCCCAGCAACTTCTGTATAGTTTTAAAGTGTTTTACAATATTCGTAATTGCATAGTTTTACTTACATTGCAGATGTTTAAGAACAATAATTAAAGTATAAACTCTCTTCCAATGAAATAGTCTATGTATTATCTGTCAAAGTAAACATTTTACTAAGTAACATGGAGACCACTCATGTCGTCGACCATACAAAACCTACTGGCTAATGGTAAATCAAACCTTTTTAGTGACTCACCTGACTTTTTATTAACTATTTCCGTGTTTGCATTGGTCTCTATAGTTATATTAGGTATTAGGTCTGTTGATTATCCTCTTCGCACACCGGATACATCCGTAGGTTATCAGATCGCTTCGGTAATTCTCTCATGGTATAGCGGCTGATGGTTCCGGTTCTATGTTGCTTCATTGCTCTTTTTGAAATCTTTATCAGGGGTACTCGACGGGCCACGCCCATCCTCACTCCCATTTCCCGCATTCTCCATATTGACGTATGCTCATTCATCTCAAAATCATTCACCTCTGATCGTGAGGACTCACGAAGAGCAGTTATACTTTGTGTTGCTGGCAATGAACATCAAGGAAATATACGATTTAACAATTTCAGAAGAATTGATTTCTTATTAACCAATGTCTAAAACTTCCGACGCTCACGTCCTGGTAAAGACTGTCCGTGTGCTTTTCGTAGATATACATACACAACTTTGCTATCAACATAGAAGATTTGACTAGTAATTTTCTAAGCAATTTACATAGCTTGAGTATTTTGTCACTACTTTGTGAACGGTTGGAAGGCACGATTGACTTAAGCAGCCTTTTAACCTGGTGCCTTGTCCGTCCATGACGCGACCTGTATCAACCCGCCACTGAGCTGTACTGTAGAACTAGCATAAACATGCATCTATATACTACATGAAGGCATCTCTCGTGCACTGTAGCATTGACCCATAACTCTGGATCCATCAGTCACAGCAAGTCAAACGCAATCATTAAGAACTTTGAAAATAGTATAACACTACAAACAATTTGAAAAAGAAAGAAAAACGCCAAAAACATTTTAGAATGATTCATTTTACTATATCCATGTTTCTCATTGGATGCCAAACAAAGTAAAACTATAGTGACAAATGAACATCACGGGGATATTTTAAAAAAAAATCATATAGAATGCTTGATTTCACATTATCCATTAGGTCGTGCAAATTCGACAGTCAAACAGGTCTGGATGTTGCTTATATAGTATATGCTTTCGGTGGAAAATAATACATTGAATATTTCTTGGAGGAGAATTCATACTTCAAATATATTTTCTCTCTATATGTCTAAAGTCATTTATTCCTGTCGACACTGTTGTCCATATGTCTAAGTCATTTATTCCTGTTGACACTGTTGTCCATATGTCTAAAGTCATTTATTCCTGTCGCCACTGTTGTCCATATGTCTAAAGTCATTTATTCCTGTCGCCACTGTTGTCCATATGTCTAAAGTCATTTATTTCTGTCGACACTGTTGTCCATATGTCTAAAGTCATTTATTCCTGTCGACACTATTGTCCTAGTGTGTAAAAACAGTCATTCCTGTCGACACTGCTGTCCATGTGTGTAAAAACAGTCATTCCTGTCAACATTGTTGTGCATTTCTGATTCCTCATTGGAGATCGTTAGGAACCTGCGGACCCACAATCATCATTACTAATAGAAATTTCTACGCCATGTTCACCCTCAATGGCGAGAGAGGAACATCACAATTAACTTTTATAATTTTTTATACATTTGATGTCCGGCGCTGTGACGGCGTAGTACGGAGCACTCTGTGACTGCGTGATACGGAGCACTCTGTGACGACATGGTACAACGTACTTCTGTGACCACATGGTACAGAGCACGTCTGTGACCGCACGGTACAGAGCACGTCTGTGACCGCATGGTACAGAGCACGTCTGTGACCGCAAGGTACCGGGTTCGAATCCCGCCAAGACAATTGTACGTCCGAGCCATTCATAAAGCAATGAGAAAATGCTGAACTACTTATATTGCCTAAAAAATAACTACCGCTAACAATGCTGGATTGATTGCTACGTCCTTGATATGATATCCTACCAATGTTTCTATATACTCGATTGTTATGTAGTGTATAAATTAGACCAGCATTTCTCAACCTCTTTCAGACAGTGACTGCCTTTTCTGACAAATCCCCCTTTCAGGCAAACATTAATTTTGTTACACACGACATTTATGGAACACAACCCCCCTTCCCCCTTTCTTGATCAAACTTTTTTTAGAACAAACTTCTCTGTTGCAACAAACCGAATTTTCTGAAAAATCACTCTTTTGGGACAAACCGAATTTTCTGGGGAAAAAAATTTTTTGAACAAATTTCAATTTTTGTGATAGCCTTTCTTCTGTGTCCTTTTTGGTAACTTGTAAAACGTAACTAACTTTATTTGAGGTCTAGCAGAGACGAAGACACTTCATTGTACTCTGGGTATCCCCATATATACCCCGTCCCTGTCAACGAAGCAGAACTCCGCATGGTGAGAGTATTACTCATAGCAAGTACAGTGTAGCTTACAAACATAATTAACAAGGGATCTTCGACAAAAAATATTTTATAAGCAAGATGGCGGGAGACGAATTCGAACTGTGGCATCTTGAGCATAAAGCAAACTCTAACCAAGGGATACCCCTATTGAAAATAAGTCAACGCTGAAATTTTGCTTTATGGAGTTGCAAGGTGGCAGTGATTGTCTTGTGAGATAACAGCTCGTATGCCATTGATGTCACACACGATATGTTACTGGTGAGATAACAGTCCGCATGTTATTGATGTCACACACGATATGTTACTGGTGAGATAACAGTCCGCATGTCATTGATGTCACACTCGCTATGTTCCTTGTGAGATAAAAGCTCGCATGTCATTGATGTCACACTCGCTATGTTCCTTGTGAGATAAAAGCTCGCATGGCATTGATGTCACACTCGCTATGTTCCTTGTGAGATAACAGTCCGCATGTCATTGATGTCACACTCGCTATGTCCCTTGTGAGATAAAAGCTCTCATGTTATTGATGTCACACTCGCTATGTCCCTTGTGAGATAAAAGCTCTCATGTTATTGATGTCACACTCGCTATGTCCCTTGTGAGATAAAGGCTCGCATGTTATTGATGTCACACTCGCTATGTTATATTGGTTATTTCTTACATGAGACTATGACAGAAAAGGAAAATTTGTTTACCAGAAGTCGAACCTTGGGACCTCACGGGTGTGAAACCAACACTTAAACATCTCGGTGATGTTTCACACACAACTTTCTTCACATTTCATCAGTTTTCTTTTTCATCTTTATTGCTATAATTGTTTTCATCGACCAAGTAGTTGCGCACCCCCCTCCACTTCTGAATGCCGCGCTAGTTTAATGTTAAGTCATTAGCCCACTAACCAGTAGACATGGGTTTCTAATTCACTCGTTATTTTTAGTTTACAATAAAAATTACTCCCACCGTACATCCATCTACCAGGATACAATGTATGGAACCAAGATACTAGTTAGGGTTATCAGGTAAGATACCAAATACCAGGTAGAGTACTGAGATATCAGGTAAGATACTAATATACAAGGTATGCCATCAGGGGTCATGCTAATGTTCTGGGAAGATCCATGAATTGTACCATCACTACTGAACAAGTGCGGTAGGAGATGATAATCAGGTAGTTTGTGGCCAACCACTCACGAATCAGCATAAGATATATTGGACACCATGTACTATGACGCTGACTCATAACTCGTATTACGCTTACCTTAATGTGGTCCACCTGAGCTGGTCCGTGGCTCCCTAACATTCGAGTCTTTATGTCCTTCTCCTAATGGGTAAATAAACCACGTTGATAATAATAGATTTAGAATGTGGTTTTCACCGTGGAAAGTAATTTAGGATAGTTTACTTTTCTTTTCTTCTTCTTCTGAATTCGTTTTGAACCGATTGCAGATTAGCAGGGTTTAGTCGCGAGAACAGAACCTGTTCTGTAATTGTTTACAGCATTGCTGCGATAACTGCGCTTTCCAGTCAGAACAAACCGATATTAACAATGCTTCTGTGTCACTTTCACTCTTAATGTAATAAAACAGCCAATTCAAAGCCATAACATCCTTAGTCGCGTCTTACGACATGCATATTGTCTATTGTCTATCCCCAGGTGAATGATTGTTGGTCGCATTCACACTTGCCTTTAAGCGTAAGGGTGACATATTAAGCTGTCGTTTCAAGGCGAGATGTGTCGCCGAGGTTGCATTTAGTCCATGTTTGTTCAAGGTTATCTTGATGTTTTCTATTCACCGTTTCCTTGGTCTGATTTGGCTTTACGCCCGGATATTCGTGTATTATATGCTCTTATTGGTATTTGGTTTTGCTTCATTCTCATAAGGTGACCGAACCATTTTACTTGCTGTCTCTCAATATGTTCGATACATGATATTATACCAACTCTTTTCCTAATTTCTTCATTTCTTATTTTATCTAGTTTGGTAACAATTGCAGCTTTTCTCAAACACTTCATTTCACATGTGACGATTTTTCTTTGCTG
Organism: Meghimatium bilineatum; assembly: GCA_034231615.1. Classification (NCBI taxonomy): domain Eukaryota; kingdom Metazoa; phylum Mollusca; class Gastropoda; order Stylommatophora; family Philomycidae; genus Meghimatium; species Meghimatium bilineatum. Next base: position 14,134,211 of record CM067321.1, read on the forward strand.
CGAAGCAGTATTTGACGAAGACCATGTTTGACATTGGCAGCACAGTGTTGGTATACAAATTGTAGATATAATTTTTCTTAATTTCCATCTTGATCTTTGGATGAAGAAGTAATGGTGAAAGTTGGTAAGTCACTGTGTTTGCTTTCTGGCACCTTGTTTCTATTTCTCTGTCTAGTCTTCCATCTTCGGAAAAAATGCTGCCTAGATATTTAAATTCTTTGGCCTGTTTCACTTTGGTGTTATCTATTGTTATATTCATTGGTGTTGAAAACTTGCTAATTTTCATAACTTCTGTTTTTTTTTTTTTTTTACATTAATTTTCATGTTGTACTTCTGACATGCTAACAACAATGCATTGATGTGCTTTTGCAAAGTTTCTTCATCTTTGTATATTAAACTTTGATCATCAGCAAATAATAGTTCATTGATTTCATTATTAAGTTCTTCCTCAGGTTTATTTGCAATGTTTTCCTCTTTGTTGATATGAGCTTCTTTTATTATTATGTCCATGTATATGTTGAAAGGTAGGGGTGAAAATACGCATCCTTGTCTTACTCCAGAACTTGTTTCAAAATGTTCAGTCATTCCGACATGCATGCAAGGTAAATAGTGTTGTTATTCTTAGTTACCATTTCGTACCCTGGAATCACACGGGGTGTTGTACCTTGGAAAACATACTTTTTATATTGTAAGCTTTGTATTATATTCACACTTGCATCATATATACACTTGTATCATGTACACACTTGTATCATATATACAATTGTACCATATACACACTTGTATCATTAACACACTTGTATCATGTACACACTTGTATCATTAACACACTTGTATCATGTACACATTTGTATCATGTACATAATTGTATCATGTACACACTTGTATCAAGTGCACACTTCTATCATGTACACACTTGTATCATATACAAGACATTTTATCATATACAAACATTTGCATCATATACACACGTGTATCATATACACACTTGTATCATGAACACACTTGTATCATGCACACATTTGTATCATGTACACACTTGTATCACTAACACACTTGTATCATATACACACTTGTATCATGAACACACTTATATCCTGTACACATTTGTATCATGTACATAATTGTATCATGCACACACTTGTATCATGTAAATACTTGTATCATATCCACACTTATATCTTATAGACATATGTATGGCGTGTGGCTTACTACCATTTTATTTAAGCACAGAAAGCCGGATACTAACAACTGGATTGCGTGTCTGGAGAATAGCAAGTACAGGGAATGTGGAAATTTGTTGGCAAGTGAACACATATAATTGGAGGCCAATGAGACGAGACCAAGATTGATCCCAGCAAGCAGCAGACAGGAAAACGTTAATGGACAGGACATGCGCCACACTGATTCACATACAGCTCGAGTTCTCCAGCCCTCAACCATCTACTCACTTTTCTTCTCATTGCATCTTGTCTACTTTGTCATTTACCAGATTAGGTAACGAAAATTAATCATAATACTAAAACCCGCCCATGGATTACAGGAGCGTGAATGGGAGCATATAATAGCATCGTTGTTTACCTTCCAAGCATGTTGTAAAAGGCGATAAAGAAGGTTATTTCCGGTGGGGGAGGAGTTGTATTAGGTTGAAACTATTCCGCAGGCAACTGTGCTTCCGGACCGTTCAAAAAGCAATGGCAACCTATTGTACGTTTCCCTAGTGAATAGGAAATCACTACATCCTAAAAATGGTGTGTTGGTTGTTAAGTTCTAAAAACATATGCTACAAAATTTAATCAATTTATGATTTTAATATATGACAATATCAGTAAATTGTGGGTATATACACATTAGTTTTTATATATGAGATCAGTAAATTACTAAACACATTACTAAACACAATAACAAAAAGAAAACTACGCCTGTTTGGTCATATAACGAGACATAACTGTTTAGAAAGAAAAATAATGGAAGGAAGAGTACCTGGGAAGAGGAGAAGCGGCAGACCAAGAAGACGATGGACTGACGACATTACAGATAATATGAATACATCGCTAGAAAATGCAAGCCACATCGCCCATGACAGAGAGAGGTTCAGAGAGTTCATTGGGAAGACAACGTTCTGGAAGGAATACGTCACATGACAACATATACATATTAGTTTTTATATATGTTACCATCAGTAAATTGTGCGTATATACACATTAGTTTTTATATATGATACTATCAGTAAATTGTGGGTATATACACATGTGGTATAATATTTAGGATTGTAGATTACATTCTCCAATATCGAATGTACACATTCTAAGGAATATGTGCGTTCTTGTTATATTACCTTATGGGAATGTGTGTGGTCTTGTTATATTACCCTATTGGAATGTGTGTGGTCTTGTTATATTACCCTATGGGAATGTGTGTGGTCTTGTTATATTACCCTATGGGAATGTGTGTGGTCTTGTTATATTACCCTATGGGAATGTGTGTGGTCTTGTTATATTACCCTATGGGAATGTGTGTGGTCTTGTTATATTACCCTATGGGAATATGTGTGTTCTTGTTATATTACCCTATGGGAATGTGTGTGGTCTTGTTATATTACCCTATGGGAATGTGTGTGTGGTCTTGTTATATTACCCTATGGGAATGTGTGCGTTTATTGACATTTCGTCTTTTTTCTTCTTTTGTCCTTTTGAGTTGCAGGATTGAATGATGATCTTTTTTCGGACTATGGAAGGTGTGATATATAGTAACATTGTGACGTAGCAGAGTGTTCGTAACTCCTTCAGTCCACGTATTTCTTGGTCTTTATCTGTATCTTGATGTATCTATTTTATGCTATATTATCTTTCCGCTGTCGAATACATTTTCATTCTCATTAATTTGCCGAACCATTTCATTCTCTATTTTTGAATATTTTTGACCACATATGTTGTTCTAACAGTTTTTGTAATCTCTTCATTTCCACGTGATTTCTTCGTGCTGTGTTTCCTGATTTTTTTTAGACATCTAATTTCACACGCAGTAAGCTTTCTTTCTTATTTTATTAATGTCTGACATTAACATGATTTTGGTAGGAAGATTGAATTTATGATTTGCCGTTTGGTTTCCATTGACATATATGTGTATTTCACTGTGGGTAAATATTATATTTTCAATATAAAGGTTGTTTCAGTGTTTCCATTTTGGACCTTTGCATATTTTTGTTTGGCCAGGGAATGTTTTATGTATCCCTTTGTATGTGGTTGGTCATTTTAGGATTTTAAAAAAATATGTTTTGCATTATCTTTTCTAAATGTAAATGAAATTATAATGGTTTGTTATTGAAGATCGTAGATGTGTGTTGGAGTGAAGGTTAAAACTTGTTCCCATCTTAGAAAAATATTAAAGGAACGTTCGCTTTAACAAAGTACAACTACGACCCTGATACCTATTATATTCATGTGTAGATGTTGAAAATAGAGTGCGCGTTTGAAACATATTTTGGATTATCCTTTTCTCCGGGTGTCTAACTGGAAGCTTCGATACAATAGTCGGCCATAATACAGCAAGCACAATGGAAACATACGCCACAAAATGCCTACGATAACAGAAATAACAATAATTAAGCTTTATTTCAGTTGTTACAATGTGAAAAGTTATCTGTAAGGTTTTACTATGCACAAATGTCCAAGTACTCTAATTGTTACAAGCTCTAAAGAAAGCACAAGCACTTAAAAAAGAACATTAGAATATCTAAATGTAAATCAGAAGAACTATACATTTGTTATAGTAAAGCGAATCAATGTTTATCTTTGACGTGAGATAATACACAAGGAGTGCTCTTGAATGTATACAATTGCACTTGAGGCAAGTGCACTCTGATAAATAAACAAAAATGGTGCATGGATAAATTTGAAAGTAAAGACATCATATTTATTTTGCTCATCGATGATTCACCGTATATACCATACAACACTACAGACGTACGTGCATTGTTTTACTGTTTTCTGAAGTTATTGGATTGAAACTGTATTAAGTGTAATTTTGTGAATCTTCCGTTAAAGTTGACATTTATTAGGTCGTATAGTTCGTATGTAATATCCTATTGTCGTTACTAAATAGATATTTACATAAACAATGGACAACCATAAATCTATTTTTAAACATTAAAACTATACGGTGGCATGCAGGTAGGTAAGATCGTAATGAGTAATAACTATTTCATAGGTATTCTGAAACTACACTTTCTCTGAACGAACACACAAAAAATGTTACATATTGATCAATTAATTATTTCATCGATTAGTGTGAGATTTGTATAATTGATAACATGTACGTATTGCGCAAAACTGAAATGCAACAGATAAAACCAGGAACAGGGTATGACGTTATTTTCTAATTACTGGAGACATTCATAATAACACACACACACAAATCAACTGTTCAACCAGAAGGCTTTTATCAAGACAACACATATAGCAGAAAACGACATGTAAGAACAACACAATAGACGTTCACATGGCCGAGTTAACTGCGATCATGGTACAGAATCGTGTTATTTTGTACTAGAATATTCCATCAAACAGATGCACAATAAAAAGCCAGAATAAATTTATTTTTGGTTTCATTTCACCGAATTATAAGAAAACTTTACTCTGATTTAAATACGAGTAGATGATACACAATTTAGGAATGTTTCAAATTTCAGTAAAGTATTACTGTTAATCTGGCCATGAACAGCTTAAACCATCTGGCAATACCGTAGTCAGTAAACTTGATATTAATAAAATGAGTAATAGTGAAAACTTTAATGCATATATTTCCAAACCAGAGTTGCAAACATGGTAAGGGGTCGCGAGGTATTCTGTGTGGGGTCGTCTGATGAGAAAGTAAACTAAAAAAAAATAATACTGATTTAAAATTAAGTTTTATGTTTTAATATATGTTTTCTATTTGAAGAATGTCATAATATTTTGAGAGGGAGTTATATTCTATATACAAAAAACGGTAGTACATCATATTCAGGTCGTTGCCATTAACTCATCATATTTTTGGTGGTATTTATTTCTAGATAACATACATATGTTGAGTAGTTCGCCATTGCTTTCATACATGTCGTGAAGCAAAATTACCTTCTGCGGAATTTGAACCTTATGTTATCTTGACCCTCAAAGACGCGCACTACACCTCGCCGGCAGAGAACCATATATATATATATATATATATATATATATATATATATATATATATATATATATATATATATATATATATATATAATATATATACGTAATGAGGGTTTATTCTATACGTGTTCCAAGAGAATAACACTGGTGCCAACTAAGTTACATACATCAACGCTCAGACATCACCGCTCAGGCAGGTAGAAAAGCTCAGACATCAACGCTTGGACATCAACGCTCATACATCAACGCTGGGACATCAGCGCTCGAACATCAACGCTTATACATCCGCGCTCGGACATCAACGTGCATACATCAACCTTCGGAGAGAACGCAGCGCTTATATAAGAAGTCTCCACTTTAGCGGCGAATTGTGAAGCTTGTTAATGAAAGAGTGACAATTTCAATCACTGTTGTACATGCATTCACATTTATATCACGTTTCACTAGCTTTTCCCTAAAAATTGTAATTAGTTATCTCATTAACCGTCTAATGTATTGATGCCATTTTTGTATATAATGGAGATTTTTGTGGGGGTTAGACCCAATAAAAATATATCTGTGCATCATGTCCAGTTTTTATAAACGAATCAAATTCTTTTCATATTTTTCGGTATAGTAATTATTGTGTATTGAGAACATAAATGGTTACCACTTTAGACACATATTCTGTGAGCTGCTTAGGCATAGGCGTGTCTTCTATTACAATAATGTGTCCACTATGTTTCTATGTGTATACTTCTGTCGAAGAAAATTTCTTAAATGATTCTGTATGCGAAATACTCGTGTCTTTTATAGATATTGACACATAGTGTGCTGTAATAATGTGCCTTCATTGATCTAACTATTTTTATAGGTATCACCAGTTTGCGGTTCATGAATATTGTAAATGCACGTTGTTCTTCAAATGTGCTTGTAATAATAACGTTACGATCACTATTGAAGAAGTGTATATACTTTAGCCAAACTTGATGTGCTCGCGTTGATGTCCTTGCGCTGATGTCCGAGGGTTCATGTCTGAGCGCTGACGTCGTGATATATTGGAATGGTGGAACTTATTGAATAACTCAATTGTCTAGAGTTTTATATGGATGTACTGCCCTGGTCATGCTGGGCTCAGAGAAAGCGAGAGAGCCGACTTATTGGAATGCAATGCGGTGATAGACGGCAAAATGCTGAGAAGAGATAAAGCAGACTTGAGCGAGGCAGTAATTATTTCATTAAAGATACAAATGATGTCAATGAGTCCGAGAAGGTACACACACACACGCACACACACACACACACACGCAGAATGTCAGAAATGGGGGTATCTAGAGGTCAGGGAAGGAAAAATTTGTGTGTGTGAAAAAGTGCTGAAGATAACGCCATCAACACCTGACCAGTCTACATACACTGGGATGGCTGCTGGAATGGAGAGCGGATCACTTATGGGAGTGACCCACGTGCTGTGATGCTAGTTTCTAATCAAGAATCACGAAATAAAGAACTTTAGCCTACTAAAGATGGGTTGTCTCTGATGAGGAATTCATAACCAATCTCTCTTGAATGAAGAACAAATCATCATATTTACAATATTTCTATTCCTCTTCTAACATATGCTTCTCACACATCCTCCCACAATCCCTGTGTATATTAGAATTGTCGGCATTTGTATTTCAACATTTTTTTAAAAATTTGAACGGTATTTTCTATTGCTACCTCTTCCTTAAAGTTACCCCACACTAATTTCATTGGGTTTAAGTGAGAATAGCATCATCATGTTCAGGTAGAGATTATGATCTTGAGCCATTATTCCTGATTCTTTAAATGTCATGTTCAGATAGAATTTATGTTCTTGAGTCTATACTCCTGATTCTATAAATGTCATGTTCAGATAGACTTTATGATCTTGAATCAATATTCCTTATTCTATGAATGTCATGTTCAGGTAGACTTTAAGATCGCACGTGTATCTTCTTCGTGACCTACTTTTTAACGTTCACCTGGAATCATCCCCTCCATTAAAGTATATTATATTTATTCATCTGTTTCATATGGCCAAAAAATTGTAATTTTATAGAAAAAAATTTGTTATTTATCCAGTTTTCTTTGTCTTTTAATTTACACAATATCTCTATTCAAGATTCCGCCTCCATGGTACTCTGAGCATTATTCTTTAACATTTCGTTTCAAATGTTGCTAATTTGTTTCACATTTTTAGTGATTGCCCGAGATTCATTTATTCAGCTGGGAATATTCAATTTCAATAGGAAATTAGTTTAACTTCATACAAATAATAAAGGATTTAAACAGCTACAAATTACCCCTATATACACCTTTTCTCCGAATCATCACAACAAAAAGAAACGCATTTTCTGATAAACATATATACAAACATAGTTTTATTCTATTTAAAGTTTCGTATGTAGATGTTCTAGTCAGTATCTGTCCTGTCGTCAGAGTTGACTATCCAGAACCTGATCAGATCGTCTGAATAATGCGCCCATCTTGGCTTCCATTGATGCATGTACTGATTAACGTACTAGCGTGTACACATTAATTCGTTAGTTTTCGGCATTATCCCAATAACAAACTCAGTTCTTCAACAAACCAGTCTAGCCAGCGTCCAAACAGCAGACCAGTCTAGCTAGCGTCCAAACATCAGACATGTCTATCTAGCGTCCAAACAGCAGCCCTGTCTACTCAGCGTTGAAACAGCATACCAGTCTAGCCAGCGTCCTAACATGTTAATTTGTTCGTTGCCAGATTGACGGAAACACAACTCATTTCTTAATTGTTCCAAATGTCATCAATGTGTATAAAAAGAATTAAAGGGTTACCAATAGTGAGCATGAAACACTAGAAAAACTGGACAGACGACGTTTCGATTACAAATGTTCATCATTATGAAATTTAAAAAAAAGATAATTACTCACCTACATGAGAACTCTCACATATTACAGATGGGAGAATAGAAAGGAAGAAGAGGAAGATACACAGTAGCGTGGAAAAGAGTGATAAATAAAATATGTAGGATGTTTGGTTTATGTTGAAGAATGGTACGGGTTAGATATGATCATAATTCTCTCTTCGTTATATCAAAATAATTCTCTCTACGTTATATCGATATAATTCAACACTAAATTTTACTTACATGTTCCATGTTGTATGTCCTCTTTTCCTTTACCTCTCATGGATTAAATGTAAGCCTGGTCTCAGCATCTTACATGTTTCTTCCACCACTTAGTAATTTGGCTGTGGCACCGTGGTACAGATCACAGTTGTGATGGCCAGGGTACCTAGTTTGATTCTCGTCAAAGGCAATTGTGTATTCGGGCCACTCAGAAAGCAGTGGAAAAATAATGAACGTATTTTATTGCATAGAAAATCATTACAGCCAAAAGTTCTGGTTGGAAACTACATCTTGAAAAGGATTGTTTACAAATGTAAATAATAATCTCCATATATGGCTAAGAGATGCAAGCCAGAATATTGTACATTTGTTTTTGTGTTACAGACTCAAAGGAGACGGTGCACGATTTATCATCACTGCATCATCATCATCATCATTATCATCATCATCATCATCATCATGAAGTATCAACTCCACTCAATGGTTGGCACCAACATCCTGTGTCTCTTGCCTTAGTGGTGCACTCTTGCAGAACGTATCATGCGCATTTCATGATGTTTCTCTTCCACTATATATGTGTCACCCTCTTTAACAGAAGAATGATTAATATAAATCATACATTTTTCCCATTCAATGTATTAAACAATTTATGTAAATTATATTGTGTATTTTACTTATGAACTGTAAAAAAATATATCATTTTCGTCATACATTTCCTACGATCAGATCAATAATGGCTGTGTCCAATCAGTACGAGCTAGATTGATCATCATTCCATCTGTTCTCTGCACACAGTTTTAATAGGTGTCTTTCTGTGACCTACCCTTCCAGTTTCTTCTATGTTTTTACAACTGCTTTTTCATATTTCAGAATAATGTAACGATGATATGACATTAGTTTTGCATACACTGAGTTTAGTCCGTGAATTGCACACCGATGATATATATGTATTATCTAGTGTAAGTAAAAAAGTAAAGTAAAGTAACCCATAGCTTTTATTACTACCATAGGGGTGTGAGATGTTAGCGATCTTACATTTCAGTGGCTCTACAAATGAGGGCGGTAGCCATCTCCCCTCCTTCGCAGTCTTTACTTCCCAGATTAATCCGGTACTCATTTAAGGTTGAGTCGACCCGGAAACCGTTGTGATCTAGAAAACATTTCCGCCTCAACTGGGGAATGAACCACTCATATGCGAAGCCCGTGCGCTAACCACGGCGCTACGCGGTTCCCATTAATTTATCTGGTGTACTGAATTCTGAAACCTAAAATACTCGTATAATGTATGCAGTGACCTCTTCCTTCATATGCACATACTAAACGGTATAACTGCCCAGATTTTTGAACATCTCTCATATGCACATACTAAACGGTATAACTGCCCAGATATGTGAACTTTATTTGAGCTTACTTTCAATCTGTACATTAGCAGGATACAGTTCAGAGAACATAATGCATTATTTGCAATCCCCCTGTTATCATCATTTAAATGAGGATATACGTCTTCCTCTGTGTTCGTTCTCATACTCCTGTAGATTTGCAGTGTGTACTCCGGAAGAGGGAATACTTCTGTTACGGCTTACAGCTTGTCTGCCATATCTGCAACTTTGAATGATACATTCAGCATCATCATGATTTAACAGTATTCTTGACCCTACATATGATATGTATTGAACGCATTGAGATGTATGGAGGACAAACTTAAATGTACTTGAATTTTCTTCATAATACCCCGAGCCTCTCAGGGATGCCACATGCCCTTCCAAAAGTACAACTCATAACACGTAACTAATTAGGATTCATGTGCTAATCCCAAAAGATCCCCTTAGAATGCATGTGCTATTCTCAAAAGATCCTCGTATAGTGCATGTGCTAATCCCAAAATATCCCCGTATGCTTCATGTGCTAATCCCCAAAGATCCACGAAAACATATCCCCATTGCAAGCAAGACGTCACAAGCCGAACTCGAACTCGCAACCTCTTGAGCACAACGTGAACGACTTAACCATTATACCAAACAAAGCTCAAAATGATCATTATTAGGACACGGCAATAAACTTCACCCCTAAACATTCCTTGTATCCCCTTACAACATTCATAACAAGTCATAGTAGTGATACTCTATCGTCTCATTTCTGACCGAATCAAAAATCAAGCGACTTTACCGAGTAAGTTGATGAGGTTTGACTTTACCGAGTAAGTTGATGAGGTTTGACTTTACAGAGTAAGTTGATGAGGTTTGACTTTACCGGGTAAGTTGATGAGGTTTGAATTTACCGGATAAGTTGATGAGGTTTGACAAATACATCAAGTACTCTGTCATACCACTGATCCATGCGTGAACAAACTGGCAGTTGAAATATTGATCGTTGAAGTAGATGTAGAAAGTAAAATATTGATTTTGAAATATTGATTGTTGGATATTTATTGTGTCGTTGTAGCTCAATTGATAATGTGCTCAACTCAAACAGCAATCATGGGAAAGCAATCTCAGGACAGAAATCTCAGAGTATGGTCGATTCTCTGTACTGGCAATTTGAAATAGGTTCACAATTTTCTAAGTTATATGACTATCCGAAATCGCTATTGAGCTAGCACTCAGAAATTGTAAAAGTATTGATAAGTGAGAGTAAACATTGTGAAAATGATCTTATGATTGACACGTTGATTTATTATGTTTTGTTTATTGTCCATCTGTATGTGTTCATGTCCGCTGATCTTATAGTTTGTAAACAGTAAAACTTAAAACCGTGTGTTCTACTTATTTTTCTGAAAGATATACTTGTATGTCACTAGAATGAAGTGATAGAAGTGGAGAGTACATATGTTAGAGAGTAGAGACAATTGCCATCATAAAAGTATACATGCTATAACATGAAAGTAGTATATATGTAAGGATGTTGCTAGAATGAAGCGATAGACGTGAAGACTCATAGAGCCCTACATATGTTAGAGAGTAGAGACAATTTCCGTCGTAATAGTATACATGGTATAACATGAAAGGCGACAACCATTTAGAGATGGTTATATCGGTATTCTGCTGACAATACAACTCACACGATCAAATGATTTCAGTAATATCATATATATATATATATATATATATATATATATATATATATATATATATATATATATATATATATATATATATATATATATATATATATATATATATATATATATATATGTGTGTGTGTGTGTCAGGGCCAGCTAAATGGAACACATTCTATGGAGCAAAAAAAAGCTCACAAACACATGCATATATCACACAATGGCATTGGTTAAAGGGCATGAACCCATGGACCGCTGGATCAGCAACCAACCAACCATATATATGTGTGTATGTGCACGTGTGTATGTATATATGTTTGTTTCAAAAATAAAAGTATGTCTATATATCTGCCTATGCATATATATATATATATATATATTTGTGTGTGTGTGTGTGTGCAGACCTGTTATTCACCTGGTCCATCAGCGTGAAATGATCTAGATTTTCTCTGTGACGCATCATCAACCCCTACACAGGTAACACAGGAGAAACTAAATGACCTGTTTCGAGATTTGGACAACCAAGAACAAGGCAGATTTGTTCGGATCAAGAATCCAACAATGGAATCTCCTAGAAGATTTCATAATATATATTTATTGATGACATGGAATGGAATGCTTGCGAAAAATTATAGGAATATCGCTAAGAGACAGAGGGAGATATGAGGCCAGTCAAAGACCCGGCACCGCCACTATCTTGGAATATATTAAGCGACAACAGATCAAATGGTTTGCACACATCAGCAGACTACCATAAGACAGCATACCACAGCAAGCTATGCTACACAGATACAGTGAAGGCAGACCTAGAGGCCGACAACGAAAACGATGGACTACCGAAATAAAAGAGGCGACAAACTCCACAATATATTCAACACACACGAGTGCCATCTCCAGAGAACTCTTCTACTCCTGACGCTAAAAGGCAATACATCGTTTAGCGTATAGATAGAAATGTATGTATGTACGTATGTATGTATGAATGTATATGTGTGTGTGTATATGTATGTATGTATGTATGTATGTATGTATGTATGTATGTATGTATGTATGTATGTATGTATGTATGTATGTATGTATGTATGTATGTATGTATGTATGTATGTATGTATGTTGTATGTATGTATGTATGTATGTATGTATGTATGTATGTATGTATGTATGTATGTATGTATGTATGTATGTATGTATTTATGTATGTATGTATGTATGTATGTATGTATGTATGTATGTATGTACGTGAAAGTGTGTCTATGTATGTATGTATGTATGTACGTGAAAGTGTGTCTATGTATGTATACACACATACACACGCACGCACACTCGCGCGCACGCACACACACACACATACACACACATATATATACTGATAACAAAAACAAGCCAGAAATTATACCGGTATTATTGGATCACGAGCACGCTCATTTAGAGTTCATATAGTGCAAAATCGTGCGGAAGATTATGTTCTATTCATTTCCGAAACCTGTCATTCACTCTCTCGATAACCCTTATTCATTAACCTGCCACTGTAATCATGGCTCCACCTATATTGAATGCCATTTTTATTACGTTTTCTGTGCAATGTTCTTATTCTACAATATTTTCAAGTTGAATTCCCCTGTTAATCTTTCAGCTGCCAGTTTCTCTCCAACTTTCTGACGCACTTTTTTACTTTTTAAATCGTATTAATCTTCATGGTCTGTAAGAATGTCCCTTTCCGGCATATTTTCTTTGCTGTCAGCGTGAGATACGATTATGTGTGTGTAGTGCTTTTGATTATTATACTATTTGTAGTAGTCAGTACTTAGTGACATATTAATGAGTTCGATTATTGTAATATGTGAAGTTAGATCATTGTAATATGTGAAGTTAGATTATTGTAATAAGCTAGATTATTGTAATATGTGAAGTTAGATTATTGTAATATGTGAAGTTAGATTATTGTAATATGTGAAGTTATATTATTGTAATATAAGAATTATTTAGTTAGATCGATTAATGTAATATGTGAAGTGGTCAGTACTTGGTGAACTATTGTATTACACATGCCATTATTATCGAGTGCAAGTTTCGCATGAATAACTACGTTCAATAGCACTGGTTAATATTGAAATCATTACTGACTTAAAAATCACTGATTTGGAGTATCTTGGTGTCCTAATAACGAATATAACAATACAAAAATTGTATTCACTCTCTTGTTGAAGGTATTTCATGTAGTTAATTTTCTATGTTTCACAGTATAACTGTATCTTGTATGACTGCAAGGAAATCTTTAATAAACCTACAACGATGTAATATATCTTTCATCATATTGCATAACTGATCATTACTTCGTCTAGGTTCCTCCTCTTTTCGCATGAATATCGAAGCGAATGAAGCCAATAATAATCTACCCAAGCATTCTGTCTGCATTGAGTTCCACATGATAAGTGACTTCCTATTCCAGAACCTAAAGTAACATATTCTCTTGATTCATCTGATGAGGACATGGGTGTGCAGACCTGTTATTCACCTTGTGTGGTGCATCACCAAACCCCCACACAGATAACACAGGAGAAACTAAATGACATGTTTCGTGATTTGCACTTAACCAAGAACAAGGCAGATTTGTTCGGATCAAGAATCCAACAATGGAATCTCCTAGAAGATGTCACAATTACTTTGTATGAAAAGCACCACATGCAGTTGGTGCCTTTCTTCAGAAAGAAAATAATCCGGTATTCTGTTCCGATTATGAGGGCCTCGTGAATGCATAAAAAATAACTCATGACTCACAAAAATGGAGACTGTAGACTGAGTCTTACGACTGTGATTGTGCACAATGGAAACCGTCTCCCATCTATTCCAGTAGCACATGCTGTCCACATGGAAGAGACATACGATAACCTAAACCAGATGCTGAAATATATTGATTATAACAAGTACAGCTGGCAACTATATGATGATTTGAAAGTAGTTGCATTTTTAATGGGGTTGATGCAGGTACAAAATACAAGCGCTTTTTATGTGAATGGGATAGCGAACACGGTAATTTCACTACTTGTAGAAGAAATGGATTCGCAGACACAATGTAGTAGTTAGAGAGAAGAATATCCAGCACCTAGCTCTGATTGAATCTCATAAAATCCAGCTATCACTTCACATAAAACTAGATTTGATGAAGAATTTCGTGAAAGCCATGGATGGGACTTCGCCAGTTTTGCGATACTTGTATAAAAAAATCCCCTTGACTCAGTGAAGAAAATATTAAAAGACGAGTTATCGTGGGTCATTAAATTCCAGAACTCTTAAATGATGGCCGGTTCAACAACAGCATGGAATGTTTCTTCGTCGAGTGTCCACAAACTTTCTCAGTATTGTTATGGCGGAATCTATAATGAACTAATAGAAGACATGCTGGTGAAGTATCACATACTTGTCTGTAATATTTTTTCTAAATATTCACTTCCTTCATTCCCATCTGGAATACTTTCCTGAGAACGGTGACATGGTTTGTATTGAATATGGCGAACGTTTTCATCAAGATATCGCAATAATGGAGCCAAGGTACCAGAGAAAATGGTTAACTACACTGTTGGCTGACTATTGCTGGACACTCCCCAGAGATGCTATCAAATAGCTGTACAAGAGACAGGCGAAAACATCTAAGAAGTAGTCTATGACTTGACTTTTTTACAGGTATTGATTGACCAGTGCATTATTAGTATTGGAATGCATTTTCTGATGCAAACATTCATTTTTGCAGATCACAAAAAAACAACTAAGCAATCCTATTAGCAACAAAGAAACAAGCAATCCTATTAGCAACAAAGAAACAAGCAATCCTATTAGCAACAAAGAAGCAAGCAATCATATTAGCAACAAAGAAACAAACAATCCTATTAGCAACAAAGAAACAATCAATCCTATTAGCAACAAATAGGCAAGCAATCCTATTCGTGATGTAGAGATCAAACTAAACAGCTATAAGATATCTGATTATTACTAATACCATAATTATTGTGATTATTACTATTATTGTGTGTGTATATTATGAACTGAAAAACGTTACAAAAAACATTAATAAAAATTAATTGACGAAATTTAAGTACACGGAAGAAGAATGGATAAGTATTACTTCACATACAGAACATAATATTTGATTGCATATTGAGATAAATCACAAACTTAAGAAATTAAACTGAGAAAAGCACACAAATATGAAAATATGAGGAAACATGATAGCTTAGGTCAGTGTCCTTATTTTTATTTGCTTAATGTTGTTGTTTTTTTTAACATGGCAACAGCACACCTCATTCCCCATTCTCTGAAAGCCGTTGTCAAGCGCTTTTGTTTTTCTTTCTCGTCAACTTCAAAAATGGTCAGTTGCCATGGCAACAACGACGATGCCGCGATAATAGCAGCAGAAATTGTGACAAGATCAGACCAAATTACAGTTTCCGCTGGTTCTTTATGTCAGTAGGAGCTGGAATCTCATGCACCTAATGGCATGCTGCGAAGAAATATTCATGGAAGCACTGAAGACCAAAAATATTTTTGAAATTGAGAGAAATATTCGGTTGCTACAAGATAATGCAATAAGATGGAAATCTATATAAGTCGGAATGATGAAGTGGCTGCAGAATTTCAAAATAAGTGGATTAACAGATACTCGCGTTCTTCAGAGAAACTATTTAACTCTCAAATATTTGAATCTTATTGAAGTGTTATTTAACTGTTAATATATTTATCAAACACCACCCTCTGCCGAAGACGGATGTGTCAGGCCATTAGCGCAAATAAAACGGCGACACAACACATTTCCATTCTCTGGACCACATCCTGCTGGAAATCTAGTAGGACCATGGTCCATTACAAGAGAATTCAGCAGGAGTTTGAGAATGAACGCTGAAGAAGAAGAAAAAACACCACCCGAAGTGGTTTTCCATAGTAATCTCGCAAAAGTTGCACGTTAATGCATAAATAGATACATCCGTGTTCCTTCAGCGCCGTACAATGTGCATATGGCAGAAACCAGAGCTCTCCAATTTGAACGATGTGATGCTCCCCTGTGTAGTTCATGCGTGTTGTTGAAACCCATTGTCATAACCTCTTTGATGGTTTTTCTGCAAGAGTCTCACTTGGTCTACCTTCTTTTCTGTTACCATTTGGTACCCATTTTAATGCATGTAAAAGCAGTCTATTTCCATTCATTCTAAGTATATATCCGATATAAGTGCATTCTTTTCTTCTTATTGCCATATAAACATATTGCTGTTTTGTGTCTTCTCTTACTTGCATGTTTGACATGGATTCTTCCCAAGCAATATTTTAGTCTTCTAAGACATTTATTACCAAATGAGTTCAATTTGTTCTCCAACGACTTTGTTATTTTCCAACTTTCCCAACCATGTATCAATACAGATTTCACATTATAGTTTGGAAGTCCAAATTTGACCTGTTTACTTATTGTTATTCATGCAACTCATGCAACAATGAAAAATGTTATTTCAATTTAAACAGTAGTCGATTCTTTTAACGCGACTGTTCGCTCATGCCGCGACATTTTCAAAAAAATATTGCCTACTTTCACTGACAATTGTATCGTTTTTGTCAGATCTTGCATTTTACACTCCATGTTGTATTCTACACTGTATAGTTTACATTCCATATTTTTACATTCTCTATTGTATATTCCATTTGTTATATTTCATAATTCACATTCCATATTTTATATTCCATATTTTACACCCTATAGTGTACACTCAATATGTTGCATTTCATATTTTATACTCCATATTTTACATTCCATATTTTTACATTCCATTTGTTACACTCCATATTTTAAACTTCATATTTTACACTCTATATTATATACTCCGTATTGTACACTCCATAGCTTAGGTTGAAATGTTTTACGTTCCATATTTTATATTACATTTTTACATTCCATATTTTACATTTCATTATTTACACTACATATTTTACACTCTATATTTTACCATATTGCACTCTTCATATTTTACATTCCATTTTGTACTCTCCATATAATTATCTCCATATTGTACTCTCAATATTTTACACTGCATATTGTAATCTCAATATTTTACACTCCATATTGTAATCTCAATATTTTTCACTCCATACTATACTCCCTATATTTTACACAGCATATTTTACACTCTATATTTCTTATTCTTCACTCCACGTTTTAAATTTCAACTTTTATATTCCATATCCCGCCGAAGATGGATGTGTGGGGCCATTGGCGCAAATAAAACTGCGGCACAACGTATTTCCATTTTCTGGACTACATCCTGCAGGAAATATAGCAGGACCATGATCCAGCTAGATCCAGTTGGAGTTTGAGAATGAACGCAGAAGAAGAAGAATATTCCATATTTTGCACTCCATATTTCTGCACTGAACGATAGAATTGTGCTATTCTTCTGTGTTCATTCTCAAACTACTGCAGATTGGCATGATGTAGTTCAGAGAATGGCTACGTTCACAGCGTAGAATTTCTTCGCAAAGAGACAACCGTACGCCAACAATAGGGAATGCCCAGCCCTAGACAAAAAGTCTGACGGCACGCTTGGCGGAGGAATCCAAATGGATCAACGGCTCAAACGGCGAAACAGCAAAGTGTGTGGCGCACAAGAGGCAAGTTCTGGGCATAATAATGAATATTGGCTGGCCAGCGTGGAAAAGACTGGGACCTTACCACGTAGACCCCAAAGTCAAGCAACGGATAAACAACATCTAAAGTTTAGGAAACAACATATTAGAATAGGAACATGGAATGTTAGAACACTACACCAGTCAGGAAAGCTAGAAAATTTAATATTAGAGGCAGAAGTATTAGATGTAGATATTCTAGGAATAGCAGAGACAAGATGGAAAGATGCTGGGTACACAAGAAAAGAAAATTTTAGTTTTATACATTCAGGAGGAGATTACCATGAACGAGGGGTAGGAATACTAATCAGGAAAGAAATAGAAAAATATATCAGCAGGTACTGGACATATAACGACAGAATGATGATGCTAAAGATCAAAGCAAAACCGTTTGATCTGGCCATTATACAAACATATGCACCAACTACAGATTACACTGAAGAAGAAATAGAACAGTACTACGAAGATCTACAATAATTAATCAAACCAGTAAAATCAACAGACATTTTAATAATCATGGGAGACATGAATGCAAAAATAGGGAAAGGAAGACATAAGAACATTGTAGGGCAATTCGGACTAGGGACAAGAAATGACAGAGGAGAAAGACTTATACAGTTCTGTGAGGAGAACAATATGATCATATGTAATACATTCTTTGAACATGAAAATAGAAGATTATATACATGGAAAAGTCCTGGAGACAGAAAGAGGAACCAAATATATTACATTATGATCAACAATAGATTTAGAAATAGTGTCAAAAACATCAAAACAAACCCTGGTGCAGATATCAACTCTGACCATAATCCAGTGCTGTGCAAAATAAATGTGAAACTTAAAAAGATAGTACATAGAAGAGTCCAAGAACCACAGATAGAAATCATCACTAAAACAACCAGACATACAACAAAAATACCTTGTAGATGTAAGGAATAGATATGAACATCTAATGATAGAATGCAAAGAACAATACAGAAGGGAACATTCAGAGGAGAAAATAGACAATAAATGGGACAGCTTAAGGAAAAGTATT
The DNA here is from genome assembly GCA_034231615.1 of Meghimatium bilineatum. NCBI lineage: Eukaryota > Metazoa > Mollusca > Gastropoda > Stylommatophora > Philomycidae > Meghimatium > Meghimatium bilineatum. The sequence goes on from CM067321.1 coordinate 14,153,242, forward strand.
CAAATATCAAGTAAAAATTTACCAATAAGAAAAACCAAGAAAAAATATACATGGATGACAGATGAAATATTAGAGAAAATGACAGAAAGAAAGAAAGCTAAAAATACGCCAAAATACTCAATTATAGACAAGGACATATGTAACATGTGCAGAACAGCGAAAAAACAATGACTAGAAACAAAATGCAGTGAAATAGAGGAGATGTCCATACAACAGAAGACAAAATTAATGCATAAGGAGATAAGGCTGATCACAAATAAGGAAAATCCTATAAATGGGGGTGGCAGCATTAAAGATAAAAATGGTAAAATAATATTTGATAAAACAGAAGCACTCAGAAGATGGGCAGATTATGTAACAGAACTGATGGACGACCAACGGAATAAAAAACCAACAATACACAACAATGATGGACCAGCAATAATGAAATCAGAAGTAGAACATGCAATAAATTCAATAATATGTGGAAAGGCTGCAGGCTCTGACAACATAACAGAAGACATAATAAAAACTCTAAATGAGTTTGGTGTAGAAACTATCACAGAAATTTGCAATGACATATACGAAACAGGTCATATACCTAAAGACCTAACATCATCAATATACATACCACTACCTAAGAAGCCCAGGGCAGTGGACTGTACAGAATATAGAGCAATAAGTCTAATGAGCCATCTAACTAAAATACTTCTCAAGATAATACATGAAAGAATTAAGAACAAGATAGACATGGAGGTCGGTGAAGAACAATTCGGTTTTAGGAAAAACAAAGGAACTAGAGAAGCTATACTGAGTATCCGGCTAGTGATAGATAAATATATAGAAGTCCAAAAAAGTATCTATATTTGCTTCATAGACTACAGCAAGGCCTTTGACAGAGTCCAACATGAAAAATTAATCAAATGTTTTCAAGAAATAGGCATAGATGGAAAAGACATCAGGCTGATTAGAAATATATATTGGGAATAAACCGCATCAATAAGGTGTGAAAAACGTTACTCTCCATACATAGAAATAAGAAGAGGGGTAAGACAAGGATGCATTTTATCACCAAGCCTATTTAATATCTACACAGAGAATATCTTTAAAAATATAGAAGAAATACCAGGACTCAAGATCAATGGGAAAATAATAAACAACCTTAGATATGCAGATGACACTGTTCTTTTAGCAGAAAGTGAACATGAACTACAAAGACTACTAGATCAAGTCAATAAATCAAGTAATGAATATGGACTGGATATAAATAACAAAAAAACAAAAACCATGATAATAAGCAAAGCCACAGAACAACAGGAGGTAAACATAAACATACAGGGAGAGAAACTACAACAAGTAAAACAGTATCAATATCTTGGACACATAGTCACAAATGATGGCAGATGTGAAACAGAAGTTAAAAGGAGAATATGAATGGCTAAAAGTATCTTCAATGGCATGAGGAAATTATTAATATCTAAACAAATTACAAACAAGTTAAAAATGAGAATTATAAAATGCTACATCTATTCCATATTAATGTATGGCTCAGAAACATGGACACTAAATAAACAATTATAGGACAAAATTGATGCCTTTGAGATGTGGGTATATAGAAGAATAGGGAGATCATCATGGCAAGAGATGAAAACAGATAAAGAGGTGATAAAGACACTTAATATGAAGAAAGAACTACTAAGAGAAATAAAGATCAGGCAAATAAAATACTTTGGACACATTAAAAGACATGACACTATATTGAAGACCTTACTTGAGTGTAAAGTCAAAGGGAAGCGAACAAGAGGTAGGCAGAGATATAAGTGGGAGAGTAACATTACATGATGGACGGGTTACAGTCTAGCAGAGTGCACCACCAAGACAAGAGACTTGAGATGTTGGAGATAGTTGCAGCCAACCTTCGTTGCGGAGACGGCACTTAATAATGATGATGTGTTCAGAGAACTAAAGCTATGTGTCATAGTTTACAGTTTGGCTGCGATATCTACACCTTTCGGCGTGACACATCCTAATTTTGAACATATATGAATTATGCCAGACATCTCCACCAAATAAACTCATTAGTTGTCTCCCTCGACATTCATATGTGGTAAAAAGCACTGCTATTTCGTGTTCCCCTTTGTGAGCCTGGTAACCCACTTTCAATATTATTTCAAGAACGTAACCTTCCTTATGGATGGTCTGAACTCAACATTGATGCAGAGTTGACCAGTCCAATTAATTGTTCAACAATTGGTATTATCTCTTATCCGTCATCATCTTGGGAGGCATTACCCGTGTTACAACAATACAGTACCGTTCATTATTAACTTCCCCATGCTATTTTATCTTTTATATATAACCAAAAAACCTCAGCTTCCTTATTAAATTGTTGTTAAGAGATAACCCTGTTTCACGTTCAACACATATTACTGTATAACATTCAACACCTCTTACTCTAGCAGGACAATGGTCCTACCAGACTTCCAGCAGGGAACGAACATGTGTTTTGTTGCCATTTTGCTTATGCGAATGGACGTAGCGCAGTGGTTAGCGCACTTGCTTCTCATATGAGTGGTCTTGAGTTCATTCCCCAGTTGAGGTGGAAATGTTTTTTCAGATCGCAACGGCTCCCGGGTCGACGCAGCCGTGAATGGGTACCGGATTAATCCGGGAAGTAAAGACTGCGAGGAGATGGCTACCGCCCTCATTTGCAGAACCACTGAAATGTGAGATCGCTAACATCTCATACCCCTATGGAATTAATAAATGCTATGGGTTAGTTTACTTTACTTTCTGTATCACATTCAACACATCTTTCTATTTCACATTCAACACCTCTTACTGTTTCACATTCAACACCTCTTACTGTTTCACATTCAACACCTCTTACTGTTTCACATTCAACACCTCTTACTGTTTCACATTCAACACCTCTTACTGTTTCACATTCAACACCTCTTACTGTTTCACATTCAACACCTCTTACTGTTTCACATTCAACACCTCTTAATGCTTCACATTCAACACCTCTTACTGTTTCACATTCAACACCTCTTACTGTTTCACATTCAACACCTCTTACTGTTTCACATTCAACAACTCTTACTGTTTCACATTCAACACATCTTACTGTTTCACATTCAACACATCTTACTGTTTCACATTCAACACATCTTACTGTTTCACATTCAACACCTCTTAATGCTTCATCATTTGTTTGTGTATCTTGGTATTCTCAAAATTCTTGGTATTATTACAATTCCAAAGCAACGATTGTCTTTGACACTGATCTGTTAAAGCGATTTTATTTGTTGTCATTGCTTACGGTAGGGCATCAATACGTAACGTTTCCTTTGCAGAACTGTATTCTTATAGGAATTCTGTAAGCCTCACCTATTTGCCATTCTGTAAGCCTCACCTATTTATTATTCAGTAACCCTCACTTATTTTCTATTCTGTAAGCCTCACCTATTCGCAATTATGTAAGCCTCGCCTATTTGCCATGCTGTAGGCATCACCTATTTTACATTCTGTAAACCTCATCTATTCGCCATTCTGTAAGCCTCACCTATTTGCCATTATGTAAGCCTCACCTATTTGCCATTATGTAAGCCTCACCTATTTGCCATTCCGTAAGCCTCACCTATTTGCCATTCTGTAGGCATCACCTATTTTATATTCTGTAAGCCTCATCTATTCACCATTCTGTAAGCCTCACCTATTTGCCATTATGTAAGCCTCACCTATTTGCCATTATGTAAGCCTCACCTATTTGCCATTCCGTAAGCCTCACCTATTTGCAAGCTGCCTCGCCAGTTTTGTCGTCATAACCAGAAGATCTTTGTCATCATGCATACATTGTAGTAGTGGTCTACGTATTGTTCTCTTTCTTTATGACTTCTGTATGATCCATATAGCAACAGAAACATATACCTACAAAGGGTTTTATCGATTTTATGTAAGTGTAAAGGAGGAAAGGTATCTCTAGCAAAAAGTTTTCAACGGAAGTTTTAAACCCACTCCCTTCACTACATGCGTCATCAAAGATGAGGCAAATTTGGGAGGCAATAAGATCGTACCTTAAATATATTTTATTCCTAACGCTCAAAGTCAAAACAGAAAAAGAGAATAGAAGAACGAAGTAGTGCTGGATGGCGAGTTGCACTAAGTACATGTTTTAGCGGCTTTGAAATAAGAATTATGAATATTTCGTATCGTCCGTTTAAAATATACAGATTGCAACATTGTATCTTAAGACTAGTCAAAGAAATCGTCTTAAGACTAAACAAAGAATAGGAGAGATAATGTGAGTAATAACAATGTTAATGTTGAGCATTGTCATAAGCTCCATCTGAATGTATCATTGACATAATCAAAACTAAAAAGGGTACCCGAGAGAAATATCCACAGGTCAAATTGATATCGACCCTTCTAGAGGTACCAACCTGATCTTTTGATCCACTTAGGAACAACGACCATCAGAAGTGCAATTTGGATAACTAGTTTAATGGAATATCAGCCCTTGGCCGCTGCCGTTTGGAGCTTTAATGTCCATTGTGCGAGTGATGAACGGTTTGTGGTCGAAACTAAAACGATTTTTCTTGTTTCAGCTTCCATAGAAATGTTAAGTGTTAGAACAAGGTTAAACCAGGACGCGAAATGTGACCTGTAGAAATAAATAAAGTTCATAGTCATTTCCTTCTATAAATCTGGTTGTTTTAGAAATAAATCGTACTTCTTATCAATCACATAAAAGAGTATTTCGTTGAAATTTATAAACACAATAATTATTACAGAAATTGAGCAATTATATAATTATATGTTCGAAATACAAATATGTCGCAGGCAAGCTATAAGCCATGTCACAACTATTGTATCCTGAGGACTATATTCTTTTAATTAGAAGTAGTTTTAGAGCTAATGCACAAGAAAAAGAAATGAATTAACATGTTTCTTGTTAATTTCCTCAACTTATAGATTGTGCAATATGTTATTGTATATTTCTGTAATATGTTATTGCAGATTTCAGGAATATATTCTCACAAATATGTTTTTTTTTTTTTAATATCTTACATCACCAAACAATTTCAGTCAATTTCTGGTTCTATATTGTTACTTTTGCAGACTTTCCATGCACCAATATTAACTTATTATTTTATTTTGGACAGGAAGCTATGATTCTTGTGAGTTGGTGTTATTCCGATCTTTGATTGGTATACAAATATTTTTGTGTTCTTGCGCTATATTCAGAGCAGAATTGTGTTAACAACCCAGTCCCCTACTGGTTTTCTAGACCAATCTTAGATTTGTCATTGACCAAACACATAAAAAGTCACACATTCTCATTTAGTTTATCCTTTCAACGATAACAACACTATTTACGATGTCATCTTGAAAATCGTATTTACTATAAGGACATATCCCCTCAGCGAGTTGTTTGTTTGAGAACTCCATGAATTACGAGCGATTATCACTTACTTACTGTGTGCAATGGTGACGTTTATGCGCTCTCTTTCATACCCAGAAGGTTTCAACTTTCGGCTTGGTACAATATCTATTGTAGGAGCCTTCTACTTAAAGCGAGTTGTTTTAACCGATTGTTTATTTGATGTCGCAATATGTCCTTTAGTATCTAGAAGAACTTGTACCATGTGAAACATTTTGGATTAAATTGTCGACCTGTTTGTGATGTGAATAATTTGACTAAATTAGCCCCTTAGTCGCGATGTGAATAATTTGACTAAAATAGTCCCTTAGTAACGATGTGAATAAATTCACTAAATTAGCCACATAGTCGAGGTGTTAATAATTTGACTGAATTATCCCCTTAGTTGCGATGTGGATAATTTTACTAAATTAGCAACCTAGTCGCGATGTGAATAATTTGACTAAATTAACGACCTGGTCGCGATGTGAATAATTGACTAAATTGGCGAGCTTGTTGCGATGTTAGAATTTTTGGAATATGCGTAATGTAGTCAGTCTCGCTATCAGCATTTTTAGACGATTGTATGTACCCAGTCACGACGTAAGTACTTTTACTGTAAGATAGGGACTTGCGAACGTTTATGTGTGCATAAGATAAGTGCTGCATACATTCAGAAAAAAAACTAGACACCTAGTAGCGATGTGAACACTTTTAGAATAATCTGTAATCGGTATGTGATTTTTTTCCTAGAATTAGAATTAGGACTTGGCAGGTGTGATCACTTTTAGATAAGGGACAAAAAGAATCAGATAGTAGCACCTACCATCAATGCCCAATCTTGAAGTCTCCGATAACAGTTTACCTGTGATATGCTTCAAATGTAGTAATAAAGTTACCTGGGGCAGAGTTTTTTCATCGATATATCTACAATGTTGAACAGGTAGGCTATTGTCTCATTCATGAACCAAGGTCTTCTGTCAAATCGTGAGTAGTTGCCATAAAATAAACTTCATGGGGTAGAAATGTCACAATAAAGATTGATAAGCCGTACTTCTATTTCGCTTGCTGTAGTATTATCAGATTTATTTGTGTGGCTTCAGCCATTTTAGTTAAGTGCAATTTACAACCAGAACGATATTATTTTGGCACGTGTTTTAGAACATTCTAGCTATAGAGTTGGAAGTGAATATGAAAGTGTGCTTGGCGGAGTCCTGGCGGAGGGTTTAGCCATTCGCTTTTTGCTCAAGAATCCTTAAGCTTATCGCTTGAAGCGAATACAAAAAATGAAATTGGATTGTTATATCCTTGATCATTTTTGTGTTTACAATTTTATCGGTTATTTTCCTTTATAACCTGTTTTTGTTTTTTTTTAAACCATGGATTCCTAAAAAATTCAAGATGCTAGATATTCTGTATGTTATTATACATGTATTAAAATGTGTATGTTATTATGCATGTATTAAATGTATAAAAACAATGTTAGCCACATAATTGTCTTAATACAATAAATTATGTGCACTTTTACTAGTTGTGTTTTTCTTATTTAGTTTCAATTAGTTTAAACTATCTCCAATATTTAATATTGATACCACTTTAGTTTATTTCTACATTCAGTTTTAACAGAAATAAACTACTTTACCTCCGAAAACATACATTTTAGAGAAAAGGGCACCACCCTCGTAAAAACACTAACATACATCGTTTCTTAATTAATATCATGCATAGCTGAATGTAATACACATCATGCATACCTGAATGTAATACACATCATTCATACCTGAATGTAATACACATCATGCATACCTGAATGTAATACACTTGAAATGTTTATTAAACACATATGTTCACCTTCTTTATTCGTCTTTTCGCTTTATACTCTATTATATCTTGAAACATCAGGGGTAGACGAGTTCTCCGGAGACGGCTTTGATGATTGCAACATTTCTTACAGAACTACATATATGCACCAGTTCTCACAGAACTAGATGTGTATAACTGCTCTCGTAGAACTAGATGTCTGTACTAGTTCTCACAGAATTAGATGTTTGTACCAGTTCTCACATAGCTATACTTTTGTACCAGCTCTTACAGAACTAGATGTTTATACCGGCTCTGACAGAAATAGATACTTGTGCCAGCTTTCACAAATCTAGATGTATGTGATAGAGTGTACAAATACAAATATATTTTTCGTATCAAACAAAGGTATTGCAATGATATCATTTAATATTTACGTCAAATCAATTTGTTTAAACAAAAGATGGAGAAAAAAAATTCATTTGAATGTCGTATCCAATCCTATTCTAAGAGTGTTAACATAACAGTCTAAAAACGACATGCGCAGTCCATTAGAAGTAGCAGGGTGTCCAATTTCTTAATCCACTTAGTGAATACCGTGGTGGTCAGAGCTATCAAACCGATGTGTGAATGTAGCCAGGGTCTATGCTGTGTGCTCCAGCGGTGAGTACACAAAGATTAACGCCAGATACTAGAGTTATCCGCTCTTGCTAATGTCTGTTTATTTGTTCACTGTATTAACGCAATCGATGAATTCTTCGGACCTTCTTCCAACAACAGTCTTCAGCTACATTTTTTTTAAATCATTTATGTACTGAATATTTTATCTCTAAATTGTGCCACTGTTTATATTTATCTTGTCGATTAACATTTGTTCAACAAGGGGAAGTAACTCAAGAATCAAGAGTAGAACTCTTTCCCAGGAGTCAAGAAATGGCCTTAACATTGAACTTAAATGTTGAAATATATCTAACAAATATTCGCCAACTACAATGCAATTAAACGTGAAAAGTGATTACTACCACCGAAAAAGTGAATGCTAGCACAATAAGACTGATTCCTGCCACAGAACAAGTGATTGCTACTACAACAAGACTGATTTCTGCCACAGAATAAGTGATTCCTACCACGGAACTAGTGATTGTTACAACAATACGTGTGATTCCTACCACAGAACTAGTGATTGTTACAGCGATACGTCAGATTCCTACCACATAACTATTGATTGCTACCACAGAACTAGTGATTCTTGTTTCAGAACAGGTGATTGTTACTACAATAAGAGTGATTCCTACAATAGAACTAGTTAACGCTACCACATAAAATGTTAATCGCATAACAGAACAAGTGTTTGCTACAACAGATCAAGTAATAGCTACAATAATAGGGATACCTACTACATAACTAGTGATTCCTACCACAGTTCAAGTGATCCCTACAATGTTAGAAAAATTGCTAATACAGAACACATGATTCCTACCACAGAACAGATGATAACTACCACAAAACCAGTGATTGCTACCACAAAACTGGTGATTCCTGTTTCAGAACAAGTAATTGCTACCACAATAAGAGTGATTCCTATGACAAAACTAGTGATTGCTGCCACAGAAATGGTGATTCCTACCACAGAACTGGTGATTCCTACGATAGAACAAGTGATTACTATCACAGAACCAGTGATTACTACAACAGAACTGGTGATTCCTATCACAGCTACAAAAGAAAGACTGATATCTACCGTAGAACATTGATATCGCAGAACACGTGATGGCTACCATATTACATGTGATTAAAACCAAGGAGAAAAGTGACTTCTACAACATAACAAGTGACTACCACAGAGAACGTGATTCACACAATAGAACAAATGATTCCAATCACGATAGAAACATTTATACCACAGAACACGTGATTACTACCACAGAATATGTGATTGCTAAAACGAAACATTTGATTGCTACCACAAAAACTGACTTTTATCACATAAATAGTGATTTCTTCAACAGAACATGATGAATCTCCTTCCATAGAACAGGTGATTGCTACCACACAACAAGGGATTTCTACCACACAACAAGTGATTGCTACCACACCACAGAACAAGTGATTGCAACCACACCACAGAACAATTGATTCCTACCATACCACAGAACAAGTGATTGCTAACACACCACATAACAAGTGACTGCTACCACACAACAAGTGATTGCTACCACAGAACAAGTGATTGTTACCACACCACAGAACAAGTGATTGCTACCACAGAACAAGTGATTGCTACCATAGAACAAGTGATAGCTTACACACAACAAGTGATTGCTAACAGACCACAGAACACGTGACTGCTACCACACAACAAGTGATTGCTACCACACCACAGAACAATTGATTCCTACCATACCACAGAACAAGTGATTTAAACCACACCACAGAAAAAGTGATTGATACCACACAACAAGTGATTGCTACCAAACAACAAGTGATTGCTACCACACCACAGAACAAGTGATTTCTAAAACACAGCAAATAATTGCTACCACACAACAAGTGATTGCTACAACACAACAAGTGATTGCTACCACACAACAGGCCATTGCTACCACACAATAAGTGATTGCTACCACAAAACAAGTGATTGCTACCACAGAACAAGTGATTGCTACCACAGAACAAGTGATAGCTTACACACAACAAGTGATTGCTAACAGACCACAGAACACGTGACTGCTACCACACAACAAGTGATTGCTACCACACCACAGAACAATTGATCCCTACCATACCACAGAACAAGTGATTTCAACCACACCACAGAAAAAGTGATTGATACCACATAACAAGTGATTGCTACCAAACAACAAGTGATTGCTACCACACCACAGAACAAGTGATTTCTAAAACACAGCAAGTAATTGCTACCACACAACAAGTGATTGCTACAACACAACAAGTGATTGCTACCACACAACAGGCCATTGCTACCACACAATAAGTGATTGCTACCACAAAACAAGTGATTGTTACCACAGAACAAGTGATTGCTACCACACAACATGTGATTGCTACCACACCACAGAACAAGTGAATGCTACCACAGAACAAGTGATTGCTACCACAGAACAAGTGATTGCTACCACACAACAAGTGATTGCTATCACAGAACAAGTGCTTGCTACCACACAGCAAGTGATTGCTACCACAGAACAAGTGATTGCTACCACAAAACAAGTGATTGCTACCACAGAACAAGTGATTGCTACCACAGAACAAGTGATTGCTACCATACAACATGTGATTGCTACCACAGTAGAAGTGATTGCTACCACAGCACAAGTGATTGCTACCACAGAACAAGTGATTGCTACCATAGAATAAGTGATTGCTACCACAGAACAAGTGATTGCCATCACAGAACAAGTGACTGCTACCACAGAACAAGTGATTGCTACCACAGAAAAAGTGATTGATACAACAGAACAAGTAATTGCTACCTCAAAACAAGTGATTGATACCAAAAGAACAAGTGATTGCTACCATAGAACAAGTGATTACTACCACACAACAAGTGATTGTAACCACACAACAAGTGATTGCTACCACACCACAGAACAAGTGATTGCCACCACACAACAAGTGATTGCTACCACAGAAGAGGTGATTACTACCACAGAACAAGTGATTGCTACCACAGAACAGGTTATTGCTACCACAGAACAAGTGATTGCTACCACAGAACAAAACACGTGATTGCTACCACAGAACAAGTGATTGCTACCACAGAACAACTGATTGCTACCACAGAACACGTTATTGCTACCACACAACAAGCGATTGCTACCACACCACACAACAAGTGATTTCAACCATACCACAGAACAAATGATTGCTACCACACCAGAGTAGAAGTGATTGCTACCACAGAACAAGTGCTTGCTACCAAAGAACAAGTGATTGCTACCACAGAACAAGTGATTGATACCACAGAAGACGTGTTTGCTACCACAGAAAAAGAGATTGCTACCACACAACAAATGATTGCTAAAACACAACAAGTGAGTACTACCACACCACAGAACAAGTGATTGCTACCACAGAACAAGTGATTGCTACCACAGAACAAGTGATTGATACCACAGAACAAGTAATTGCTACCACAAAACAAGTGATTGATACCACAGAACAAGTGATTGCTACCATAGAACAAGTGATTGCTACCACACAACAAGTGATTGTAACCACACAACAAGTGATTGCTACCACACCACAGAACAAGTGATTGCCACCACACAATAAGTGACTGCTACCACAGAAGAAGTGATTGCTACCACAGAACAAGTGATTGCTACCACAGAACAGGTTATTGCTACCACAGAACAAAACACGTGATTGCTACCACAGAACAAGTGATTGCTACCACAGAAATACTGATTGCTACCACAGAACAAGTTATTGCTACCACACAACAAGCGATTGCTACCACACCACACAACAAGTGATTTTAACCACACCACTGAATAAGTGATTGCTACCACAGAGCAAGTGATTGCTACCAAAGAACAAGTGATTGCTACCACAGAAAAAGAGGTTGCGACCACACAACAAATGATTGCTACCACACAACAAGTGATTGCTACCACACCACAGAACAAGTGATTGCTACCACAGAACAAGTGATTGCTACCATAGAACAAAAAAGGTGATTGCTATCACAGATCAAGTGATTGCTACCACAGAACAAGTGATTGCTACCACAGAACAAGTGATTGATACCACAGAACAAGTAATTGCTACCACATAACAAGTGATTGATACCACTAAACAAGTGATTGCTACCACAGAACAATTGATTGCTACCACACATCAAGTGATTGTTACCACACAAGTGATTGCTACCACACCACAGAACAAGTGATTGCTACCACACAACAAGTGATTGCTACCATAGAAGAAATGATTGCTACCACAGAACAAGTGATTGCTACCACAGAACAAGTGATTTCTACCACAGAACAAGTGATTGCTACCACAGAACAAGTGATTGCTACCACAGAACAAAACAGGTGATTGCTATCACAGAACAAGTGATTACTACTACAGAACAAGTGATTGCTACCACAGAACAAGTTATTGCTACCACACCACAGAACAAAACAGGTGATTGCTACCACACAACAAGTGATTGCTACCACACATCAAGTGATTCCTACCACAGAACAAGTGATGCTACCACACAACTAGGGAATGCTACCACACCACACAAAAAGTGATTGCTACCACACCACAGAACAAGTGATTGCTACCACACCAGAGCAGAAGTGATTGCTACCACAGAACAAGTGATTGCTACCACAGAACAAGTTATTGCTACCACAGAACAAGTGAATGCTACCACAGAACAAGTGATTGCTACAAAAAACATGTGATTACTACCACAGAACAAAACAGGTGATTCCTATCACAGAACAAGTGATTGCTACCACACAACAAGTGATAGCTATCACATAACAAGTGATTGCTATCACATAACAAGTGACTGCTACCACACAACAAGTGATTGCTACCTCACAACAAGTGATTGCTACCACACAACAAGGGATTGCTATCACAGATAAAGTGATTGCTACCACACAACAAGTGATTGCTACCACACAACAAGTGATTGCTACCACAGAACAAGTGATTGCTACCACAGAACAAGTGATTGCTATCACATAACAATTGATTGCTACCACACAACAAGTGATTGCTACCACAGAACAAGTTATTTTTAAAAAATTCAGTCTATATTTTTACCCTTAGTTATATACAGGGCGTTATCGAGTCGCTTGTGTGATTGAGAGTCTTGCTGTGGTCACAACATGTTCAGTGTGGGTGTTTTAATTTACAATCCAACAGAAACAAATCCAGTCCTTAACGGGAATCGAACTCTGGGCATCACGGGTGTAAGACCAACGCTCTATCATCTCCACCTTGCTCCACACAAGTGATTGATATTAGAAAACAAGTTTTTCACATTGGCTGGTACCACAATACATATGAATGCTAACATATTACCTGTGATTGATATAACAATACAAGTGATTCCTACCACAGAACATGTGAGTCCTATCACAAAACATTGATTTATATTACAATACAAGCGATTGCTATCACAGGGTTTGATACCACAATGCAAGTGATTGCGACAACAATACAATAGATGGGCACTACAATACAATTTATTGGTATCACAATACAAGTGATGAGCACTACAATACCATTTGTTGATATAACAATAAATGTGATGGGTACTACAATACAAGTGATGGGTATCACAATACAAGTGATGGGTATCACAATACAAGTGATGGGTATCACAATACAAGTGATGGGTATAACAATACAAGTGATGGGTACTACGATACAAGTGATGGTTACTACAATACAATTGATGAGTATCACAATACAAGTGATGGGTATCACAATACAAGTGATGGGTATCACAATACAAGTGATGGGTATCACAATACAAGTGATGGGTATCACAATACAAGTGATGGGTATCACAATACAAGTGATGGGTATCACAATACAAGTGATGGGTATCACAATACAAGTGATGGGTATAACAATACAAGTGATGGGTACTACGATACAAGTGATGGTTACTACAATACAATTGATGAGTATCATAATACAAGTGATTGGTATCAGAGTGATTAGTACCATAAAACTGGTGATTGCTGTCAGAGTGATTGGCACGAGAATACAAGTGATTTAACCGAAACGTTGGTCAAAATGTCGTTGCATCTTTTATAATCTGGTTAAAATAGCCATTCTCTTTCAAAAATGTAGATTTGAAATTTTTTAAGGTTGTTTTTCATGGAAAATCGATATTATGTAGCAACTGCAAGAAAAAAAAGCGTAATCAAGCAGGTGAGACTTCGAAATAGGGTTAAGCAGATTGACTAGTCATTGGAAAGAAACAGGATAACACAGGAAAACACAAATGTAAAAGTTAGAATGATGAAAACAACGCAATCAAACATATCATAACAGACTATCTACAGAACAAATACGATTATTACTGAGATCAGAAAATAATACACTGCATTATTTTTTCTCAGGAAAGATTTATTCAATATGTATAAAATGTATACACAATGTACGTGGTTATGTCATATAATCATATCTGTCAATCAACATAATCACATCAGTTCTATTTATAAACCTTTACGCCAGCGAGAAACAAGTGCGAGTATGCCTTGCTCGTACTAGGATGTACTCTAATCATGTAGCCAGTTCTTCATTGCTTCAATCTTCTTCTTCAGCGTTTATTCTCAAACTCCAACTGGATCTCTCTTATAGCAGGACCATTGTCCTACTAGATTTACATCAGGATGTAGTTCAGAGAATAGAAATACGCTGTGTCGCTTTTTATATGCATCAATGGCCCGACACATCCGTCTTTGGTGGAAATTATTCAATCAAACCCTCAACTTCTATGAGCCGTGTGCCACTAAGTCCAATTTTAAGTAAACAAGAGTAATGAAAATCAGAAACAGGCAAGATAATATGGAGGTTGGGGTTGGGCTACAGTCCCACCAAAGGTATGCGATTGTCTCACCTAATGCACGACTTGTGTGATGGTGCGCATTATCCTGAATGCGACGCGGTTCTGCTTGATTAATGTGAAGTTTAATTCTCTTTGAGAAACTAATGAATTAATTTTGAGAATTTCAATCGAACTTCACTTACTGACTGCATGTGCGTTGCCAATTATTGAGCACTGATTCCGTCCATCTGCGAACATTGACATCAATACACATCAACATATCTTGCGTAGTTGATTTGGCAGGACGTCCTGAACGCAGCGGATTGTGCAGCTTTGTCTCTCTACTTGATGACGCTTTAATTTTCTGATCCTAGCGATTAACAGTGCTCTTATCATCTGAACACCTTCCGCACATTACACACATTTGTGAATACTCACAGCAGTTTCTTTTCTGCAACGATGAATTATATCACAATTCGGTGTTTATATGCACGATATTGTATCGTTGTACAAGGTCGAAGACAGGAGAACCACATTCATTGTGGTGATGGACACTACAAAATTTCTGAAATCTTTGCAACGATTCTCTGAGACTGTGAACATAGTTATTGTGTCTGACTCTCATTCATAGCTTAAAATATTCTAAATGAACAGTTTCGGAATGTGCAGAATGACATCTTCTATAACCTCTATCCTCTATGTTCTTTCATCGATAGACTTCCTTGGTAATGCACAGGCTCGCTTAAATGATTATCATAAGCTCCATTTTTAACACGAACACCACTTCTATCCTCAACACCAGTTCTATCCTCAACACCAGTTCTATCCTCAACACCAGTTCTATCCTCAACACCAGTTCTATCCTCAACACCAGTTCTATCCTCAACACCAGTTCTATCCTCAACACCAGTTCTATCCTCACTTCCAATTCTATCATCACATCGCTTTTAACATCACCTCCTCTTCTATCACCACCATTTTAATCACGACAACAACTTCCATCATCACCACAGTTGCTATCATCATCACCATTTCTATTATCACCACTACTTGTGTCACCACCATTTCTATCATCACCACCATTTATATCACCACTTCCACTTCTATCACCACCATTTATATCATAACCCCTACTTGTATCATCACCACTTCTATCATTGCAACCACTTCTATTATTGCACCTACATTTATCATCACATTCACATCTATCATCACCACCACTTCTATCACCACCATCATTTATATCATCGCCATCACTTTTATCATCAACACAAATTATATCATCATACCCACTTCCATCATCACAACCACTTCTATCATCACACCCACTTCTATCATAACACCCACTTCTATCATCACACCCACTTCTATCATCACAACCACTTCTATCATCACACCCACTTCTATCATCACACCCACTTCTATCATCATTACCACTTCTATCATCACGCCCAATTCTATCATCACAACCACTTTTATCCTCACACCCACTTCTATGATAACACCCACTTCTATCATCACACCCACTTCTATCATCACACCCACTTCTATCATCACCACCACTTCTATCATCACACCCAATTCTATCATCACAACCACTTTTATCCTCACACCCTCTTGTATGATTACACCCACTTTTATCCTCACACCCACTTCTATCATCACACCCACTTCTATGATAACACCCACTTTTATCCTCACACCCATTTCTATCATCACAACCACTTCTATCATCACAACCACTTCTTTCATCACAACCACTTCTATCATCACACCCACTTCTATCATCACACCCACTTCTATCATCATTACCACTTCTATCATCACGCCCAATTCTATCATCACAACCACTTTTATCCTCACACCCACTTCTATGATAACACCCACTTCTATCATCACACCCACTTCTATCATCACACCCACTTCTATCATCACCACCACTTCTATCATCACACCCAATTCTATCATCACAACCACTTTTATCCTCACACCCTCTTGTATGATTACACCCACTTTTATCCTCACACCCACTTCTATCATCACACCCACTTCTATGATAACACCCACTTTTATCCTCACACCCATTTCTATCATCACAACCACTTCTATCATCACAACCACTTCTTTCATCACAACCACTTCTATCATCACCACCATTTATTTCATCACCACCAATTATATCATCACCACCATTTGTATCATCACTACCATTTCTATTATCACCACCACTTCTATCATAACTTCAACGAACACCATTCAGTGAGTAAGTATACCCCCTTGACCGTATTTCAAACGATAGTTTCTGTATGTAATGAAGAATATAATCTACATTTCATTGCGATGATGGATGTGACACACAAGTGAAATCTGAGTCAGAGTTCTCCACATCATGTACAAGTAATATGATACCATCTTAAAGCATTACTTGCTGTTTGATGTCTTCTATGACGTGAATTACATCAACTATACATATCATATCACTGTCTTCTTTGTTTTTATACTATTCCTGTTTGCTTTCCTCTATGCAATACGACCAGGCATGCATCGTTCATATCCGGTTTGCAAACACTATGTATTGAAATATAGTTAATCCTTTAGCTCTTTCCTCAGATCGCAATTCTCCATATGTACCTTGTCATCTTCCATCTTTTTAGTGAATCCCAGACATCGCAGTATGCACATATTATCCATGTACGATATACATATATAGACAAAGCCTTCTAACCCATTACTGCCATCTTCCAATTTGATTTCGAGACACAATACAGTCATCCCTCAGTTATCGAGGTTAATAGGGACCAGAACCGGCCGCAATAAGTGGCAAGCTGCGAAGTAGTGTTATCCTCTCATTTTTAACACATGTCCATTTTTTGTGTATGTAAAATATCAATAAGTGTATATGAAACCATATAAGTGGGAAGTGCATATGTTAACATTAGAACATTAAAGCATAGTTTCAAACATGTAAATAAAATATGAATAGTATAAATAACATACATAAATTAATGTATAAATAATACAACTGTGATACGTGTGTGAGTGACATACGTAGATGTAACTAAGGTGTACATACTGTAAATATGTTTTTAGAAATCCGCGATGTACTGGGGCCGCGATAAATGAACCGCGAAGTAGCGGGATGATGACTTATTGCCAAGGTCAGAGGTAATAATTGTGGGCCCTAAATATAGGACTAAATATAAAATGATTATTTTTATCCAAATACAAATGCAGAACAACAAAATATATTTTGTTTTTTATTTATGAAGGAAGACTTAAGCACCTGTTCGTTTCTTCTGACACATATTAATTCAAAAATGTACTTAACTTTAACAAGGCAAAACTATCACCAGAAATAATAACAAACGCGGACATCTTATTTGATTGACAACATCTATCCAGTCTATGTAATGCTACCTTGACCTAATTTCAAACATCCAGGATTAAATATAAACCAATTTGGATGTTTCCTGGCTTAAAGGCGCACCCTGAGGGAATCACGCGAGGGAACGAATATAGCCATATCTAAACAGTATTCTATCATAATTCTTTCGTTAGCGTAGTTTGCTGCTAAGGATGAATCCAAGCGGAATCTTATATTCCCCTCTTCCTCTAATTTGAAGTCAGCGGACTAGATATTTATTATTACATAGAAACCAGACTTCCGCTTCTTAAATTTCGTATGTTTGGAGCAGTGGTTGCTAAAAGAGCTACCACTCCTGAGCTTTTTTCCCAGGATCTGGGCTTTTTCTACAGACCTGGACGCTGGATTATTTTTAAGATTGTTGGATTTTTTTGGTCCTCTGAACTTAGGACATTTTAAACGTTTGAGTGGTAACTAAGGCTGCAAATATAAATAAGAGTATTCGTTGTGTAATACGAGTTAAAAAGTCACTTATTTTCCACCTGAGTGCGAGAAACGAAGCGAAAACACAAAGGCAGAAGTCGGGATTTTCGAGGAATTTCAACTAACTGGAAGGAAGAATTTCTTCGTAACTCTATTTGGAAGGAGTTCGTGGCTTTAAAATATATTTGACATAGAATAAAAATATTTGACAGACTGTAGGTCACAGAGCTGAAAACTATATATGACAGAAGTATATCACAGAGCTAAAAACTATATATGACAGACAGGAGGTGGCGCTGATGAAATACTTTACAGAAAAGAGTTAACTATATTCAAATGTGTGACAGGCTGGTCACGCTATTCAAATATTAACTGGTGGTCACCCTAATTACAAAATTGACAGGTAGGAGGACACGTTATTGGAATGTTTAAGGAGAGACTTGAAATTGGGTAATAAAGATTTGATATCACTCGAAACACACATAATAAAACACACAAATTTACGTTTCAACAAAAAGGCCGTTAAAAAGTACGCATTCATAACATATACGATAAATACGAACGCTATTCACGTTCGCATGGGGGAGTTAAATATAGATATAATCTGGAAAGTAATAAAAAAAAATTAGAGGCCAAACAACACGAACAGAAAATAGACAAAACACATACAAATGTCGATTAAACAACACAAATAGAAAAAAGACGCAATAACAAGATATCCGTAGCAATTATGGGCATTAATCCTAAGGAGTTCAAACAGCCATATATATATATATATATATATATATATCGGTTGTTTCAAAAGCGAGTGCCATGCCCGGTCGTTTGAGAAGCACAACTTACTGGCAGTTATATGAATATCATGGACATCCCGATTGCCTGTGCCATTGAGGTGGTCGGCATCAGGAGATACAAAAGGTTAATGGTTTTTGACGCCGTACAAAATTTAACGAGCCAGTCTGCAAGCCTCCTTTCAGTCTAACCTACTTACGTCATGGTGCAGCGCTTGAAGATGAAGGCATAGATGACTTTGTGAAACACGTGTGAAATCTTTTCAATTTCGAAGTGGCTTTGGGAAGTGTAGCATTTCGGGTCTGTGTGACATAGGCACAGGTGTAGCATTTACTACGTCTGCAGCTGGTGGTGCAAAAAAGTATTAGGAACATGAGACTTGAGGTGACTACTGATCAATATATCCCTGATGTTCTTGTCACGTCTGTACGAAACTAGAGTGGCGTAATAGAACACATCACAAGTTTCGGAGCTGCCTAAAGAAAAGAGGGAGACGTCAGGATAGGAAATTATGAGCAACAGAACTATAGGGGTGGAATGAGGAACAAATTTGACTCTGTCCGTGGAGGAAGTCCTACGGGTGTTCTTTGGGGTGTCTTGGCGGGAGAGCCTACACACTTGAAAGACGCAAATCTGATCAGCTTGCCAGAGTATATGCAAAACATGTTTTGAGTGGGCTGTCTTTCACACCAGGACACCCCCAAAAAAACCTGGAGATCTTCCTCAGCGAACAAGGTCAACACCATGTTATGTTGAAGTAGATAACAAACAATGAGATGTGTTCTATTGAAGTAGCTGACAGACAGATAATTGATGTTGGAGTAGCTGGCAGACAGTTAGTCTGTTGTATTCAAGTAGCTTACATACAATGAGTTTGTTATATTGAAGTAGCTGGCAGACGATTAGTATGTTGTGCTGAAATAGCTCACAGACAATGAGTTCGTTATGTTGAAGTAAGTATCTGACAAACAATGAGTTTGTTATTTTGAAGTAACTGACAGATAATGAGGCTATTATATTAAAGTAACTGACATAATTCCACGACAAGCCTTCATGTGGACACCAGACGGGAAAGAAAACAGGGAAGACCAAAAAAACGCTCAGATGAACATCTATGAATGAATTAAAATCAACAGACATAAATGCACAAGACCGGCAATCCTTAGCAACTGACTGACAGGCATGGAGAACTATGATATCCGCCCTATGTGCCAAACTTGGCAAAGGATGAATTGACAGACAACGAGTCTATTATGTTGAAGTAGCTGACAGACAATGAGTTTATTATGTTGAAGTAGCTGACAGGTGATTATTACGTTATGTTGAAGTAGCTGACAGACTATTAGTACGTTATGTTGAAGTAGCTGACAGACTATTAGTACGTTATGTTGAAGTAGCTGACAGACAATGTAGAATAATCTGCTCTCACGTGAGATGAATACCACTATTATCATGTATGGCAAATATAGTATAGGCCTTTTTTTCAATTGTTAAGTTGAAGTTAATGTTAATTATTCAGCTCATCGCCACTCGTTTCCCCGAGTATGTATATACTTAGAACTTCACCGCCTGTTGAACGTTTCAACCAGTATATACTTAGAACTTCACAGCCTGTTGAACGTTTCAACCATTATATACTTAGAACTTCACCGCCTGTTGAACGTTTCAACCAGTATATACTTAGAACTTCACAGCCTGTTGAACGTTTCAACCAGTATATACTTAGAACTTCACAGCCTGTTGAACGTTTCAACCAGTATATACTTAGAACTTCACTGCCTGTTGAACGTTTCAACCAGTATATACTTAGAACTTCACAGCCAGTTGAACGTTTCAACCAGTATATACTTAGAACTTCACAGCCTGTTGAACGTTTCAACCAGTATATACTTAGAACTTCACAGCCTGTTGAACGTTTCAACCAGTATATGCGTAGAACTTCACAGCCTGATGAATGTTTAATAATGTGAATGCTTTTTATCTCACGCATTATTATCGCAATTTCACCCAAACACCTACTGTCAACCATGCAAATAGTTTTCCTAGTAGCACACACGTATACCACAAAAGACGAAAACACTAGTAGATGAAATGCCTAGATAGTGATTTTTATCCATTCTGGAACTTCAACTCACTTGAATGATGCAGTTACGCTTTACCTGATCTGAGTAAAAGAAAATATCACAAAGTATTGCTCAGAGTTGAGAGTTCATCTTATATTTATTAAATGAAGCTCTGCATTAACAGCTCCGCTGCAGAAATCTATAGATGATCTTTGTTGTTCACAATTTCTGTAAATCGAAAACATAAATCCACTTATCTAGTGGGTTTATATAACTCTCCACAAATTTAGTTAACAATTTGCTGCCACTTTTTTACCCTCTTGACCCTAAGGTCTTCTGGTAGTATATCTTGTTTAGGAAGTAGCCGTCAACCTAGTATTTTTTGGCTGTAGTTTTTTTATAAGCAACAATAAGTACGTTTAGTAGTTTGCCATTGTTTTCTGACAGGTCACAACTGTAAAACTATCACAGCTTCCGGAACCCCTCCCCACCACCACCAATAATTATTTAGTTGTTAATAAAATGTTTAGTTGGTAATACAATTTTTAGTTGGTAATAAAATGTTTAGTTGGTAATAAAGTGGGGGAAAACCAGGTCTGTTTCATATGTTTATAAAAACGTTCTACAGTTAAATACATTAATTCATCTACAGGCAATTTCTGATGATCAGTGCCTACTCCACACTTCAAGTGAAGAGCTTCAAGATCACTCTTATGAACTTACATTAAATTTTGAAACACACATCAATCCCGATGGAAACCAAAAATAAAATTAAAAATTCAATATTCATCCCAACATTATGTTTCCAATGTCATACATGGACTCTAACTAAAGAGCAAGAGAGAAAAGTTACTTCATGTGAAATGACAAGTCTAAGAAAAGCAGAAAACAGAACAAGAAGAGATCATGTGAGAAATGAGGAGATTACAAGAAATTGTTAAAACAACATCAGTGGTCAAATATATTGATAGATTGAAATGTTTCGGCAATCTAATGAGAAATAACCCTTTTTGCCCAGCTGCAAGAGCATATAATACGAATGTGGAAACAACAAGATACAGAAGAAGACCAAGAAGAAGGTGGATTTAAGGAGTTACCAACATTCTGACACGGCACAGTATTACTGCACATCAAACGACCAGACGTGCAGCAATAACCCGAGAAACGATCATCATTTAATCCTGCGACGCCTCACAGCATAATCAGAGAAAAGGACAGTGGCGTAGCGAGATGGGGGGGGGGGTGGCGGAGATGCGGACCGCTCAGGCCGGCTTCATCGGGAGGACGGAAAAAATTTTTTCGTCCAGTATTTCACAATCACTGACATATTTTTTAATGTCACAAGGGCGGTAAATTATAATTCCGCCCTGGGCGCCATTGACCCACGCTACGCCGCTGGAAAAGGCAATAGATAGAATTAATCTACACATACAAACTATTTTTGACGTCAACTTTCGTCTGACCTCCTTCCCCTGTCAACACCAAATGTCAAACATGTACCCACCGTAACTGTTGGCATAATCTATAGGTAGCCAGTTACCACAATTGACACGACAATTGATCTCATAGAGAATTGAAGGCTACGTTTGTAGTGATTAAATTGAAAACATTAGCAACTGTTCCACGACTTCTGTGTAGATTTTAATGTGCTCATATTCACACTAAGCTGATCCTAATTGACAGTTTTCTACCTAACAAAAATAGTTTCCACTCCCAACAGAAAAACGAAGTTTCACAATTATTCTCAGATGATCTTTTCTGTTTTCGTTTCAGGCGCGATAAAAACGATTGGCTATGCCGTAATTGCTTTTTCTCTCCGGTTTGTCGTGAGGTCTTCTAAATTTAGCTTCGCATCTTGAAGAATAATTTACTTAACGGGACCTAGTTCAAGCAGAATCAGGTACTTTGGTAGCTTCTGTTTATTAGAAATCTTTCGTTCTGGTTTGCCTGTATTTGCATTGACTTAATGGTGTATGCTTTAGCAGACTTTTCAATTAATGGTTACACTATTTTTAACACGTTAATTTACGAATAATTAACACTTGGAGAAATGCTCAGATAATTTAACGAACTGTTCAGTCAAGTCCCTACGTAGGGGGAAGGGAGATTCACACTTCCTAGGTAATCACATGATTGCTTTTAGTACTAAATATTTAGGCAAATACTGTGTAAACATTTCTGAAACTGTCAAAAGTCACCAAATATCTTCATGAAAATGAAGGAATACAAATGATAGAATGACTATTTTTCTGGGGAAACCCTCTCCCACTCATTTAAGACGTCTCTACGGCCCTGAGTTTATTCTTCTTCTTCTTCTTCTAGTTCGCAATGTGCCATGTCTACACACGAAGTCATGTTTTCTTAATAAATGCTGCTGTATTTAAAAGCTCCCCAGTGCTCCCATACATCTTTCTGTGGATATCCATCTCTGTGGGCCAGTGTTCTTCCCTTAACTAGTTTAGTGTATTGCAGTATTGCAGGATAAGTTCAGTTGTCTGTTCTGCCTGCCCACAAGGGAACAGTGGTGATGGGACCAATCTTAGCATATTTAAGTGGCTGTTTAATCTGTTGTGTCCTGTCCTGAGGCGGAAGATAATAACCTGCTCTGCTCTGTCGAGATTAATTGTCTTTTGGGTGGTCGACTTTCCTGATGGCATTGATGAGGGTCTTCTTTTATTGTGAGCGATTTCTTGGACTTTTTGTTCCTGTGTTGCTCCATCCTTTGCCAGTCTGTCTGCCTCTTCATTTCCTGGTATGCCACAGTGGGATGGTATCCACTGTAGTACTACCCTTCTTTGGATGCTCACTTCTTGCATGGCTTTCTTCAGGTCTGGCAGTTTATTGCTGTCAAGGGCTTGTAGGACAGACATAGCATCAATAAGAAATATACCTGATGGCATTGGCTTGTTGTGTTTTTAAGTATTTCTGCAGCAATGTTTAAAGCCTGTACGTCTGCAGAGCAATTGGAGCAGAATATTCAAGTTGATGAACATGTGGATGAGTTCATTAATTATTACACTATGGCAACTACGGTAACATATTATTTGTGTGTAATTAACTGTTAGGCAAAGGTAGGTCCTCTGGCAGAAATATGCCGTGGGAACTGAAGATAACACTTCACGTACGCAGCCGCAGTAACTCTTAGGTGATTTGGGCAGTTACCTCTTTGATGTCCTTACCTTCACCGACTCATGCAACAGGTACCCTTTGACAGCTGGGTCGACATATCTATCTATCTATCTATCTATCTATCTATCTATCTATCTATCTATCTATCTATCTATCTATCTATCTATCTATCTATCTATCTATCTATCTATCTATCTATCTATCTATCTATCTATCTATCTATCTATCTATCTATCTATCTATCTATCTATCTATCTATCTATCTATCTATCTATCTATCTATCTATCTATCTATCTATCTATCTATCTATCTATCTATCTATCTATCTATCTATCTATCTATCTATCTATCTATCTATCTATCTATCTATCTATCTATCTATCTATCTATCTATCTATCTATCTATCTATCTATCTATCTATCTATCTATCTATCTATCTATCTATCTATCTATCTATCTATCTATCTGTCTGTCTATCTATCTATCTATCTATCTGTCTATCTAGCTATATATATATATATATATATATATATATATATATATATATATATATATATATATATATATATATATATATATATATATATATATTTATATATATATATATATATATATTTATATATATATGTATATCCGTATACAAAGACTTAGAGAAGGGCAGACAGGCTTTTTACCAGGTCGTTCCTGCTTCGACCATATATTCACTCTTAGAACAATAATTTAAGAATGTCGGGAATTTAGGTCTTATATTAATAAACTTCGTTGATTTTCAAAAAGCCTTCGACAGCATCCATCAACCATCGTTTTTTGGAAATTTTAAAAATATATGGATTCCAAAACAAATATATAAATGTGATAAAATCATTCTATATCAACTCAAAATGCTGTGTTAGAACAAAAACGGTGAATTCAGAATGGTTCCCTCTGATTACTGGTGTTAAACAAAGCTGCCTTGTCATCATTACTATTCAATATCGCTATTGACTGGGCTATGAAAAAAAGCACATCCAACGCAATTTAGGAATCAAATGTATAAATAAAACAACATTAGATGACCTGGATTTTGCCGATGATCTGGCACTATTGAGTGAAAACTATCAAGATGCACAAACAAAAACTGATAGATTAAAAATCATCTCATGACAAAAGGTCTCCAAATCAATTTATTAAAAACAAAAATTATGGATTTCATCAATTCACCTAGCGCAATTACTTTAAATGGACAACAACTTGAACAAGTACACACATTTTCCTTTCTGGGAAGCAAATTAACACTCGACAGTGATGTCATGACAGAAATTACAACTCGCATTGCACTAGCATCAAGTGCCTTTAACAGACTGTCTAATATCTGGATGTCAAAGATAATCAGTACACGCAAGAAAATGCGCTTATTTAAATCCTGCGTTATTCCGGTGCTAACATATGGATGTGGGAGCTGGAAAAGCTCTTTATCTTCAGAAAATAAATTACTGAGTTTCGAGAACAAATGTCTTCGTAGGATAACTAACACCCATTGGAGTGAATTCAAATCGAATGATAAAATCAGGGAAGATATACATCAACACTTCATCACAGATGTTATCAGAATAAGCCCTTGGTCCTACATCGATCATGTCCTACGCGCAGACATCAAAAGAATACACCATCAATCTCTTGAATGGATACCTACAGACAAAAGATTCAGGGGTATACCTAAAGAAACACTCAGAAGAACAATACTTAGAGAAAGTAAAACAATAAATATTCATACTATTCAATAACTGCACAGCATAACTTTAAACAGACAGAATTAGAGAGATTGACCTCTGCCTTTATTGCTAACTTCAGCGCAAAAGGAAAGTGAATGAATGAATATATCAGTCACATCCGTCCGTCTACCTACCTACCTACCTACATATATATATATATATATATATATATATATATATATATATATATATATATATATATGTTTATGTTCCTTCAGCGTTGATTAAGGTTCAAAGTTCAGAAACTATAGCTCTCCAGCTGGAGAGATGTAATGCAACAGTGTATAACTTTTGCATTTTTCTGATTCATAGGCTCTCGATGGTTGTTCTGCGAAGAGTCTCTATTGATTTTTCCCTTTTCCTTTTACTATTTGGTACCCCTTTTTTAATGATTGTAGTGGCGGTGTATTTTCATTAATTCTAGGTACATGTCCGCTATAATTCCATCGTTTTATTCTTATTAATAAAGAAGCATTGATGTTTGGTGTCTTCTCTTTCTTGCTTGTTTGACTTGAATTCTTCTCAATGAAAATTGAAGAGTTTTCTAATACATTTATTTTAAAATAAGTTTAATTTCTTCTTTGGTGAGTTTGTAATTTTCCAACTTTTGCAACCGTACTTGAAATTGATTAAATTGAAAAAAACCGTATTAAATTGAAGTTAACAAGCATTTACCTATTCCTTTTGATTTTCTGATGTATGTTAGGTGTTTGAACACACTTCATTGCAAACATTATTCTGATTTAAAAAAACTGTTTTGTTAAAACCTGCGAGCCAAACGTTATTTCCTAGGCTTTTTCAGTTAAAACAGTTTCTGTGCAATTCAACATTCCAAAAATGGGTTCAAAATGTGTATAGACTTGATTTCATTGTGCTGACATTATTCCATAAAAATTATGATTCTCTAAACGAAGCGACTCAACCTCCTGCCGAGAATACCCCGTGGAGTACATTACTTGGTAGTTTCATGTGATTATCCAAAGGGAACTTACTTAAAACATTAACTTTATAAATAAGACCTCACGAACGAGATTCAAGCTTGCAACCTCCCGAGAGTAAATCGAACGGCTCTACCACTACATCAGGGAGATTCCCAAATCAAAATTCTCACGATTGTACTACTTGATTGTCATTAAATTAACTATTAACTGTTTCTATTCTATATACAATTCCCGTGTACAAAAATAACGTGAGGGTAGTCGTGAAAAATGTCAGACATGATTGTTTAGGAGGTGTGAACATGCTATTAGCTTTACGAACGTTATTTCAGTCTCAACGCTTTGGCTTTTGCAAGCTAATTCCCTACAACACTCATTCCAAGCTGATGTAGACATTTTCTCTCTAATGTCACAATGTGTCATAAATAGAGTGAAGTAAATACTTCTTACCCGGGCGATATTTGGTAACATCCCACGCACTGGCAGGTTTAAGAATGTAAAGAAAAACTTGTTGTTCGTCCATTACAGGTAATGATGACCATTTGTACCATTCACTTTTAAAATTCAGCTACAGATACATCATTTGCTATGGGTTCGAAGATGTCTGACAATCCTTATTCTAACTGAAAATGTCTTTTGACAGTTCGGTCATGTGATGGCCACTATAGATGTTTTTTTGGTATACCCATGACATTCTAGCTACTCTCCGCAGTTGAGATGGCGCAATTATTATCCTATGTTCACACGATGCTGCCCTTTTTTAATTGTAGCGATCAATGTAATTATATTTTGTGCACGTTCCTCCCATGTATCTTGGTATATTTCAAAGACTTTCACTGAGAAATTTTGCTAGTCCTTGTAGCGTTTCTTTTATTCACCATCATGAGAACATATGTTCTTTTGTAACTTGCCATATATTATTATATGGTCTTGAAATTATCACCAAAATGTTAAATGCCATCTACAACAGTGGCTAAATACCATCGGATTTGCTACAATCAATTTTCATAGCCCTACCAAAGAAACCTGGTGCAGTAGATTGTGAAGACCACAGAACAATTAGTCTTATGAGTCAGATGACCAAGATTCTACTGCGCATAATAATGAGGCGTATAAGAAGAAAAATAAAACCAGAGATAGCAGACGAACAATGCGGATTCGTAGAAGGAAAATGCACAAGAAATGTCCTATATATAGTAAGAACATTAATGGAGAGGGCCATAGAATTACAGCACGACCTATATCTGTGCTTCATAGATTACAGCAAAGCATTTGACAAGGTGAAGCATTCAGAGATTATAAAACTACTAGAAAATCTTAACGGTGATGGGAAAGATCTAAGAATAGTAAGAAATATGTATTGGAAACAAACGGCTGAGATGAGAGTTAACAACACTATAGGTAGATTTCAAAAGATAGAAATGGGTGTCAGGCAAGGTTTTGTAATGTCACCGGACCTTTTTTCTCCCAGTATACACAATACATTATGCGAAATATAGAAGATATGTCAGGAATAAAAGTGGGAGGATACAATATAAATAACTTGAGATATGCTGAGGACACAGTACTAATCGCAGGAAGCGAACAAGAACTGCAAGCCCTATTAGATAAAGTAGTGAAGGAAAGTGAAAGCAAAGGCCTCAGTTTAAACAATAAGAAAACAGAAATAATGGTCGTATCAAAGAGACATACACCACTAAGATGCAACATAATAATTAATAACACAAAATTAGCACAAGTTGAAAAAGTGAAATATCTTGGCACCCTGTTAACATCAGAAGGTAGATGTTCAAGTGAGATAAAGAGCTGAACAGCACACGCCAAATCAGCATTCCAAAAATGCCATTTTTGCAATGGAAGTCTATCAATGCAGACCCGAATTCGGTTGCTGAGATGTTATATCGAACCAATTTTTTTTATGGATGTGAAGCATGGACTATAAACAAGAAAATGCAAAGTGAATTGGAGGCTACAGAAATGTGGCTTCTGAGAAGAATGATGAAAATACCATGGGCAGCCAAGAAAGCTAATGCAGAGGTTCTCATTGATGCTGGAGTAAAAAGATCAATCATATCACACATTAGAGGCAGTCAAGGATTCTAGTGCATGTGCTGAGAAGAACACAGCTTGAACACTTAATAACCACTGGAAAGATAAAAGGGAGAAGAGATAGAGGTCGACAAAGAGAAAAGTTACTAGATGGGCTTGTATCGTGGCACGGTAGAAGCTCACCAACCGAGCATATTGACAACACAAGAGACAGAGAGTTGTGGAGAAACATGATCGCCTACGCCAGTCGGCATGGCACTTGATGATGATAGATTATTATCTTTGGCAAGCGATTATCTGGCTTACGAACAACATGACTTTCCCAACGAATCTGTGTCTTCATCAGAATAATGTCAATGATACACTACAAATGCTGCAACGCTATTTAAATAGGCTCAAAAATATGCATTTCGAAAATCGAACAACAGTACAGAAAACCGAATCGAGCAACAGTTCAGAAAATCCAGCTACCATAACCACTATACAGCTTACCATTTGTTTCTGGGTGCAAAAGTCTAAGAGGAAGAATGTTTTATATTGAATACGGCTTGCGTATCATTTCCCTTGATGCCTATATCATTCTTGATGTGGTCTCGATCAGGAGGTAGTACTTATAAGGTGGTCTATATCAGGAGGTAGTACTTATGTCTGTGTGTATTTTATGTATGTCTTATGTTTGTTGTATTTTCCGCTTGGTATATTTGAGAAGTTTGGATGCCTAACGTTGTCTAACTCCATGATATGCGACAATCACTTAGTTTTGTCCAAATAATCTGCATAATCACAAAATCTTTCAAACCTTTTTTTCTGTATTATATTTCAGCTTAGGCTGGCTTATAAGCCTATCCGGTATTTGAAAGTTCACGCAATATAAATACCTCGAAAATACAATTTTTGGACATTCTATTTATTTCCCGGTAATAATCACATCTCTCATGTTAGAAATATTATGTCCGTGTTTCTGAGTCATGGAATCATATCACATGTATTTAGATAGTAGTTGTATCAGCCAAGGAGTCGACACATTACACTAGTTTAGATAGTAATTATATCATCCAAGGAGTCACCATATTACACTAGTTTAGCTAGTAATTATATCAGCCAAGGAGTTACCACATTACACTAGTTTAGATAGTCATTATATCAGCCAAGGAGTCACCACATTACACTAGTTTAGATAGTCATTATATCAGCCAAGGAGTTACCACATTACACTAGTTTAGATAGTAATTATATTAGCCAAAGAGTCACCATAATCTCGCATTCAAGTATTTATTGAGTATATAGTACACACATTCGATATACATCTAGCATTGTCTTCACTATTTAGATGTAAAAACCGTCAGCGTGTTTTATGCCAGAGGGGAGAGGTAAACAAAGAATAGCAACGCTGTGCATCTCCTATGCATGTCGTACGAGGCGACTAAGGAGGTTAAGGATGGAGTTGGTTGTCTCATCCCACATAGGGACAATGTGTCCCAAAGCCATACTGAAGTCGGAAAATATCAAGCGGAAAAGCACAGCTATCTTAGCAATGATGTAACCATTACAGAACGCATTCATTTCTGCGGACTACATCCTGCTAATATGCGGTAGTTTGAGAACGAACACAGAAGCAAAAAAAGAAAAGTAAACCATAAAAAATGAGAGAATTCGTGAGATATCAATTGCGTTTATACAACAGAAGTTTTGTATATATCACTTGAATACCGAATAAATAAATTATACCTGACACAAAGATTTATTTCATCACCAACGTAACGAATTCAACAAAAATATATTCTTAAGATATATCTCTGTATTCTCTACCATCCAGGATATACCATCCAGGATACTCAAGGATTTGATGGTAACCAGAGAGCTTTAATTAAGTCATCAGAAACTAAAAAAGAGTTTCATTTCATCTTTACAGAACAAAATGTTTTTGCTTGTGGCTGACATAATTATTATCTAAGTGTGTGATGTATTGACTCCGTGGATGATATAATTATTATTTAGTGTGTCATGTATTGACTCCGAGGATGATACAATTATTATCTAAGCGTGTCATGTATTGATTCCATGGATGATATAATTATTATTTAGGTTGCCATGTATTGACTCCGAGGATGATATAATTATTATCTATGTGTGTCATGTATTGACTCTGAGGATGATATAATTATTATCTAGGTGTGTGATGTGGAGATTTTCTGACTAATATAATTGTTATTTAAGTTTGTTTGAATGCTGTAATGTCTTATACATCTAGCAACAATAAGGTATATAAAAGGTTGAAAATGTGTAGAGGAATGACTCAATTCCACTAATGATTCCCTTTATGTACTGCGACACTCATTTTATGTGGCACGTCGCTGGTCAAGAATACAATTCTTAGAGCATAACTTCATAGTTACAAGAATTAATCCTCATAGATCTTAGAAAAAAAATCAACTTTGTAAATAGACAGCAGCGAGCTAGATACAAACCGCAGTCTCTTGAGCATACATTGAACGATCTAACCGCTACGCCAGAAGTGTACAATTAAAAAGACTATATTACCAATCGAAGTAACAATCATGCATAAACTTGGTAATTTTTAACCATACATACGTCACTACACACATACCGTTAATTTAGTTTTAAAAACTAGTTATGAGCATGCACAAATTAGAAATTGTGTTGGCTGTCTCTAAACAACGTTGCAACAAAATGCTTCCAAAACATAATCTTTTATTTGTACTTTTTACATTATCGCTTTTTCACAACTCTCCAATATTATTTTTTTGAATTTCCAAATTATCTGGCGATAATTATTTCACACAATGTTATCACATTTTTGTCCTTCACAATTCTATCGGATTTTTTAATATCATATTTATTTTCTCAGATTCTCATGATAATTTATTTCTTAATTCACTATTAAAATCATTTTTCTCACAACTCTCTCCTAGGAATTTTCCTCACAACTCTCTCCTAGTCATTTTTTTCACAACTCTCTCTCTGTAATTTTTCTCACAACTCTCTCCGTAATTTTTCTCACAACTCTCTCCTATTCATTTTTCTCACAACTCTCTACCAGTAATTTTTCTCGCAACTCTCACCTCATTTTTCTCACATCTCTCCCCTAGTCATTTTTATCACAACTCTCTCCTCATTTTTCTCACAACTCTCCCCTAGTCATTTTTATCACAACTCTCTCCTCATTTTTCTCACAACTCTCTCCCAGTCATTTTTCTCATAACTCTCTCCTAGTCTTTTTTCAAGACTATTGTTGTTTTGTTTCCTCATAACTCGGCCATAATCATTGTGTCTCACATTTCAATTGTTATTCAATCTGGTTCACACTTTCGCATATACATATTTTCTGACATTGGTTCACAATCGTTTCTCTAATATTTCTATTACAATCATTTCTCTCACACTCTTTCATAATCATTTCTTTTCAGATCTCACCTATTATATGTTATCTATTATCTATCTATCGGTCTGTCTGTCCGTTCGTCCGTCCGTCTATCTTTCTGTATGTATGTCTGTCTATAGTCTGTTTTTGTGCCTTGCAGCGTCAGGGGTAGAAGAGTTTTCTAGAGATGGCCTACCTGTATGCCGTTTGTAAGCTTGTTCCTGTGGCTTCTTTGATTTATGTGATCCACCTTTTACATGGTCTACCTCTGGCTTTATAGCCGTTACGTGTATGCGTCATGGCCTTCTATGGTATGCTGTCTGTTGGTAGTCTGAAATGTATTATCTGTTGTCTGTTATCTGTTTTTCTATTAACTATCCTCATTTACCTGTTGTTCTGACATCTCTCTTTTTTTCTTTTTCTAGCACATGACCAGTTCAGGATTAACGTATAAGCTAAATAAGCTATAGCTTATGGCCCCCACGATAGGGCCCCCACTATCATGGGGACCAAGATTATACAATTTTATTTGGCAAAAATTATATTTGGCACTGACATATAATATCTGGACTTATAAAGGGAGCCATATCTCAAATAGCTTAGGGCCTTATCAAGTCTAAATACAGCGATACAAATGTCTAACGTCATTCGCACGTGCGGAACAAGGGCCTAGGCTTTGAGTTCAGGTGCAGATATTAGAGCCAATTTGTTTCCATTCGTGTCTCATGGGAAGACTGAGCCATTGTAGATACACAGACAATGTGTCACGTGTGAAAAATTTTCATTATTACTGCATTTCTTGCCTGATTTCTTGTCTTTTTTTCTATCAGATTTTCACATTTCTACCAATAGCAAAACATCGGACAGAAGAATGATTAGTTTATTTGCCTAAACGTTTATACATATCTCCTAGTGGACATGATGATTACTTGTCTCCTAGTGGACATGATGATTACTTGTCTCCTAGTGGACATGATGATTACTTGTCTCCTAGTGGACATGATGATTGCTTGTCTCCTAGTGGACATGATTACTTGTCTCCTAGTGGACATGATGATTACTTGTTTCCTAGTGGACATGATGATTACTTGTCTCCTAGTGGACATGATGATTACTTGTCTCCTAGTGGACATGATGATTACTTGTCTCCTAGTGGACATGATTACTTGTCTCCTAGTGGACATGATGATTACTTGTCTCCTAGTGGACATGATTACTTGTCTCCTAGTGGACATGATGATTACTTGTCTCCTAGTGGACATGATGATTACTTGTCTCCTAGTGGACATGATGATTACTTGTCTCCTAGTGGACATGATGATTACTTGTCTCCTAGTGGACATGATGATTACTTGTCTCCTAGTGGACATGATTACTTGTCTCCTAGTGGACATGATGATTACTTGTCTCCTAGTGGACATGATTACTTGTCTCCTAGTGGACATGATGATTACTTGTCTCCTAGTGGACATGATGATTACTTGTCTCCTAGTGGACATGATGATTACTTGTCTCCTAGTGGACATGATGATTACTTGTCTCCTAGTGGACATGTTGATTACTTGTCTCCTAGTGGACATGATGATTACTTGTCTCCTAGTGGACATGATGATTACTTGTCTCCTAGTAGGTTTTTATGATTGTTTTGCTTCTAGTGGGATGTGATGTCTACTTGGAAAAATGTGGGATGTTATGACTACTTGACTCCTAGTTGGACTTGAAGTTTATTTGGTTCATAATGGGACGTGATGTTTATTTGGTTCATAATGGGACTTGATGTTTATTTGGTTCCTTGTGGGACGTGATGATCATGATATACTTATGAAATTGAACGTTTCTCTTAGGAAATTAAACATGCAACCATAATCCGGTGTATGTGTATAGATTATATGGACTGGGATTTGTGATGATATTTAATATACTGGGATTTATGATTAGATTATATGGTCTTGTATTTGTGTATATATTTTATACGTTGATTGCATCCCATCCAACACAGCCATTGCTTTGATACAACAAACCATATACGAGTGTTGGTGTCATCTGTTACTTAACTTGGGGGGGGGGAGGATCAGTGTTTTGTGAGACAAAAAATGGGTTCTGACCGTTGCAATGTACCTGCTTACAGCTAAAGGCCAACCATCATTATCATTATTCTCTCTGTATTCCTTCTAAACACTTGGGGGTCGTTCTGAGAGGATTACTTCAACTCTGATCTCTCCAAGCGTATAATGTCAATTTCATTATGAGTTTATCATAATTTAATCACGATTTAAACACATTTTCTTCCCGTTCGTTCATAAATGGGCAGTTTCTCACAATGAAAAGGCTTCAATTAAGACACAATCCACAAATTGGATAATAATAGGAAGGTTCATAAATAATTCAAATCTCAGTAAAGAAATGAAATAAAAAATGTACGAAGAAAAATGAATGTATACAAAATCGATAAAGAGAAGAAATATAATAGTGGGAATAACTCTAAGAAAGTAAAGAAAGAAGAGAGAAAAATAGAAAGAAATATACGATGGGAAGAAAAATGAATAGATGGAAGATTTGGAATAATGGAAGCAGGAAAAACAGGGAAGTCAGCAAAAAATAATAGGCATATAAATGCTACAGATGGGAAGACATTGAAATGTTGAAGCCAAGTTTTAAAATACCATAGAAGTTGGGGAAAACAACGATAAGATAACAATAATGAATTTGTCGATTTATGTAAGTAAAGAACATTTTTTTAAAGCAAAGAAGTTAATGTTGTAGAGGCGTTTGCATATACTCTAACATTATTTTGATTAATGTACATCCTTCGTTGTCATTCATTTTTTTTTTACTCCTGCATGTTTACAAGACACGAACAAGGGAAGGAAGATGAACAATCGAGGCTACACTATAAAACAAAATGAGACAGCTTACACATTTGTAACCTGTAGTCAAACCAGGTGATTCTCAAAATTGTTCTTGCAATGTCCTTACTTTATCCGTGCATTATTTTTGGGTAGCCGTGCCAGAATTGACACTTTATGCTTGGGATAGAGGGTTAACAATTATACTTGGCACTTTACGGAAGGGAAATAACAAGAATATTTGACACTTTTGTTATTTGTTATTTTGTTATTTTTGTTATATGCTTATTATTGAATTGAATAAGCATATTCAATTCATGAAACTCCAGGTATGTCTAAAAATCTGGACTCAATACTAGGTCTACTTGTAAATCAAAACATTCTTTGAGGGGGCCAAATATGAATCAAAACATTGTTTGAGGGGGCCAAATATAAATCAAAACATTGTTTGAGGGGGTCAAATATGAATCAAAACATTGTTTGAGGGGGCCAAATATGAATCAAAACATTGTTTGAGGGGGCCAAATATGACCCACTGGCCATGTTTTCACACCCTTATTATAAATTGTATAGACCAGTGAACAATTATATATAGATTTTAGAGACTGGAATTGTTGTGTAGATTGTATAAACAAGGATTTCTGTATAGATTATATAGACATGGATTTCTGTATAGATTATATAGACATGGATTTCTGTATAGATTATATATACAGGGATTTATGTATATATTATATAGACAAGGATTTCTGTATATATTATATAGACAAGGATTTCTGTATAAATTATAGAGGCTGTGATTTTTGTATAGATTTTATGGACTGGAATTTGTGTGTAGATTTGATGGACTTGGTTTGCGAATAGGTTTTATTGACTGGAATTGTTGTACATATATTTTGGAGTAAGACTTGGGAATTGATTCCATGTTGGTCATGGAATGAAATCTTATATGTCTGGAGAGCATGCGGATGATGGAATGAAATCTTCCATCCCTATTGATGATGGTATGAAATCCTAGATCCCGGAAGATCATGAAAGGAAATATTAGGTCCCCGGTGATGAATGGAATAAAATCTTGGTTCCTTGGGAATGACGGAATGAAATCTTAGTTCCCTGGTGATTAATGGAAAAAAATCTTAGTTCTCTGGGAATGACGGAATGAAATCTTAGTTACCTAGTGATGACTGGAAAAAAATCTTAGATTTCCGGGGATGATGGAATAACTTTTTTCCACAAGATACTATTATCACAAAAACGCTGATAGTGTCTACTTTAAAGTTATATTGTTATACTTTCCTTCACCCTTTATCATTCACTCTTAACCTCTTAACGCCACACTGATAATATATTATCTATCTATCTAGCTATCTACACGTTGTATCCCTTGTTTACTTTGCGGCGTCAGGGATAGAAGGATAATATATTATCATCTCTATATTCCTTCACCCCTTGGTTGCTTGGTTGGTTGCTGTCCCGGTGGTCCATGGGCTCATGCCCTTTGACCCAATGCCATTGTGTGATACATGCATGTGTTTGTGAGCTGTTGTTTTGTTCCATATAATGTGTTCCATTTATCTGGCCCTTGAGGGAACCCCTTTAGCCGCTACTCAACATCACCCTAGGGACAAATTGTCTCAGTTTGAGAAACCCTGCTTGAACATAATAAAATGAACGTGTAAACAGATATATAACCCAATGATTGCATACAGGATGATAACACTGCATATCTTGAAGATACCAGAAGCCAAAATAAACA
The DNA here is from genome assembly GCA_034231615.1 of Meghimatium bilineatum. Taxonomy (NCBI): domain Eukaryota; kingdom Metazoa; phylum Mollusca; class Gastropoda; order Stylommatophora; family Philomycidae; genus Meghimatium; species Meghimatium bilineatum. Next base: position 14,190,538 of record CM067321.1, read on the forward strand.
TGAGGGAAACAGAAAACAAAGTATCTCATCTTGTATGCAAGATTGTATTTCTGGTTTAAACATGTCTTGAGTTTCACATTTCTAGACGATGTATATTTTTGGTTTAATTCATGTCACACAGGAGCAGGTTCTGTCTACATGGTTACATCTGTCTTCATTTGTCCAAACAGCGCTCGCAGTCTAGATCTGGTCAGAAAAGCATTTTTATGGTCTACGCGAGTGATATAAAGTTATTCCTTGTGAACCACAGAGGTCAGAAAACATTATTTGTATTTCCAAGAGACTAAAGAAAAGGTGTTTAAAATGTGGTCTATCGTGTTTTTGCTGCTTTTGCTGTAAGGTGTCGCTGGATTGAATGGTGATGAGTTTTCTGGCTGTCGCACATTTGGTCACGTCATATGTAATAATATTTTGAAGTATCAGAGCCTTAATAATTAATTCAATCCACCAATTTCTTTGTCTTCCTCTGCTGCTTGCTATGTTTCCATTTTCATATTGTGTGCTTGTGCTGCATGCCAATATGTCTTCATTCTCATTACGTGGCAGAATCCTTTTCTCTCTCTGTCTTTCAATATATTTGACCACGGTGGCTGTTCCATCAGTTCTTGTAATGTAGTCATTCCTCATATTCCTCAGATGAACGTTTCTTGTTCTGTGTGCTGCTTTTCTTATACATCTCATTTCACATATTTCTCTCCTATTATTTTGTTAGTGTCCATGTATGACATTGATAAGACAATGTTGGTATGAAGATGGACAGCATGATTTTCCTTTTGTTTTCCATTACAACTGATGTATGCTTCAACATGATTGTAAGTTCATAATTTACCTAGTTGCCTTTTTCTTGTCTCGATATTTCTGTCCAATCTTCCGTCGTCTGTAAAAAATGCTCATAAGAAAAGTCTATTCCTTCACTTGTTTTAATAGTTGATCATAGTAGTTATTTTTATTTGAATTGTATTGGGTTCTCTTCCTATGGGCATTACTTCTGTTCATTTTTATGTACTGATCCTAATTTTGTGATTGAGGCACCTTTCATTTATTATCTTTATGTGACCTTACAGCTCTTAGAACAGAGGAGTTAGCAGAGATTCTAATCAAAGAAAACTTGCCCCTTGCCACACGAGGACACCTCCGTAATGTCCGCCTATCCACAAACGTTGTTTAGTATGCTCTTGGTTTCTCCTGCCAGAATATGTTATATATATTCTTCTACAAAATCACTGTACGAGAAACGGAGGACAAAAATTGCTAAAAGTACTTTCAATGTCATGAGGAAAATATTAACATCGAAACAAATCACACAAAATCTAAAACTGAAAATTATACAATGCTACTTCTATTTTAAAAAAAAAATGTATCGCTTTGAACAATTTAGAATAAGCAATTAATCTATTTATATATTTTATCGAATAAATAGTAATATATGAGAAAATACACGAATAAATAACACAAACGAATAATAATAGTAATTGAAGACTATAATGTGTTTGTGTTTGAGATGTAGTGATTGCCGCTGTTAAGTTTAAGTTAAAAATTCAACTGCATGCAGTAGGCCAGACTGACAGTTTAGAAAGCATTGGTAGTCTACTGTGAGTAAATATTGTCTTGAAAATCAATGTAATCAATAAAATATGTGTTGATTACCAGGTCCTGAATCAGATATGACACCAGCTTTAAATTAGCAATATAGATATCATATTTCAACGATTGCATAACGTCTTGGTGCAATGTGTAGTGCGTAATCGTGACTTACGATGAGCTCCAAACTCGATCTATGATGCGTGAGCTTAAATTCTCATATTGTCTCATTTGCAATTTGTCATGATAGCAGCCAAAATATTAAATTCTTAGATCTTAAATTGTGATATCTTATATTGGAATATCTTAAATTGTGATATCTTATATTGGAATATCTTAAATTGGGATATCTTATATTGGAATATATTAAATTGTTATATATTATAATGGAATATCTTAAATTGTGATATCGTATATTGGAATATCTTAAATTGGGATATCTTATATTGGAATATCTTAAATTGTTATATCTTATAATGGAATATCTTAAATTGTGATATCGTATATTGGAATATCGTAAATTGTGATATCTTATATTGGAGTATCTTAAATTGTTATATCTTATAATGGAATATCTTAAATTGTGATATCGTATATTGGAATATCTTAAATTGTTATATCTTATAATGGAATATCTTAAATTGTGATATCGTATATTGGAATATCTTAAATTGGGATATCTTATATTGGAATATCTTAAATATGGATATCTTATATTGGAATATCTTAAATTGGGATATCTTATATTGGAATAGCTTAAATTGTGATATCTTAAATTTGGATATCTTAAATTAGGATATCTTAAATGGGGATTCCTTAAATTGTGAGATCTCAAGTTGCAATATCTCAAATTACAAACAGCTTCTGGATATCGCAAACTTTGTAAGAACGATCATTCATGGAAATGACATCTGCCTCTGTTTCCTTCTAGGATTGAAATCCCGGAGAAAAAACATACACGATTTATCTAAGTTGTATAGTCATTCGTTATCGGGATGTAGCTATGCATTGTATCAGGTGGTATCTAGATTTCTAAATGGTTTCAGATCAATTTTGAAACTATATGTTCCCACAGTTTACTATATATAATTTAATATACGATTGAGCGTTAACCACTTGTGAGTTAATAACATGTAATTACTTATGTACATTATATGAGCAGCAAAGGGAATACTATCAAAGAGCTCTAGTCTAGACTTGAGTTAGCCCCTGGTTCAATGTCTATATTAAATACCCCATGAAGAGACATAATACGTAATGTGGTAATTATTAACCTGTATACATATTTAATAATGCTTATTGATTTCTACGGATGTTAGAGTTGGACAATTACAGCAAAAATGGGGGAAAACGAATACATGTTAGTTTTTTTATTTAAAACACGTTACAGAAGAATACTGTGTATTCATTTTTCAGAACATAAAAGAAACATATATAACTTTTTCTTCTTCGAGAAACACAGGAATTGCGAGCGATTAGCTCTTACTTCCTATATGCAGTGGGTAGATTTCTCCTTGTTTCCTTTCATATCCAGGAGGCTTCAGCTTTCGGTATAGTGCAATGACTGTTGCGGGAGCCTTCTACGAAGAGGATGTAGCCAACATAAATTATCTTGCAGACTAACATCACATGGAAGTAGTGGAACGTCTCAAACATGTGTGGTTTGGTCATGAGAAGGGCATGATTCCTTTTACAAATCTATCCTGCAAGGGATAGTTGATGGTGAAAGAAGAAGAGGGAGACAAAGAAAGCTTAGATTAATAATATTAAATACTGGAGAGGAATAAAATCATCCACACTAAACGAAGACACTAAGAACAAAGAGTCGTGATTGTTGTGTTGTGATTGTTGTGATTTCCAGAGTGGTACCCCCTAAGCGTTGTGGGACTTGTAATGACATACGTTTTGAATCACTGCCTGCCTTTTTGTTAAGTTCTGAACTAATTGTGTTCACTATGTGTGCGATCTTTGGACACATCACTGTGGAGGCTGAGATTGTTTCCGTCATACTGAAAGAGCTTGCTATTGCTTGGAGATATATTAGAGATGACTTATTGATGAATAGAGTATAGATATACAGTGTATTAAAAATTTAAGCACACATATCTTCGGTCATGGCCGTCTGAACTATACAGAAGACATGTGCACAGAAAACGTAAACTTGGCCAGAACGGACCATTTTGATTATTGCCGTGCATTTCGTTAAATTGAATTGGCTACTTTTGCATGCGACTACAAGCATATAAATAGTGACCAACGACAATCGCTACAATAATCGTAAACCCAACGAATGACGTTATAATAAATTCTGTAAAGAGGTCTTATAGTACGGTCGAAGCTAACGCTTCAGTTGCTGTTTTTTAAGACGAAATTTCTATGGGGATTCCCGGAGTTTATTGTTGGTTTCATAAATTCCCTCATGACTTATCCATTCATACTAATACATTTTCAACTGAATTCTCCAACAACTCAGCTTCTACGTATTCAACAATGAATCTACCAGTTTAATCAATTGCAAATGGGAACCAGTTCTTTAGTGTCGAATGAGGATTGCCAATAAAGACACAAGTAACAGAACAGTTAGTTGGTGCTTTCAGAATATAATAGCTACCTTTCATGCAGTGCAGAAGGACTCAAAGCCATAGCACGCCTTGAGTTCTGAAACATCTATAAAGTATTTCCGTTACTTAATCAATGTTTTATTAAACTCTAGATTCCACCTTTTCATCCTTTTGTTTTTCTAGCTTCCTGTATCTGTACTACCATCTATCTTTCCTTCTGTCACAGCTTGTTATAAATTACATTTTTTATGCACGTTGAACATTGAACACCTGAGATCTACTCATCCTCGTTTCTCTGCAACATACATTACGACATCTGTAATTTAAAGACTCAGAATCTACATAAACAGACATGATAGCTAGTGAAGAAAAAAAGAGAGAAATAGACAGGAACTCTCGTGGAGCAATGGGGGAAAACAAAGAAAAACAAAGCAGTGTGCAGAAATTATTGTCTGAGAAATGAAAGAAGTCTACATCTTTGTGTGAATATTGTCAATAATGAATTTGTATTCTTCTTCGACTTTAGTTCTCAAAATTCTGCAGATTAACATATTGTATTCGTAGAACGGATGAGTTATTCTGTGTTTTACAGATTTAGCTGCGATATCTGCGTTTTAGGTCGAATACATACAACTTTAGCACTGTTTCTGGATCACTTTTACTCTTTACAAAATGGGAAATCTAACTTCACTCCATAGCCACCTTAGTCGTCTCGTACATATTAGCGACGTGGTAGCGAATATTATTATGTACTCCCCATTTCAACGTTGACAACACATTTGCTGCCTTTCAATTTGGCCTACCCGCAAAGTCCTCACTTTGCCCTCAAATACTCATGTTTATATTTGTGTCCACAATATTATTATTAATCTTTTTATTTCACATTTCTCTTTTGGTTTATAATTTTCTTCGAACGTCATTATTTGTGAGGTTTGTTATTATTATTATCTTTATTCTTTTCATGAAATTGAAATTATATCCAACCTTCGGTGTACCAACTTTAGAGAAATGTAAATTCTGTCCTATACATTTCGCTGTTGCTCAAATTACAGCTCCACATAGATCATTTCATTTTTGCTCTAATTTCAGCTCCAGAACATTTCGTAATTGCTCTAAATGTATTTCCACATAGAACATTTCGTTACTGTTCTAATCATATCCACATAGAACATTTCGTTATTGCTCTATTTTCAACTCCACATAGAACATCAAGGCAGAGATACTAGTAAGAGAGTAACATCACACGATTGACAGGTTACAGTCTAGAAGAATGCACCACCACGACAAGAGACAGGGGATGTTGGGAGCCGTTGCAGCCTACCTTCGTTGCGGAGACGGCACTTGATGATGATGAGAACATCAACACATAACAAAAAATACGTCTTCTTTTTCTGTGTTTGTTGTCACGTTCTTGCAGATTTTCAGAATTCATTCAGTTAATCGTAACACTTTGTGTTATACTTTACACCTTGTCTGCGATATCTGCGTCTTTTGGTCTGCCACATCTGTCTTAGACAAGGGATAGTCAAATTCGCGCCCTAAATCTCGGTAGTCTAGTCGATTCTTACGATGTGCATGACAGGGTATAAATGTCACTTTTCTGTTTTGAGCTTTTCATTCGCGGGAAAGAAATTGACGAATATTCTTGATAATTCGTGATATTCCTCTAACCATACAAACGCATATAAATACGAATTTCCTATAGGGAACATAAGAACAATGTGTACGTAAGAAATAAAGTAGAGATGTGTGCAGGTGTTCAGGAGCCATTGCTTTCAATAGTGAAACGACGAGAACTAGCATGGTTCGGACATGTATGCAGGCATGATTCAAAAACAATACTGCAGGGAAGTGTCGAGGGTGGAGAAGCAGAGGAGGGCAAATAAAGGCATGGACAGACAACATCAAGGAATGGACAGGGCAAGATATTTCCACACTCATCAGCATCGCTGAGGATAGAATTCGCTAGAGGACTGTGTGCTGAGGCATCCAATGTTGTACCCCTACGACCCTGAAAGGTTACGGGTTTGCTGATTGATTGGTATAAATATCTTGAGACAATATTTTCCAGGCCTAAATTCGAGCAACCAACCATTAGGTAACTACTATTTTTGATATTCTTCTTGATTCTTGATTAGAAAACTGGCCTCACAGCACGTGGGGCATTCCCATAAGTGCTCCGCCCTGTGTTCCAGCATCGATTCAACTCGATGGTGATTCGAGTCTAATGCCGCCAAACAGACGTCAACATCAGGGCACAACTCTGGTATTTGCGACAGGTTTATTTGTTGTTCCACCCACCCATGCCGTGCCCGTAACTAGTTCAAGCACAACATCGGCCTGTCAGAACAACATGGTAACCGTTATCGAAGGTTACGATATTTATGATATATTTCTCCTTTCCTTTATCCTAAAGTTCAAAATTATTAGAAGATTGATTTCTGTGAACTTGGATTATGATCTGGTAGGCATACTAGCGGAGAAAGAAGCACGAGAAGAAGAGCCGTACATACAAAAGAACTTGCACACAGTTGATATTATGATGAAATATGTGACAGAGAGATTTGACTGAACCAATAGGCTATGGGAAACACTTGAGGGGGGGGGGGGGTGATCTATAAATATACAACCAGTTCAAGTTCCAAAGACATCATCAACCCCTGAGTAGGTAAGACCATTGTATAGTCAGTCTTCCAACTTCTCACAAAACATGTACAGCTTAACAATCACCTGAGCAGAATCGAATCACAACACACTCCAGGGTGATGTTGTGCACTTAACCCTACGAAACTAACGACCATTACCTTTTTGAATGTCCATCGCAGGATGACGTCAGGAAAATGATTCTTCCTCCACAACCAGAAAAATGGGACAAATTACATGGAACAAAACGACAGCTCACAAAGATATGCATATATTTCATTTTGACTTTGGGTTAAAGGGCATCAGCAACTAACCAACACACAAACTAGGGCTACCTCATATGTACAACTTCCATATCAAGTAATGGACACGCCGTCGAGTCACACATATTTCTTCAGCTCCATTCGATGATTTATAAGGGTTATGAGAAAGAAAAAAACTCACTTTGTAAATAAAACATCGCGAGCCAGATTCGAATCCGCGACCTAGTGATCACATCAGGAAGGATTAGCCCGCGACCTAGTGATCACATCAAGAAGGTTTAACCGCAACTTAGTGATCACATCAAGAATGTTTAACCCGCAATCTAGTGATCACATCAGGAAAGCTTAACCCGCGACGTAGTGATTACATCAAGAAGGTTTAATCCGCGATTTAGTGATCACATCACGAAGGTTTAACCCACGATCTAGGGATCACATCAGGAAGGTTTAACCCGTGACCTAGTGATCACATCAAGAAGGTTTAACCCCATCAGAAAGACAACACCACTATACTTGGGAGATATCCATATTTTGCAATTTCATATGTATTAAATTGTCAACATGTATACATATTTGCTAACTTGTCAGAGATATTTACACTCTTATAAGTAAGCATACATGTTTACTAACCTCTCAGAGATACTAGACCCATCTAATAAAGCATACATGTTTACTAACCTCTCAGAGATACTAGACCCATCTAATAAAGCATACATGTTTACTAACCTCTCAGAGATACTAGACCCATCTAATAAAGCATACATGTTTACTAACCTCTCAGAGATACTAGACCCATCTAATAAAGCATACATGTTTACTAACCTCTCAGAGATACTAGACCCATCTAATAAAGCATACATGTTTACTAACCTCTCAGAGATACTAGACCCATCTAATAAAGCATACATGTTTACTAACCTCTCAGAGATACTAGACCCATCTAATAAAGCATACATGTTTACTAACCTCTCAGAGATACTAGACCCATCTAATAAAGCATACATGTTTACTAACCTCTCAGAGATATTAGGTCCATCTAAGTAAGCATATGTGGTTACTAATCTCTCAGAGATACTAGACCCATCTAATAAAGCATACATGTTTACTAACCTCTCAGAGATACTAGACCCATCTAATAAAGCATACATGTTTACTAACCTCTCAGAGATACTAGACCCATCTAATAAAGCATACATGTTTACTAACCTCTCAGAGATACTAGACCCATCTAATAAAGCATACATGTTTACTAACCTCTCAGAGATATTAGGTCCATCTAAGTAAGCATACATGTTTACTAACCTCTCAGAGATACTAGACCCATCTAATAAAGCATACATGTTTACTAACCTCTCAGAGATACTAGACCCATCTAATAAAGCATACATGTTTACTAACCTCTCAGAGATATTAGGTCCATCTAAGTAAGCATACATGTTTACTAACCTCTCAGAGATACTAGACCCATCTAATAAAGCATACATGTTTACTAACCTCTCAGAGATACTAGACCCATCTAATAAAGCAAACATGTTTACTAACCTCTCAGAGATACTAGACCCATCTAATAAAGCATACATGTTTACTAACCTCTCAGAGATACTAGACCCATCTAATAAAGCATACATGTTTACTAACCTCTCAGAGATACTAGACCCATCTAATAAAGCATACATGTTTACTAACCTCTCAGAGATACTAGACCCATCTAAGTAAGCATATGTGGTTACTAATCTCTCAGAGATAATAGACCCATCTAATAAAGCATACATGTTTACTAACCTCTCAGAGATAATAGGTCCATCTAAGTAAGCATATGTGGTTACTAATCTCTCAGAGATAATAGACCCATCTAATAAAGCATACATGTTTACTAACCTCTCAGAGATAATAGGTCCATCTAAGTAAGCATATGTGGTTACTAATCTCTCAGAGATAATAGGTCCATCTAAGTAAGCATATGTGGTTACTAATCTCTCAGAGATAATAGGTCCATCTAAGTAAGCATATGTGGTTATTAATCTCTCAGAGATAATAGGTCCATCTAAGTAAGCATATGTGGTTACTAATCTCTCAGAGATAATAGGTCCATCTAAGTAAGCATATGTGGTTACTAATCTCTCAGAGATAATAGGTCCATCTAAGTAAGCATATGTGGTTACTAATCTCTCAGAGATAATAGGTCCATCTAAGTAAGCATATGTGTTTACTAACCTCTCAGAGATACTAGACCCATCTAATAAAGCATACATGTTTACTAACCTCTCAGAGATACTAGACCCATCTAATAAAGCATACATGTTTACTAACCTCTCAGAGATACTAGACCCATCTAATAAAGCATACATGTTTACTAACCTCTCAGAGATACTAGACCCATCTAATAAAGCATACATGTTTACTAACCTCTCAGAGATACTAGACCCATCTAATAAAGCATACATGTTTACTAACCTCTCAGAGATACTAGACCCATCTAATAAAGCATACATGTTTACTAACCTCTCAGAGATACTAGACCCATCTAATAAAGCATACATGTTTACTAACCTCTCAGAGATACTAGACCCATCTAATAAAGCATACATGTTTACTAACCTCTCAGAGATACTAGACCCATCTAATAAAGCATACATCTTTACTAACCTCTCAGAGATACTAGACCCATCTAATAAAGCATACATGTTTACTAACCTCTCAGAGATACTAGACCCATCTAATAAAGCATACATGTTTACTAACCTCTCAGAGATACTAGACCCATCTAATAAAGCATACATGTTTACTAACCTCTCAGAGATACTAGACCCATCTAATAAAGCATACATGTTTACTAACCTCTCAGAGATACTAGACCCATCTAATAAAGCATACATGTTTACTAACCTCTCAGAGATACTAGACCCATCTAATAAAGCATACATGTTTACTAACCTCTCAGAGATACTAGACCCATCTAATAAAGCATACATGTTTACTAACCTCTCAGAGATACTAGACCCATCTAATAAAGCATACATGTTTACTAACCTCTCAGAGATACTAGACCCATCTAATAAAGCATACATGTTTACTAACCTCTCAGAGATACTAGACCCATCTAATAAAGCATACATGTATACTAACCTCTCAGAGATAATAGACCCATCTAATAAAGCATACATGTTTACTAACCTCTCAGAGATACTAGACCCATCTAATAAAGCATACATGTTTACTAACCTCTCAGAGATAATAGACCCATCTAATAAAGCATACATGTTTACTAACCTCTCAGAGATACTAGACCCATCTAATAAAGCATACATGTTTACTAACCTCTCAGAGATACTAGACCCATCTAATAAAGCATACATGTTTACTAACCTCTCAGAGATACTAGACCCATCTAATAAAGCATACATGTTTACTAACCTCTCAGAGATACTAGACCCATCTAATAAAGCATACATGTTTACTAACCTCTCAGAGATACTAGACCCATCTAATAAAGCATACATGTTTACTAACCTCTCAGAGATACTAGACCCATCTAATAAAGCATACATGTTTACTAACCTCTCAGAGATACTAGACCCATCTAATAAAGCATACATGTTTACTAACCTCTCAGAGATACTAGACCCATCTAATAAAGCATACATGTTTACTAACCTCTCAGAGATACTAGACCCATCTAATAAAGCATACATGTTTACTAACCTCTCAGAGATACTAGACCCATCTAATAAAGCATACATGTTTACTAACCTCTCAGAGATACTAGACCCATCTAATAAAGCATACATGTTTACTAACCTCTCAGAGATACTAGACCCATCTAATAAAGCATACATGTTTACTAACCTCTCAGAGATACTAGACCCATCTAATAAAGCATACATGTTTACTAACCTCTCAGAGATACTAGACCCATCTAATAAAGCATACATGTTTACTAACCTCTCAGAGATACTAGACCCATCTAATAAAGCATACATGTTTACTAACCTCTCAGAGATACTAGACCCATCTAATAAAGCATACATGTTTACTAACCTCTCAGAGATACTAGACCCATCTAATAAAGCATACATGTTTACTAACCTCTCAGAGATACTAGACCCATCTAATAAAGCATACATGTTTACTAACCTCTCAGAGATACTAGACCCATCTAATAAAGCATACATGTTTACTAACCTCTCAGAGATACTAGACCCATCTAATAAAGCATACATGTTTACTAACCTCTCAGAGATACTAGGTCCATCTAAGTAAGCATATGTGGTTACTAATCTCTCAGAGATACGATACTTAGACGCTTGTAAGCAAGAAAACACATTTACTAACTTCTCAGAGATACTTAGACGCTTGTAAGCAAGAAAACACATTTACTAGCTTCTCAGAGATACTTAGACGCTTGTAAGCAAGAAAACACATTTACTAACTTCTCAGAGATACTTAGACGCTTGTAAGCAAGAAAACACATTTACTAACTTCTCAGAGATACTTAGACGCTTCTAAGTAGCCAAGCATGTTTACAAACATCTCAGAGATAATGTACCGATCTAAGCAAACATGTTTACTAACTTGTCAGAGATATGATACTTAGACGCCTCTAAGTAAGCACACTCATTTACTAACTTTTCTGGGATACGTAGACAATTCTAAGTAAGCAAACATTTTTACTAAATTCTCGAGATATTAGACCCGTTTAATTAAGGAAACATGTTTAGTAACACAAGTTTGTATGGAGAGCACAGTGAAGCATTCACCTCTATCCTCTATCTCTAAATGTTTTACTACTTACTGTTTCTCCACTCAGTAAAGTAATCCCCGAAAGTTTTTACTACTTACTGTTTCTCTACTCAGTAAAGTAATCCCCGAATGTTTTTACTACTTACTGTTTCTCTACTCAGTAAAGTAATCCCCGAATGTGTTTACTACTTACTGTTTCTCTACTCAGTAAAGTAATCCCCGAATGTTTTTACTACTTACTGTTTCTCTACTCAGTAAAGTAATCCCCGAATGTTTTTACTACTTACTGTTTCTCTACTCAGTAAAGTAATCCCCGAATGTTTTTACTACTTACTGTTTCTCTACTCAGTAAAGTAATCCCCGAATGTTTTTACTACTTACTGTTTCTCTACTCAGTAAAGTAATCCCCGAATGTTTTTACTACTTACTGTTTCTCTACTCAGTAAAGTAATCCCCGAATGTTTTTACTACTTACTGTTTCTCTACTCAGTAAAGTAATCCCCGAATGTTTTTACTACTAACTATGTGTCTATTCAAGATAGTAAACTTTTTCAAACACCAGTCGTATCTGATAATTTATTTATTTAGATTAACCAACATTACTACATTACTATACTGAAGGCAATCCCACATGCGCCCAGTATCATTTAGAGGAGGGCGTAGAATATGCATGGTGATTGTCCCATAGCTTGTTAGTTATGCATAAGTTTCGTGGACTCAAACGAGGGTCCCCGCTGTCTCATGTCAAGCTTGATTTCAAATTACTGCTATCACAGGACCTCGTGTACGTTGTCTACTGAGTCATTACAGGGACAATGCCTTTTGGAAGAGACATTACTATCTGACCCATTTCCAAATACGATGTTTCCTATGTCAGAGTTTTCGCATATAGAACCCAACAGCGGAGAAAATATAGCAGTGATGTTACCTGCCACGCATGTCGCATGAGACAAACAAGGACGTTACTTGATGAAAAATAATGATCCATCCCGTAGGGTTCGAAGTAACCCTGAAGTCATGCTGAAGCTAGATGTTTCAGGACGAAATGGGTAGACATCACAGCTTATCTGAAAACCATGACATAACACATTTCGTTATCTGGACTACGTCCTGCTAATCCTCAGGAACTTGAGAATTAAATAAGAAGAAGACACATTCTATACCGAAAACTTGTATATGTCCAGAATATCATGGGGTTACTCTAGGTAACATTTGATTTTCTGAATTCGTTCTCTGATACTCCTGCAGATTAGCAAGATGTATTCTGGACAATGGAATGTAGCGTCTCATGTTTAACGGCTTAGCTGCGATATGTGCACAATTCTGTCTGATAAACTCTACTTCAGCATGACATGTGCCACCATTACCCTATATCAATCAATCAATAAAACCCATAACCCTTCAGGGTTGTAGGGGTACCACATTGGAAGCTTCAGCATACAGAGTCCTCCAGCGAATTATATCCTCAGCGATGCGGATGAGTGTGGAAATATCTAGACCTGTCCATCCTTGATGTTGTCTGTCCATGTCTTTATTTGTCCTCCTCTGCTTCTTCCACCTTCGACAGTTTCCTGCAGTATTGTTTTTGACAAGCAATCGTACCTGCATACATGTCCGAACCATTACCCTATACAGGATGGGATAGTCAATCCGAACCGAAACATCCTGACGCCAGTTGATCTGCTCTTTCATTACCTCGAATACCCACATGTCCCTGCACGAACATAAATGTAGCTACTTTCAAACTCGCCTTTCTCAAGATCTCAATCCACTGCACAAATTACCATACAATGACAGCAAGATGGTGTAGATGGAGCTATAATCACATCATGTTGTATTTCTGTTATTTATTACAGCTGAAATCAATCCGTGTAAGTTATATCACCTTAGCTGGGAACAAAGAATTATATAGTTATGATAACATTACAGTTCAAATATACACATATAATTATTATAACATTATATAGCTGCCACACATATGCATCGTGCTAGCCGACTACGCAACGAAGGTTGGCTGCAACAGACCTCAACATGCCCTGTCTATTGTCTTGTTGGTGCATTCTGCTAGACAGTAACTTGTCCATCTCGTGATGTTACTCTTCTATTTTTATCTTTGCCTACCTCTTGCTCACCTTCCTTCGACTTTACTCTCAAGTAAGATCTTCAATAATGTGTCATGTCTTTTAATGTGTCCAAAATACTTTATTTGTTTGATCTTTATTTCCTTCAATAACTCTTTCTTCATACGAACTGTTGTGAGAACCTATTTATTTGTCTTCTTCTCTTTCCATGATGTTCTCCCTATTCTTCTACATATTCACATCTCAGAGGCATCAATTATGTCTTCTAATTGTTTGGTCATTGTCTATGTTTCTGAGCCATACATTAATATAGAAAAGATGTAGCGTTTTATAATTCTCATTTATTTTAGCTTGTTTATAATTTGTTCAAATGTTACTGTTTTCCTCATGTTATTGAAAGTAATTTTAGCGATTTCTATTATCCTTTTAACTTCTGCTTCACATCTGCCATCATTTGTGATTATGTGTCCAAGATATTGATAATGTTGTAGATAATATATAACAAACGTATATACAATTGTATACGTTAACACTTAACACACACATATAGAAATATATGCATTTACACATAACAATCATATATACACATATATACGTTAACACATAACAGAAATATATACAAATATATACGTTACCATATAACAAACATACATACAAATATATACCTTAACACAGGGGTTGAGAACCCATGGCTTGCGAGCCATATGTGGCTCTGTTGATGGCTGCATCTGGCTCGCAGACAAATTTTCGATTATAAAAAAATACTTCTTTAGACTCCTTTGATCTACATATTAATTGCATATCAATATTTCATTCTACAAATGAGCTAAAGTCTACTGCAGCTCAGCATCAGAAGTCGCATTAATGGTAAGAAATACTCATTATTGATTAGCAACAGAATAACTATGTTATTAAAAAGAATTCAGAGACGTAATTATTGTACTTTTAGTGTTAAAATTACACAAAATGCATACATTTTACCTGAATTTTTGTTTTAAACATAATGTATGGCTCTCACATAATTACTTTTCAAAATATGTGTTGTCCATGGCTCTCTCAGACAAAAAGTTTCTCGACCACTGCACATAACACAAATATATACAACTATATTCTTGAACACATAACACACATATGTAGAAACATATACGTTTACACAGAAGAAACATATATACAACTATATACGTTAACATATAACAAACATATATACAAATATATACGTTAAAGGACACATCTCTCTAATTAAACTGTAAAATACATATTAGAGAACACAAACGCGGACAGATACACACGCGCCAGAAGTCAGAATAGCAACCATAACTACATCATGGCCAGCGGTTTAATGCCCAATTACTCACATATTAGCACGCTCCCTTGATACTGAAGCATCCCTGACGTGCATTTTGTGACATCTCCACAACTCACGTAGCGGGTTTATTGCTCTCTCACAAGTCTACCAGCCCATGGGCTGCACATCTTCAGAGACATCATTATTGGCATACGAACTCCTCGCGTTTATTATCTTTCTTTTTATTATTATTGCTATTACACATTCCGACTGTGCACTTTTACATAGAGTTTTACCTGTATCTCGCAAAATAATTAAACACTTTCTACAATTACCTGGGAAGATATTTATCAATCAATCAATCGTCATGCTGAGTGGCGTAGGCGACCATGTTTCTCCACAACTCTTTGTTTCTTGTATTGTTATTAAGTTCAGTTGGGGACATATTTTTGTACCACAGTGGCAACCCAACCATAATCTTCTCTCTTTTTCTTCATCTGTCTCTTCTCACCATGATAGTCACCATGATCGTCACCATGATTGTCACCATGATTGTCACCATGATTGTCACCATGATAGTCACCATGATCGTCACCATGATTGTCACCATGATCGTCACCATGATCGTCACCATGATCGTCACCATGATTGTCACCATGATCGTCACATGATCGTCACCATGATCGTCATCATGATCGTCACCATGATCGTCACCATGATCGTCACCATGATTGTCACCATGATTGTCACCATGATCGTCACCATGATTGTCACCTTGATCTTCACCATGATTGTCACCATGATTGTCACCATGATCGTCACCATGATTGTCACCATGATTGTCACCATGATCGTCACGGTCGTTACTAAATGTTCGAAACATTTTGCTTTTCTCAATATATGCCCTAAAAAATCTTAATTGTCTGTTTCTAATTTTTGCTGTCAATTTTTAATTGTTATAGAGTAGAAAGAACATAACACCTGACATATGACCAACCATAAATCACTTGATATATAACCAGAATAAAATCACATGATATATAACCAGCCTAAACCCATCAGATATATAGCCTGCCTAAAACCACTTCGATATATCCTAGGCAATTATTCCATAAAGATCATGTAAGCACTTTTAAATTAAGGAAACCAACCAAGACATATGAAAAACACAATCATTCATTCAATTCACATATGCTGTTTCATTCATTCAGTTCCCATATTCTGTTTCATTCATTCAGTTCACATATTCTGTTTCATTCATTCAGTTCACATATTCTGTTTCATTCATTCAGTTCACATATTCTGTTTCATTCATTCAGTTCACATATTCTGTTTCATTCATTCAGTTCACACATTCTGTTTCATTCATTCAGTTCACATATTATGTTTCATTCATTCAGTTCCCATATTCTGTTTCATTCATTCAGTTCACATATTCTGTTTCATTCATTCAGTTCACATATTCTGTTTCTTTCATTCAGTTCACATATTCTATTTCATTCATTCAGTTCACATATTCTGTTTGATTCATTCAGTTCACATATTCTGTTTCATTCATTCAGTTCACATATTATGTTTCTTTCATTCAGTTCACTTATTATGTTTCATTCATTCAGTTCACATAATATGTTTCATTCATTGAGTTCACATATTATATTTCATTCATTCAGTTCACACATATTATTATGTTTCCGTCATTCAGTTCACGTATTCTGTTTCATTAATTCAGTTCACATATTCTGTTTCATTCATTCAGTTCACATATTCTGTTTCATTCATTCAGTTCACATATTCTGTTCCAATCATTCAGTTTACATATTCTGTTCCATTCATTCAGTTTAAATATTCTATTTCATTCATTCAGTTCACATATTCTGTTTCAGTCATTCAGTTCACAAATTCTGTTTCCTCCATTCAGTTCACATATTCTGTTTCATTCATTCAGTTTACATATTCCGTTTCATTCATTCAGTTCAAATATTATGTTTCATTCATTCTATTCACATATTCTGTCCAGAACATTAGTCTTCTGTATGGATGTCCTGAACTCTTCACGATTCTCGACGAGTTGACCTGCCACAGCCATGTTTAAACAATCTGAGATCACTCTTGTCCATCGTCGTGTCATGCTGCCCATACTGTTACTGGAACTAAAATTTACACACTAATATTTTCATTCTGTTTCGTGCCTTTGTCGACCTAATCATTGATTATTATTTTTACTATAATGTTGTTCAGGAACAAACGCACTTCGACATTTCATGTTTTTACAATTTCTTGATTGGTCTTCTTCGTTACCCATTGTGTTATCAAATTGTTTCATTTCATCTCATTTTCAATGCACCAATTCTCTTGCCACTGAATTTTTCAGTGTCCCTGATTCACAACTGAAAAATTCTTCTGATAATATGCTTGTTGTAATTAGATGTAGTTTACCTGTACATCTGATGCAATGATAAGTATTTTCCTTTTGCCTTAGATATGTTTACTTCTCGAAATGTTACACTAAATTAAAGCATTTTGGTCATATTAATAGACATGCCACTATATTTTGATTATTTTTGTAAATCTTAATTGATGGTAGAGTCGATAAATCCTTACTTGATTGCAGAGTTGATAAATCCTTAATTGATGGCAGAGTTGATAAATCATTAATTGATGGCAGAGTTGATAAATCATTAATTGATGGTAGAGTTGATAAATCCTTAATTGATGGTAGAGTTGATAAATCCTTAATTGATGGTAGAGTTGATAAATCCTTATTTGATGGTAGAGTTGATGGGTGCAATATTCCATGACCAAGCTCCAGTAAAGACCTGTGTACAGAAAGAAAAAATATTCTCAAAGGTTAATTTTTTAATATTTCCGTGCATATCGTTTGTCGGCTGTGACTTTTTCGGTGCATGCGACTCAATCTCTCTCTCTCTATATATATATATTGACCAACGAAAACATGTCAATAATAGAAACGTAACGAATGAAGGCTTGTTTACTTTCTGTGCAGAAGTCTTTATTACCGATGATCTCGGATGTGCCCTCTGTACTTGCGCTAGTGAGCGGACGCAAATAGAAAGTACCTCTGACGAAATGTAACACACGCACACATAAAGTACACACGAATTACCTTTTATGTTTATTTTAAGTTTTAAATTCTTTTTCTTTGGATAGTAAAATTCTGCATCCATGAATATTAACCAGACATCTTCAGGTTTTCTCACGCGAAAAACAAAAAACAAAATCGATGAAATATTGGAGGGGAGAAGAGAAAGAAGTATGAAGAATTGCAAGATGAATTGAAAAAAATACGTGATGGACA
Source organism: Meghimatium bilineatum (assembly GCA_034231615.1). Classification (NCBI taxonomy): domain Eukaryota; kingdom Metazoa; phylum Mollusca; class Gastropoda; order Stylommatophora; family Philomycidae; genus Meghimatium; species Meghimatium bilineatum. The sequence goes on from CM067321.1 coordinate 14,209,008, forward strand.
GTTTATAGTATAGCAGAGTGCACCACTTCAGCGAGACATAGTGGGTGTTAGAGTTCCTTTACAGTCAGCCTACATTTCGGAGACGGAACTTGATGGTGATGATTAATAGTTTACCTTAATTAGTCGGTACAACCTGTCAATCTCACAAAAAAGTCATAGGGATTAAGACTTATTTTGTTCACGTAATTCTCTAAAGATAAACGGGCGGATGTGTTGGGCACATGATCTGATTCTATTCCTAGAGAAAATATCACAATGGAGATAATTGTATAGAATGGCTCAGACTGTGTGACGTCGGGACTGTGAATGAGAAAAAGAAACCTGGCTCAAGCAATTTCCCGTATGGATAAAGGTTAGTGGAGCACTACCAACGGGAAATCGTTGGGGGAAAAATGTGAGAGGGACTTGAGTAATAACTTTATAACTTCGTGTTTTTTATTGTGTGCTGCTGAAGACCTAAAAATTTGGCTTCATCACAGATATAAAGCGGGCATAGTTAAAGATGGAGAGTGGACTCAGTTACATGTGGAATGTGGGCTTAATTACAAATATAGAAAGTGAATTTAGTTGCACTTAGAAAGTAGGCTTTGTTACAGTTAGAAAGTGGGCTTAGTTTACAAATAGACAGTGTGATTTGTTGCACATAGAAAGTGATATCAGTTACAAAAAGAAACTGGGCTTAGCTACAGATAGAAAGTGGGCTTCCTTACAGATAGAAAGTGGCAGTAGATAATGCCTTAACTATTAAGCTATTTAACACCAAGTGACCGCTTATGGGCAATCTAATGCGAAGTGACCAAAGGTTGGCTATCTACCAAGAATTGACAACTTAGGGAATATTTAATACCAAGTGACCACTTATGGGCTGGATATCTAATATGAAACGACCACTTATAAATTATCTAACACGAAGAGCCGACGTCTCGACTAACACAAAATGATCACATATGGAAACTATTTAACACGAAGTGACTACTCGTGGATTATCTAACACGAAGTGGCCACTCGTGGATTATCTAACACGAAGTGGCCACTCGTGGATTATCTAACACGAAGTGGCCACTCGTGGATTATCTAACACGAAGTGGCCACTCGTGGATTATCTAACACGAAGTGGCCACTCGTGGATTATCTAACACGAAGTGGCCACTCGTGGATTATCTAACACGGAGTGGACACTTGCGGAATACCTAACACGAGGTGACCTCATTGTGGAATATCTAACACGAAGTGATCGCTTTTGGACCATTAACTCGAAGTGATCACTCGTAGTCTTTCTAAAACGAAATGAGCACTTGTGCACTACCAACAAACTAATGGTCTGAACTAATCTATCAAATGGATAGTGTTTGTGACCGAAAAATACTATTATTTTGATACCTTCTCTTTCCGTAATTGTAGCTAGGAGACACATGTAGACCATTTTAAGCTGTTATGAATACCTGTTGTATTGAGCCAATCCGGCTTTGTAGGTGTGAAGCATGGGCAGTAAACAAAAGAGCTCAAGATAACCCGGAGGCAACTTAGATATGGTTTTCAAGAAGAACACTAAATTCCTTAGAGATATTAGGTATGTTTCTGACTAAACATTTTCTAAAGGTCAATATTTTGCCATGTTCTGGAAAATGACTTCAAAAATACTTGTGTAGGCCGGCAATCTAGAATCAAACCCGTTATTGCATGTTTTCAATTCGTTATTGCATGATTTCCTGTGAAGGGGTACAGGGAGGCTTTCTATTGCTTGTGAAAAAAAAGACCGCTTTGCCCTATCAGACACCGCTACATGTACAGGCAGAATTTTGACTGTACCTACGAAAGAAAACAATCCTGATCCAAACTTGGAATTAACCCGGGACCTCCATTTCTGAGAACGGCGTTTTAACCACCCGGTCATACGCTCCACTCAGAAATACTGGAGAAAGGGACAAATTATCTGTTTTTCCCTTCATATGTCCAGAAAATTATCAGTTTTCATGTCACTTCTTGATTATTCTTGTTTCGCTGTCCATGGTATTCTCAACATTATTTTCTATATCATTTTATTGCAAAGGCAGCTATTCTTTTGTCACTATTTTATGAATTGTCCATAAGGCTGGTTATCAATGATAGCAAACCCCCTCCCCCAATTTTTTGCGGGAAAACTGATCGAAAATCGTTATCATACAATTTGGTAGTAGTAATACACTATTCATGAACGCTATGACAAAACGTAAAAAAATGGGGGGGGGGGGGATGGCAGTGAACATTGTTCAAGCCGAATTCCACGCACTAAATGATGACGTCATCGCTGGATAAAATTGTCAGCCGCATGTGTTCCGTCTTGCGTTAGGGCTAGATCTTAGAGTTAGGGTTAGGTGTTATGATTAGGGTTTGATTCTAGATTGCCGGCCTACACAAGTATTTTTGAAGTCATCTTCCAGAACATTGCATAATATTGACATTCAGAAAATGTTTAGTTAGAAGCATCCCTAATCCTAACCGTAATACTTAACCCTCACAGCAGACTCGAAACCTAACCCTAACTCTTAATCATAATCCTAGATTCTAACCCTACACCGAAGATCAAAACTTAACATATGACGGAACACAAGCCGCGTATAATTTTAATCTTACGATGACGTCATCACTTAGTGCGTGAGATACTGCTTGTATCATTTAAAAATTGCAAACATTACAAACCCCCCAAAAAAAATAATTCGTTGGTGCGTAATGGGGGTTGGTTTGCTATCATTGTACCAATTTTTTTCAGCAGTCTGTCATAAGATCTAATGTATATTTCGTTCTAAATATAACCCCCACCTCCTAAACATATCCGACACTACACACATCCTTACTGCGAGAACCAATGTTCTACATCTTGTACCATCTCTCCACTGTTTACAGCATGACACTGGCTTTGTTTTGTAACAGCTCACTAACACGTGCAAATATAACACAATAGCAAAGGGTCAAAGGACAACAGCCCTCGAGTCACTGGATCAGTGACAACCCCAATTAATATCCTTTTTGACCTTTTTAGCCTTTCCAGCTGTCACGGATTCGTGACCTCTATCACAATGACATTTTCTATAATGACATTGTTTCGCAGCGATGTCTGTAGAGTATATCTGTGACTTTTAGTGTATACTCTACTATATAGCAGTTAGTTCTATACTTCTACCTTTACTCTATAGCAGTTATGTTCTATACTTCTACCTTTACTCTATAGCAGTTATGTTCTATACTTCTACCTTTAATCTATAGCAGTTATGTTCTATACTTCTACCTTTACTCTATAGCAGTTATGTTCTATACTTCTACCTTTACTCTATAGCAGTCAGTTCTATACTTCTACCTTTACTCTATAGCAGTCAGTTATATACTTCTACCTTTACTCTATAGCAGTTATGTTCTATACTTCTGCCTCTACTATAAAACAGTTACTTTCTCAAGGCAGAAAGAAACTAACACCACGTTATAGAAAGATGGATGTGTATATGTTTTCCTCAATGCTAGTATGCACACGATATACTTCTGTGAGCCCATAGCACGCCAACAGTTATATGCTAGTTATTAGTCGACATATTGTTATCATTGCACACATAATATGTCCATATGTTCTCTTATCTCACCACTGGTACATCTACAACCACTGGTACATCTACAACCACTGGTACATCTACAACCACTGGTACATCTACAACCACTGGTAGATCTACAACCACTGGTACATCTACAACCACTGGTACATCTACAACCACTGGTAGATCTACAACCACTGGTACATCTACAACCACGGGTACATCTACAACCACTGGTACATCTACAACCACTGGTACATCTACAACCACTGGTACATCTACGACCACTGGTACATCTACGACCACTGGTACATCTACAACCACTGGTACATCTACAACCACTGGTACATCTACAACCACTGGTACATCTGCAATTGTACGAAGACAGTTCCACATTTCTGTTGATTGATGATGTTCTTCTAATTTGATGTTCTTCTAATTTGATGTTCTTCGAGCCCATGCTATTTCTGGCGCCTGAATATAAGAAAGAAAAAATCTTCAATGCTACATCACGATATTTATGTTATATTGAAGCGAATAATGGACAATAAATAAACAAATAAATGGGAAACTAGAGTCCACTACGACGTGGTTCTTCAGGAAAATAATTAAAACTTCATAGAGAGAACTAGAACGTCAGAGAAAATGTACTGAGGAAGAATGACGCCAAAAGAAAATTATTTATCAACAACTGAAAGAAACAGGGGATCTCCCCAGCGTAGTGGTTAAGCTGTTCGTCTTGTGTTCCAGAGATCATGAGTTCGAATCCGGCTCGTGTCGTCTTGTTTACAAGGTCGATTTTTTCAAAGATCCCTGTGGATTATCACATGAAGCTACAGAGTTACTTGTTATGAGTGGTACTCTCGGGAGACGGCGTGCCACTTCATTGAGTGTGACAGAGTACATATGGGGAACTCAATACAGTGAAGTCCTATCTTCTACGACTTTTGAAACCTTTTTCAAAGAAACAGTCCAAGTTGATTGGCTACATTGTCAGACGAGGACGTTTTGAGTAAATTGAGCAGGCAAAATTAAGGGAAAATGATACTATGTAGTAGACAGTGAGCATTATGACTAATAGACAACACTGCACATGTAATGTCGACATCAATGGTTGTGCAATTGGCAATATTTTACGAAACTATGAACATGATAAAGTGAGGAAGACCTTCAAAACTTAATTAAAGTAGTAGTCACAGAAAGCAAAGAGAAAGGCCTCTTCCTAAATATCAAGAAAACAGAAGTAATGGTTATTTCAAAGAAAGAAAATAACACACCTTGCAAGATCATAGTGAATGATATAGTATTAAAACAGGTCCACCAATTCAAATATCTAGGTACAATTATAACAGCAGATGGAAGAAGTTCAACAGAAATAAGATGCAGAATAGGACAGGCAAAAACAACATTCAGAAAAATGAAAAATATACTGTGTAATATGACCTTGTCATTAGAGGTGAGAAAGAGAGTTCTGCAGTGCTATATAATCCCTATACTAACATATGGGTGCGAGTCTTGGACAATAAACAAACTGGAAAGTGGGAGATTGGAGGCAACAGAGATGTGGTTCTACAGAAGAATGCTGAGAATACCATGGACTGCCAGAAAAACTAATTTAGAGGTGTTAAAAGAGTTAAATGCGAAACGGACCTTAATCAAGAATATAAGAAAAAGGCAATCTTCTTTTTTTGGCCACTTCATGAGACAGGCAGGTTTAGAAAACATAATCACAACAGGCAAGATTGAAGGCACCAGAGACAGAGGGCGACAACGTGAGAAAATATTAGACAGTTTGACAACCTGGCACGGCAAAGAAACAACAACGACTTTGATACATAATACTGTGGATAGAGAGTTGTGGAGAGCAATGACCGCCTACGCCACCCGGCATGGCACCTGATGATGATGATGATGAACATGATGATGGTGGGTAGCTACATATGGCTTCTAAATTGAGCTATAACTTTGCAACTTACATTTTATTTCAAAGCCAAACTTATACTGACCTTTTATTTGTTTGTAGTTCTAAGTACCACATATTAATAAATCAGGTGGATACGTTGAAATGAGGACACTCAACAGTATCGCTTGCATGATGGTCACTGAAATTGTACAGAAATCTGGCTTTTGTTTATATTTTGCAGATGTTCGCAAAGATCTTCGTTTGCCTCTGTGTACAACAAGTTTCTTGAGAACACGTTTTCAAGTATTCTGTATACTAGATATAAGTCATTACATCTTGTAACCATGACATCACAAGGAATGTGATATTTACAAAGTTTGGCATGACATCACAAGGAATGTGATATTCACAAAGTTCGCTATTTATATGTTACTATTAACAAAAGTATAATAATAGCATAAACATTCTTTACTGCTTGTCTACATACTAAACTGTACAGTGTGGTTTTTATAAACAGTGACAATAAAGTCCATTTTGCCATATCACTCGTCACGATGTGTACACGTTTGATTTTTATTGTACCATCGACAGATTAAATCCTTCCCCAACCTGTGCCCTGAACCTAAGACCACTGAGACGACCGTGTGTTGCCGGGGCCCCGAAAGGGGAGCAAAGAATAGCAACACTGTTTACCTCCCACACATATCGTAAAAGGCGACTAAGGAGGTTATGGAACATTCATCGTGCCCAGTTAGAGGCTGGTAAGACGTCGAGACATTCATCGTGCCCAGTTAGAGGCTGGTAAGACATCGAGACCATCTACTGATATATATATCACATAAATATTTGTGTGATTGTGTGAAATATTTGTACTAACATAGCCAGCGCTACTTTAGAAATATTTTTTTTTAATTTTTAATATGTAGTGAGTAAATATATATCTCTCTATATGAGACGCGTCCTTTACAGGACGTTGTCTCCTCATTGTCACTTTGTAAGACTCACGGTTCTGTGAAAGAATAGCAACACTGTTTACCTCCCACACATATCGTAAAAGGCGACTAAGGAGGTTATGGAATGGAGTTGGCTGTCCCATCCCTTATAGGGGCAGTGACCTAAAGCCATACTGAAGTCGGATGTGTCAGGCTGAAAGGCGCAGATATCGCAGTAATGATGTAAACAATGACACAACGCATTCCGTTTTCCGGACTACATTCTGCTAATCTGTAGGAGTTTTAGAACGAACGCAGAAGAAGAGACCACTGAGACATCACTAGTCCGAGAACAGAGTTCTAGCCAACTTCCAGGCTCTCCACACAGTAAATGAATAATAAATACATGCACGTATAGATGATAGTATTGGTGATGTGGAATGTCTTGAAAAAAATAAAGTCTTAGAGGGATTGAAACTTTCTTCTTCTTCTTCAGCGTTCATTCTCAAACTCCCACTGGATATCTCTTGTATCAGGACCATGGTCCCATTAGATTTCCAGAAGGATGTAGTCCAGAGAATGGAAATGCGTTGTGTCGCCGTTTTATGTGCGCCAATGGCCCGACACATCCGTCTTCGGCGGGATGGATTGAAACATAACTGTACAAATGAATGATGATATGATTCTACAAGAGGCAAACTCACTACAAAGGTATGTCATCAAACCTTACTGGTTTATTGTTCGTAAAACTTTCAGGTCTTCAAAATACTCCTACATGGTGTAGTGGTTAAGCATTTGATTTGCTCTCAAGAAGTCGTATGTTAGATTTCTGTTCCCGACGTCTTGTTTATAAAATATATGTTACTTTCGTAAATCTATGAAGAGTATCACTTTCGTAAATCACTGGAGAGTATTACTTTCGTGAATCATTGGAGACCATCACTTTCGTAACTCATTGGAGAGTATCACTTTCATAAATCACTGGAGAGTATCACTTTCATAAATCACTGGAGAGTATCACTTTCGTAAATCATAGGAGAGTATCACTTTCATAAATCACTGGAGAGTATCACTTTCGTAAATCACTGGAGCGTATCACTTTCGCAAATTCCTGGGAGTATGACTTTTTCTGAAATCCTTGGGTAGTATGACTTTTCTGTGAAATCTCTGAGGAGTATGATTTTTTGTGAAATCTCTGGGGAGTATCCGTTAATGTGAAATCCAAGGAGAGTACCACTTTCAGAAATCCCAAGGAAGTATCACTTGAAATACCGAGTTGCAGACTATGAAGCTGTGCATGCGGTAAGAGAGGTACTGTTATGTTGAGAGGAACTGAGTACATTGGGATAAGTCGAGTGTACTGAAATCAATCCTCAACGCCCTTTTCAGACCAGATTTTTAACAAAACATGTAATAATCATCAAAATTAGTTGAGATTGCTATTCAGGTAATAATATTACAGCGATTTCCACCATACAATCAATGTAACACACGGTCTATAATATTGTCTGTTGCGTAAAGTGCAGAGTTATTGTGGTCATATGTTGGTGATAGAGACGATGAGAATGGTACCCAGAGAGGTATATATTTGTCACACTTGCTGAATATGACAAGTATTTACATTTTACTATCAGTTCAGATTAGAATTTGTCCTGGTATTCTGTATTAGTTAGTTAGTTATTCCTCTAGGACCAAAGACGGCACATAGGGCGGATGTCATAGATTTCCATGTCTCTCGTTTCATTGCAATTTGCTTTAGATCTTCATTGTTTCTGAAACCGGAGATATGTTCTCTTGCAATAGTTCTACGTAAAGTTTCTTTTGTTCTTCCTCGTTTTCTCTTGCCTTTTGGTGACCTGATCAAAGCTTGACAGGGCAGTCTTTCAGTATCCATTTATTCTTCATTGATGCGTTGGTTTTCATAAATTTTACACGACTCAGGTGACTGTTTTTCTCAACTTGGAAGCATGACACAATGCCACGTGATGGACAGTATCAAAACTCAACAGAGGACATTGCCGTGACTTTTCTTGAGGCATTCTTAAGGTAAAAGCGTTGATTCACTGCATTCTACCGAAGCATTGGTCTTCAGCAAACTTCATCACTGCGTAGATCATGGGATGTTATAGCTACCCTAATCTACTTAGCAAGCACATAATGCATACCATTCGATAGTAAAATTTTTATTTGCTTTCATTACGGATCTCAGCAACATATGACACCTGTGATCATATAGATCAAAATATTTTAGTGGCACATATATTCTAATTATTTATGCAAAACATCTACTAATAACCTCAAAATAATTTGTGAGAAAATGGCTAAAATCCTATTCATTACTTTACTTTCTAAATATCCTTCCCAAGGTTACAGATCTGACACTGTTATAAGTAAGTGTATCACTAAATCCAACTAAAAATATAAGTCCTGGTAACTAGTGACTCACAGCGTCACTCATCTTGGCTGATGCAACCGATCCAAACTTATCACTGGTTATTTTGCGTATGCTTGTTCCAGGAAACAAATAAAAAATTGAATTAGTAGAGATGATATACCCTGTATGTAACTGTTTGACAGGTTTAAGATGGAGGAGAATGTTGTTACCACGTGTTGGCAATCTGAAAGTTGCTAACTCCCGACAAGATTGAATAAAGATGGAGAAAATATCTGGATGTACATGAATGCTTAGAGCAAACACTCTACTAGATGAAAGGTCATAGAAGAGTAATTAGTGCAAGGAACAATTTTCGGAGATTTGATGGTTGCCGTTTGTCTATTTCTTATTTATATACGGAATTCGTCTTTGTAAGCCGAGGCACTGCTCTTTCGACCAGACTTTTTTTGTATGTATTTATATCAGGACGTGTTACATTTATTCTTTGAGAGACCGTATGATTCTGGACGAAATTATATTATTTTGTGTGAAATTATTGCGAACTGACATACATTGCTCAACCAGAGTCTAATAAGACGTCGAGACATGCATTGTGCCCAGTTAAACGTAGGTAAGACGTCGAGACATGCATTGTGTCCAGCCATAGTCTGGTAAGACGTCGATACATTAATTGTGCCCTGCCATAGTCTGGTAGTCGTCGAGACATTCATTGTGTCCAGCCATAGTCTGGTAAGGCGTCGAGACATTCATTGTGCACATCAAAAGTCTGGTAAGACGTCGAGACATTCATTATTCCCAGTTAGAGGCTAGTAAGACGTCAAGACATTCATCGTGCCCAGTTAGAGGCTGGTAAGACGTCGAGACATTCATCGTGCCCAGTTAGAGGCTGGTAAGACGTCGAGACATTAATTGTGCCCTGCCATAGTCTGGTAGTCGTCGAGACATTCATTGTGTCCAGCCATAGTCTGCTAAGGCGTCGAGACATTCATTGTGCACATCAAAAGTCTGGTAAGACGTCGAGACATTCATCGTGCCCAGTTAGAGGCTGGTAAGACGTCGAGACATTCATCGTGCCCAGTTAGAGGCTGGTAAGACGTCGAGACATTCATCGTGCCCAGTTAGAGGCTGGTAAGACGTCAAGACATTCATCGTGCCCAGTTAGAGGCTGGTAAGACGTCGAGACATTCATCGTGCCCAGTTAGAGGCTGGTAAGACGTCAAGACATTCATCGTGCCCAGTTAGAGGCTGGTAAGACGTCGAGACATTCATCGTGCCCAGTTAGAGGCTGGTAAGACATCGAGACCATCTACTGATATATATATATATCACATAAATATTTTAGTACATAGCCAGCGCTACTTTAGAAATATTTTTTTTAAATTTTTAATATGTAGTGAGTAAATATATATCTCTCTCTATGAGACGCGTCCTTTACAGGACGTTGTCTCCTCATTGTCACTTTGTAAGACTCACGGTTCTGTGAAAAGTGTCCAGCTTCTCCCAGTTAGTTTCATATTTAGAAGGTCTTCGATGTTTTGTGTCCATCGTTGTCTTGGCCTGCTTCTTGTTCTCTTTCTTGGAACATTTTTCTCCATGATTAATCTTTCTAAACAGTTGTGTATCTTCATATTTTTTAAATACGCAAGTTTGCGGTTTTTTTTAAAAAATGATTCGAGGAGCTAATCTTTTTCTCTGTTCAGATCTTTGCGGGCATCTGAGTTGGTTCGTCTTTCTGTCCATGATCTTCTTAGAAGCTTTCTACAACAATGTATTTCCATTGTCGATATTTTCTAATCCATTTCAGATGTGAATACACACGTCTCTCAACCATATGTTACCACTGGAAAGATATTGCTTTTTAATAGATGTATCATTGTTTTTCTGTTTGCCCCTTGGTATTGATTTTTCATCTGTAATGTTGTTGCTTTTTTGTGTGTGTGGGGATATTGCTGCTCTCATTTTGATCTCTGTCGATCAGTCTACTGTAGTGTTGATTGTTGATCCGACATATTCTTCTTCTTCTTCTTCTGCGTTCGCTCTCATATAACCACAACGAATATTTCGTGTGATTTCAGCCGGGGAGCGTGAAGTACGTTGTGCTGCAAGTTCGACAGTAGAACTGTGATTATTTGCAACCCGGTTGGCCACTTGTGGTCAGGACGTCCGAGGTCCAGCACATCCGTTTTCGTCATTCCTTTATTTCGGGTTTGGTCCCTAGTCCGTGACAGCCTGTCTATCTGTTGCCGGGCACGCTGGTGTGTAGTGCCTCTTCACCAAGACACTTGTCGAGCGCGTCTATCTGGTGCGAGGTGTTCAACCATCTATGAACTCATCTCGTGCATTTGGACAAACTGTGCCTGTGCCCATCGGGTACTAAACCGTTTCTCATCCGCGAGCCTGGTTCCGTATGAGGAAGAACTCGCCAGAAGAGTTTGACCCTGGCTCGTTCTCCCTCCTACACGTGGCGTCGTTCACCAACATCGTGAACCCCTCGTCCAAGTTCGAGTCTCACACCACGCGTTTGAGAGCAAGGCGATCTCGAGCTGAGCGACCTTGTCTCAATAGCGCCTGAGACCATCAGGTACTGAACCCTTTCTCTCTGCAAGTGTATTTCCGATAAAGGAAATCTTGACAGTAGAGTTGTGCCAGGACTGCCATCGGTGTCCCTTTTTTAATCAGCGATATGAGAGTGTGAGACGCCCTTGCTTTACATTATGTTCCATAATTTCTGGTGTGTTGCAAAGTCAATGAAACATGTGTATATGTCTGCATTGAATTATCTGCATTTCTCTATTATATTTCTCATATTGAAGATGTGATCCCTGGTGTCTCTGTTCTGTCTAAAACCTGCCAGAACTAAATTTATTTCTCTGTTCATATTTTGTTTCATTCTTTTTATGATTATCTTGAGAAGTATCTTGCTGACATGACTGAAGAGTGCAATTATTCTATAATGTGTTCAGTTTCAAATTGCCCTTCTTTGAAAGTGCTATATATGCTGATCTTTTACAATCTTTTGCCCATATTTCACGTTTACAGATCTTAACACATAGAGCATGATAGACTTGGTACCTGGTTTTCCTCATGCTTGTATTATTCCTTACACCTTGTGACTTACCAGTTTTTACGTTCTTAATGCACAACGTAATTCTTCTATGATGGGTTCTGGTTCATGTTCTGTGATTCAAGTTGTGTTTGCGTCTGTGTCTATGTTTGTATATTTGTATATTTCCATACAGTATTCCATCAACCTGTTCATAATGTCTTTATTTTGTGTTACAGTGTTTCCTGACTTGTCTTCCACTCTCGGCGGACAATTAAAGATTAGTCTGGTAACTTTATCCATTACTTTAAAATACGAAACACTTCGTTATAACATTGAAGGAAATTGTTGATAACTGATACATCAACACACTCGGTAATACTCACAGACTCTAAAAACATGCTGCGCAAGATAGAAAAGTACATGTTGAGAAATGATTGGTGAGACTGTTTGAACAACTCAGTTGTCGAAAGTCTTACATGGATATACTGCCCTGGTCATTCTGGGGACAGAGGAAACGACAGAGCCGACTTATTGGCAGGCAAAGTGGTGATATACGGCACATTGATGAGAAGAGATGAAGGAGCCTTGATCAAGGCATTAATAAATTCATTTCAAGATGAAGATGATGTCAATGAGTATGAGAACGTACACATACAGAGAATTTTAGAAATGGGAGTATCTAGAGGGGAGGGAAGGAAACATTTTTGGAAGGCCCCGAAGATCACACAATCAACACCTGACCGGGACTCTGAGTCTACATACACAGGGATGACTTATGGGTGGAGCACTTATGGGAATGCCCCACATGCTATGAATCTAGTTTCTAATGAAGAATCGAATGTACTCATGAATGATGACCATATTTATTATCCCACCCTCATTCATACTAAAGACTTATCTACCGGTCTGTATATTACCTGAAATATGCACTTGACTGTTGTCAGAAGTACAAATATATGATCACTTTAGTTATTTCAACAAGTGTACATCATCTCCCATTATGAGGAATTCTCTGCAAATTACCAAATCTTCCAAGTTCCTGGTCCCTGTTCTTGGAAATTTTGATGAGTGTTTCTCTTTGCAAGTGTCTGTTTTATTGTCATGTTTGAAAAAAGGTAGAACAATAATTTTATCAGACAGAAAATACCATTGAGGAGCATATCTTCTTGTATCATTTGGTAATGTCAGACATCTTGCTAAACCTAAAGATTAAGGATTTTGTTTTGGTAATAATTTAGTTGATTAATGTTAATCTCTCTCGAGGTAGTAATATCTTCAGTTAATGAATTCCACATTTGTATATAGAAACGCCGCTGGACAAACAGCGGTCACGTACTTAGAATGAAGGAAGACATAATTCCACAAGCCTTCATGTGAACACCAGACGGGAATTAAAACAGGGAAGGCCAAAAACAACGCCCAGAACAAGGCTCAACGCTTATGAATGAATTAAAATCAACAGGCATAAATGCACAAGCCCTTCAATCCCTAGCAACTGACCAACAGGCATGGAAAACTATGACATCCGCCCTATGTGCCAAACTTGACAAAAGAGGAACTGACTAATATAGAAACTGACGTCATGAAAATTATGATTTTAATTTCATGTGAAACAGGTAATGTTTCTATGTTGTTGGTGGTTGATTTACTGTCAAACTGTTTTACTGTGTTTTTCATATTATTATTCTTGATTAGAAACATGAATCATGATACAAAGAAATACTTTGGAACCTGACACTTCTTAATGTCATTCTCTTCTTTGCTTGTGAAGGAGGAACATCAAAAAACAGGAGACATAGATATAACTATATTATGACACACCTCTTGTGTTATTATCGTTCTAGAAAGTGAACCAAGAATAGATACGTCAGATAAAACAACAGTGCAGAATTAAAGAATAACAGGTGAAGATGGTTGTATCTGAAAGCGAACTGAACACTATTCAGGTCATAATATTTATCACATGTTACCTCTACCACTCCTAGCCTCTGCCAGATAAAATCATATATTAAAGGGTTCTCATGTTGTAAATATAGCTACATCTTCGAATATTTTGAATTGTTGGTTCTGGTAGAACATTTTGCGCGAAATGTGTGAAAAGTGATACACGGTAGTTTGTGATTGATTATTTTCTTGCACTTTTGCAATATTGAGATTATGTAATCGTGTATTCGATAAAACAAGTTAAAAATGTGGACTAGAAAAAGAAACATCTAAGAAACAAATACCATGATAATCAGCACAATTGAAGAAGAACAAGCGCTACATATGAAATACATTGAGATATGCTACACATAGTAGAACATTACCAATATCTCGGACACACACTTATAAATAATGGCAGATGTGAAACATAATTTAAAATTGAAATAGAAATGACTAAAGTACTTTCAATGACACGAGGAAGATAGTGGCATCTAAAAAATTACAAACTAAAACTTAGGATTATGCAATGATGCATCTATTCTATTCTGATGTATGGCTCAGAAACATAGACAATAAACACATTATTTGAAGACAGAATTTATGCCTTTGATATGTGGATGTATGCAAGAATAGGGAGTGTGTTATCGACAGAGAAGAAAACAAACACAAAGTTTCTAATGACGCTTTGTCTGAAGAAAGAACTATTAAAGAAAATAAAGATCAAACAAAGAAAGTGTTTTAGACATATTAAAAGACATGACATGTTGTTGAAACCTTACCTGAGGATAGTGTCGAGGGGAGGAGAACAAGAGATAGTCAGATGTACACGTGGAGGGAGAACATCACGGGCTGGACAGGTTACAGTCTAGCAGAGTGCACCACTAAAACATGAGGCAGGAGATTTTGGTGGTTCGTTGTAGCCAACCGTGGTTGCAGAGACAACATTTGGTGATGATTATGATGAGTAGTAGGGACTGGGTGACAAGAAAGGGGTCTATACTGATACCACGAAATAGATGCAAGTTTCTATGTGATAGGGTGATTACATACAAAAATGGTAGAAAATATGCTTTACATACTTTACATGCATAAACAACCTCTGAGACCAAGTCTTGTAATATCATTGTGTGTCGTTAAAAATTAAAGCCATCTGTGTATGAAAGAAATGTATGTCTAAACATCATTCCAAATTGTACATGGGAGACACGAACTTCATAGTTCACAATTCCAGGGTTCGAAATAAGCAAACACTATCAATTAGATGTATCTAAACTATTTCACTTTTTTCAAACCTGTTCCAAAAACATGTTTATCTGGTAAATAAGATCACAATGTATAAATCAATCTCAAATCTCTGAGAAGATGGAATTTAATCAAAAACATGCTACACAATTTATAGAAGCAATTCGTTTTCTCGTCTTACATTATAAAGTTAATGAAAGCGTAGCAAATCCTAAAATAATGAGATTATGATTGCTACAAAATAATGAAATTCTTCTATCTATTGTCTATTGTCTTTTCTCTGCTTCTGTTGTAAGGAGTTCGCAGAATTGAATGGAGATTGGTGCACGGGCTAATGTACTTTTAGTCGCTTGACATGCAGTAATAGTGTGGCGTCTCAAAATGTTGGTAACTCATTCAATCCATCTTCTTCTTGGTCGTCCCATGTATCTTCCTGTTTCTATTTTAATGTCGAATTATCTTGCCGCTGGACAATAAAAGTTCATTCTCATTAAGGGGCCGAACCATTTCAGTCTCTGTTTTTCAATTTATTTGACCACATATGTCGTTCCAACAGTTCTTGTACTTGTAATCTCTTCACTTTTCACATGTTCTTTTCTTATTATGTTTGCTGCTTTTCTTATATATCTCTTCTCACTTGTCATGTGACGTATTCCTTCCAGAACGTTGTCTTCCCAATTAACTCTCTGAACCTCTCTCTGTCTTGGGCGATGTGGCTTGCATTTTCTAGCGATGTATTCATATTATCTTTAATGTCGTCAGTCCATCGTCTTCTTGGTCTGCCCCTTCTCCTCTTCCCAAGTACTCTTCCCTCCATTATTTGTCTTTCTAAACAGTTATGTCTCTTTATATGACCAAACAGGCGTAATTTTCTTTTTGTTATTGTGTTTAGTAACCAACACTCTGGAATATTAAGTTTTTGTTGTCTTTTTTATCTTTACCTTGAACTTTGCGATGAGTAACTCATGATCAGTGTCGCAGTCTGCGCCTGGTAGTGTCTTGCATTGAAGGATGTTTGTTCTCTTCTCACACGGAATACTTAATGTTGCAGAATTATGAAATAATGATTGTAACATACCTAGGAAATAATGATTGTAACACACCTAGGAAATGATGATTGTAACACACCTAGGAAATAATGAATATAACACACCTAGGAAATGATGAGTGTAACGCACCTAGGACATAATGATTGTAACACACCTAGGATATAATCATTGTAACACACCTAGGGAATGATGATTGTAACACACCTAGAAAATAATGATTATAACACAGCTAGGAAATAATGATTGTAACACACCTTGGAAATAATTATTGTAACACACCTAGGAAATAATGATTGTAACACACCTAGGAAATGATGATTGTCAATGAAGTAAAGGTAGGTCCCTAGGCAGAAACTTGTCATCGGGGATGACGATAAATCTCCATGTACTAAACCACTGCAAATATTAGGTTGGGTGGCTAGTTTCCTTTAGGTACCCATTTATAGCTGGGTCTATTGGAGTAGCGGTCGCATCAGGCAAGAAATCACCATACTGATTTTACATTTTACCCAAGCGTGGAAATCAGGGTCCTGATTTAATTGTTGTCCCAGCTTGGTTTAGAAGCAAACTCACTATCAACTAGGATACCGCGCTTCTCTAATCATTTCCTAAATATATGAAATGATTATTGTCACAAATCTATTATATGATAATTGACACAAACAGTTATTAAATGATGGGTACGAAAAAACTATGAAATATTGACTGTCACAAAACTATGAAATAATGACTGTCACAAAACTATGAAATAATGACTGTCACAAAAATATGAAATAATGACTGTCACAAAAATATGAAATAATGACTGTCACAAAAATATGAAATGATGACTGCACCGAAACTTTAAATGATTTTTTATATACTATTATCAAATGATGTTTGTCAATAAATTATGATTACAAGTTAATCACAATGTTATGATTTTATCACTGTTCTAAAACTATGAAACTGTGAGTGTTACAGAATTATGTTATTTTTGTTTCACGGTTAAGAAGGAATGAAATGGAGCAAGACTGTGAATGATTATATATCCTAAATTGTAAAAAGAGTAAACTGCACACCAATAAGACCCATTGGCGAAAAATATTATAGCTTCGTACTTTTTATTGACCAAAACAACACCAAATGACTGTTGTCCGCATCAGCGTTACCATTTCTCCATGTTCTGATATTCTGGTACCCATTTCCTTACTTCATTATGGAGGACAATAGTAATATAAAAATAGTTCCAGTTCAACTGGTAATCGAACCTTGGAGCACCATGCTACTAAAGAAGTGGTTACAGTTTGATGTACCACATCTAAGCAATGATAGGCCAGTCAAGAGAATTTACAATATCCATGACGTTTAGGCTGCGATGAGCTATTTTCTATTGTCTATTCCCATGTAAAATGGTCGCATCTTCCACAATTGACATTGAGCGTAGGGGTTTGTGAAGGAGATGTAGTCTGTACTCTAGAGTCTGGTGTATTGCTCTGGTTGAGATGTAGTCATGTTTATTCAGAATGGTATCTTGATGTCTATCCACCTCTTCATAGGTCTGCCCTTTGCCCTTTTTCCTGATTCCATCTTAGTATAAGCTCTTATGGGAAGTTGATCGTTCATCCCCATAAGATGTGTAAACCATTTTATCAGTTGTTTTTCTATATATTCAATGTATGATGTGATACCTATTATCTTTCTGATGTTCTCACTGCGCAATTTATCGTCTGGTGACTCCAATAGTCTTCCAATCGCCAATAGACATTTGATTTCACAAGTTTCGATCTTACTCTTTTGTGTAGTAGTTAGTTTTCAAGTCTAGTATTGGTAACATAGTGATGGTATAAATAAACTCTTAATCATTTGTTTCTTTAATTCCATGTTCATTTTTGGGTGCAATAGCAAAGATGATAGTTAGTATATCACGGCATTTGCCTTTTGACATCTTCTTTCTATCTCTCTGCCGAGTCGTCCGTCTTCTGTGAAGATACTTTTCAGGTACTTGAACTCTTTGACTTGTTTTATTTTTGTGTTTTGTATTTGGATGTATAAGTGTTCTGTTGATCTCGTTATTTGTATTGTTTCTGTCTTTTGTGAGTTAATCCGCGTATCTCGTTGTTAGGTTGTTTTATGTTTTATTTTGGAAACACACCTACCTATTTTTGTATATCTTGACATTTTGCCCAGTGTTACCTCAGCCACCTACTTCCTGTTTAGGGTTGTTACCCTACACTGGTTGATTTATCCCTAT
This sequence comes from Meghimatium bilineatum, assembly GCA_034231615.1. NCBI lineage: Eukaryota > Metazoa > Mollusca > Gastropoda > Stylommatophora > Philomycidae > Meghimatium > Meghimatium bilineatum. Next base: position 14,227,294 of record CM067321.1, read on the forward strand.
AGTTAGTATTGCATGTTATTGATAGTGAGTTTTTGTGAGTTAGCAGTTTTTATTCGTTATCATATATGATGCTTTTATCGTCAGCGAACAGAAGTTCATTGAGTTCGTTGTTAAGTTGTTCATTCTCTGTTAGGGCGTTGTATATGAACCAGTCAAAGAAATTGTAACAATGAACATGTGGGATGGTAAAATGTCGTTATTAACATTTGAAATGTGATGAATTAGTCAAAGAAATGTTCGTCCTTTTTCATTAACGATTCTCAAAATCATGGATGTTAGCAGGATATAATCCAGCTTACGTCATGGATGTTAGCAGGATGTAATCCAGATCAAATCATGGATGTTAGCAGGATGCAATCCAGATCAAATCATGGATGTTAGCAGGATGTAATCCAGATCAAATCATGGATGTTAGCAGGATGCAATCCAGCTCAAATCATGGATGTTGGCAGAATGCAATCCAGCTCAAATCATGGATGTTCGCAGGATGCAATCCAGTTGAAATCATTGATGTTAGCAGGATGTAATCCAGAAAATAGAATGTGTTCTTTCATCGTTTACATCTTGACAATGATACTTGAGTCGTTCGACCAGAGAAATTGGTCTTTGGCAATGTTTCTGTGTAAATTCGATTAAAGAAATTGGGCAGACAACTTCATCACAAATCTCTCTTGACCGTCTACGTCATGGAAGTTGACTATTTTTATATTACTTGCTTCCCCTTCGAGCTACGGCAACGTACACGTTATTGTAAGAATTCATAATTTAAGAACCCCTGATCTGAGCGTATTCAGTTTGTTTTGAGATTCCAATTATTGCCTGGAATCAGGATGTATGCAATCCAGAGACGACCTATTTCTTGATCTTCGTGACTTCTACTGTTTATTTCCAGAGGCGGAGCCAATTAAAATAAACCTCTATGTTATTTGGAAATTGCTGGTACCTTAGATCATACGGCGATTTCTCAACCTACCACACAGTCCCACCACTCCTGATCTAAGCAATTCCTTTTAGTACTACTCCCGTAGAAAAGGATACTTCGGCACGAGGTACTTGAGACAATAAACACAGCTGAGCTGAATCCACACTTACAGTTGATGTACCCAGGCACATCAATGGGCGATGGTGAAGCAGAAACCTGCTGATACAATGTGCTAGAGATATATAGATAACAAAAAGGCAGTCCGTTTCTTTATTTCTGGAAGGAACGTAGCATGACAGAATGAACACATATACAAGAGGTTTGTATTTCACAATGAATGTTTGATTATAGGAACCAGTTAGACAGATAGTGTTTCTCTAGTAGATCTGGAATCATTTGCTGGGGAGGGGGCTACGGTTTGAATTAATTATACAAAAGTAGTATAGCAAATTATATTCTATTTATTTCATTGCTTTCTTTCCATTTCATCTTTCGAGCCTAGTGGGAATAATCAGAAGCGATACAGGCACAGGCAATGTGTCTTGTAACAGTTCCAGGTATTTATACTGCTTGAGTCTTTGTTAATATGATCTATGGGATTTCCTTCATAGTGTATGCATATGTGTCTTTACTGATTTCTATATATATGTATTGTATGTATATATATATATATATATGTTTCTCTATCTATATGTATATATATATATATATATATATATATATATATATATATATATATATATATATATATATATATATATATATATATATATATATATATATATACATTTCTGTTTATGTCTTTCTATCGTTAACTGTTTCTATAAATATTTCTGTGTATGTAAATATAGTGACAAAAGGAAGAGATTGATTCATAGTCGAAACATTGCAACTAATCGACAAAGGAAAACAAAGTTAAAACCACTAAAAGATGACAAACAAAGAGAGGAATACAAGAAATAAAGTAACGAAATCAGGATAAAGATTAGACATCACAAGAAAAACTACATTGACAACAAATGTAAGGAAAGTGGAAAATTCCACGAACATGAGGAGACCAGAATAATGTTTACAGAAGCAAAAATGCTGACATCAAAATTTCAACTAGCCACTCGAGCAATTGAAGACAAGACAGGAAACACTCTTACAGAAATAAAGACATTTTGAAGAGGTGGGCTAAATACTGTAAGAACAGTAAGAAGATATAAACATAGACACAGACTCAAACACAAATAGAAGCACATAACTTAGCCAGAACTCATTGTAGAAAAAGTGCGTTTAATAACTTACAATTGGCAAGTCACCAGGATGCGAGTAATTTGTTGTTGAATTGAAACAAGCATGAGGAGAGCACAGTGCAATAGTCTACCATTCCTTATGTGTTAAGATCTGGAAAAGTCAAATATAGCCAAAAGATTGGAAAAGATCAGTATATATGCCACTAGCAAATAAGGGAATTTTAAAACTCCTCAGTCATGCCAGCAAGATACTTCTCAAGATAATATTCAAATGAATAGATCACTATAAATATGAACAGAGAAATGAATATAGTTTAGACAGGTTTTCGACAGAAAAGAGGCTCCATGGATTACATCTTCAACATTAGAAATATAATAGAGAAATGCAGAGAGTTCAATGCAGACATATAAACCTTCTTTCACTGACTACTCAAAGGTGTAACACATCAGAAATTATGGAACATAATGGGAAACATGGACTTTCCCCACCATCTCATAATGCTTTAGCAGAAACAGCTTATGTGAGTATCGATGGGAAACATGTAACTGGATTGAGGTCCAAAGAGGAGTCAGACAGCGATACATCCTATTACACCACCTGGTCAACATGTATGCAGAAACTTCATGTGAAATGTAAGAGAAGACCCACGTTATAAACAGTTTAAACCCTGTAATATCGGAGGACACGGAATCACAGAAATGTGTTATACAGATGACACCGCACTAATACCAAGGAGCCCCACAGGTTTAGAACAAATGATTGTCAGTCAAACGTCATAGCGAGACACAGAATCTTCTTTCAATGCAAAGAAGGACAAATATAATGCATGTAAGCACAAATGAAATTACACCTAAAATAGTCACTGAGAAAGAGCAACTACAAAATGTAAAAATAAATTTGAATATCTAGGATCAACCATCAACACGACAGGATATTGTTCGACAGAAATAAGAAAGATATTAGCAACGGCACTGCAAAGAATCATCACAGATGAAAAATATATGACAATGGGCAAACAGTAAAACAAAGCTACAAATACAAATAAGCTATATTTTTTTCAGTTGCAATATACGGTTGTGAGACGTTGGCAATGACATCAACAATGGGAAATAAATTCTCTGCATTTGAAATCAAATGATACAGAAAGGTCCTAAGAATATCATGGACAGAAAACAGAACTATAGCAGATGTCCTCAAAGATCTGAATATAGAAGAAGTCTGGGTGCTCAAAACTATTAAAAAAACACACAATTAAATATTTCAGACATATAAAGAGACACACTGGATTGGAAATATTAATCATGTAAGGAAAGTTCCAAGAAAGAGAACAAGGAACAGAGCAAGACTTCGATGGACACATAACATCGAAGACCTTCGGAACATGACACTGAAAGAAGCTGGGCAATTCGCACATAACCGTGAGATTTACAGAATGGCAGTTCGGACAACGTTCTGTAAAGGACAAGTTACATAAAGAGATAGAGATATCTAAATATAAGCTTATATATTTCATATGGATGCGAGATACACCTACTCTTATACACTGTGATAGAGATTCATATAGATTATATATACATCTAATTAGGTAGGTAGGTCCCAAGTCAGCAGCTCGCTGTCGGGGTTGAAGATAAATTCATTATTTACTAAGCCGCAGCATCTATTGGGTGTGGTGGTCAGTTCTCTTCATTGCTGTGTTTAACTTCCCTAACTCATGCGTCATGTACAGTTGGGTCGACTGGAGAATCGGTTGTGTTATGCGAGAAATCACGACACGAATATTTTTTCGCCGAAAACTTGGTTTCCAACCTGGCACAGTGTAACCATATCCAAATATGACCTGTGCACAGAATACCTAAACAGGAGATTCCATACCCATGTTGATTATTTACCTGCCTTTCCAAGGTCGACCTTGTCTATTATTGGCATATGATAGAAAGTATATAAATAGTAACCAACGACAATCACGACAATAATAAAAACGTAACGAAGGAAGTCCTAATTAATTCTGGACATAGGTCTTTACAGTCGACGTTCTCGCAGCATCCAGTAAAATTCCTAGTACTATACGTCATGCTGTTGTTTCCTAAAATAGGAGGGGTGGGGTCTACAAACCCCAACACCCTCGTACCTATCTGTGCTATGAACTTGAATTTCTGAATGTCACGGTCACAGAATATTCAAGTGGCTTGACAACAATCACAGACTAAACAGCAACATCATCATCATTAAGTGCCGTCTCCGCAACGAAGGTTAGCTGCAACGTATCTCCCACATCTCCTGTCTCTTGTCTTGGTGGTGCACTCTGCTAGACTGCAACCTGTCCATCGTGTGATAGTACTCTCCCCCTTGTATCTCTGCCTACCTCTTGCTCGCTTCACTTTGACTTTACCCTCAAGTAAGGTCTTCAATAAGGTGTCATGTATTTTAATGACTAAACAACAGTCGATATTAAAACAAATACTATATTTGGTGGAAGGGGGGGGGGTGAGAAACTTTAAGGGGTGATTTAAGAAGAAGCAGATACACGTTGCCATACAAAGAAGCGTGATCATCATTAGTGATTGTTTTTTTTCATTGATTTGTGACAGTCACAAAAACCTGAAGTAGCAACAGAAGCATAAATGGCATTATCACAATCATCATCATCGTCGAAATAATCAGCAATATTCTAATATCATAATCATCATCGTCGAAATAATCAGCAATATTCTAATATCATAATCATCATTGTCGAAATAATCAGCAATATTCTAATATCATAATCACCATCGTCGAAATAATCAGCAATATTCTAATATCATAATAATCATCGTCGAAATAATCAGCAATATTCTAATATCAAAATCATCATCGTCGAAATAATCAGCAATATTCTAATATCATAATCATCATCGTCGTCGAAATAATCAGCAATATTCTAATATCAAAACCATCATCATCAAAACTATCACCATCATTAAAAAATCATTATTATCTTCATCAAAATCATTATAATCAATATTATAATTATAGTTATTAATAAGAGAAGCATCACCATCATCATCTTAAAATTCATGATCATCATCGTCAATATCATCACCATTAACATTATCATAATCAACATCATCATTATCAAAATCAGTATCATCAATATTATTATCATAAAACTCAGCATCCCAAATATTATCATAATCAAAACTATCATCTTCTAAATCATAAACATACTAACGTTATTTCATCGCATATAACACTGAAGAACTGCAACTATTTAGTTAAATATACCATAACTGAATCAATGATGAAGGCGTGAAGGTATAAATACCCAACACTCCTTCTTATTCCTTATGTATTTACTATGTCAATATAACACTACTGACAGACTCTCTTCTTTGCTTCTTGGTGTCATAAACCGTCTATGTCACTATGAAGAATGATCTCGTGTCAGGAGAGTTGACATCTTAACCTTTCATAATGGCAGATAAATACTTTACTCTTGTCACTATATATCAAATTTTCCAAAATATATTTCATTTTCGATCTGCAGGCAGTGAACACATGGACATCTACTCAGGTAACACGTCTGACATCGTTAACCTTTAGCCACAGGATAACTTCATTATTTCTTCGATCGCTCCATTTTTATGACTCACTCTAGCTTATATGTCGGTGCAGATGTGATATCACGCTGTGACATGGATGTGACATCTATCACGTTTTGTTTGGAGATGCTTTCATTCACGTCTGTTTTAATGTTTTCCTTACGATTTATGTTTGAATGTTGTCCTTACGATTTATGTATTAATGTTGTCTATACGATGTATGTTTTAATGTTGCCCTTATGATTTATGTTTGACTGTTACCCTTATAATTTATGTTTTAATGTTGCCCTTATGATTTATGTTTTACTGTTACCCTTATAATTTATGTTTTAATGTTGCCCTTATGATTTATGTTTTACTGTTACCCTTATAATTTATGTTTTAATGTTGCCCTTACGATTTATCTGCAATATGTATGTAACAACGTGCTTTATTTCAGGAGCAATAGGTAAGTTTCCACCAAGTAGAGCGGGAGAGGGAGGGGGGAAGATAACGTTACCTACAACAATCAGACATTAATTCGTGAGTTAACAAGTAATATACTATACAACACAAAAACATGTCCCTGACTACTATACAACACAAAAACATGTCTCTGACTACTATACAACACAAAAACATGTCTCTGACTACTATACAACACACCAACATGTCTCTGACTACTATACAACATAACAACATGTCTCTGACTACTATACAACACACCAACATGTCTCTGACTACTATACAACACACCAACATGTCTCTGACTACTATACAACACACCAACATGTCTCTGACTACTATACAACACACCAACATGTCTCTGACTACTATACAACACACCAACATGTCTCTGACTACTATACAACACACCAACATGTCTCTGACTACTATACAACACACCAACATGTCTCTGACTAATATACAACATAACAACATGTTCCTGATTACTATACAACACAACAACATGTCCCTGACTAATATACAACGCAACAACTTGCCACTGACTGCTGTAAAACAGAATAACATATCCCTGATTACTATACAGTGCATTTCTTTTCCCCGACTACATCCTGCTGAACTGAACGTGTACCAACGAGTAGAAGAAAAAGATATAAACGTTCAATGTGAACATTGAAATAACAGAAGGGCATATTCAGTGTTCTTGTGTTCTTGTTTCCCCAGAAGCATGCATTCTGTTGAGATACAAACATTAAAGAAATATTTGCGTCATAAAATGTGCCTTTCTTCTGTCAGGAATCCATATTTCCACACACACAAAATGTTCCTATTGCATATTTTTATCGTATGGGGTACAATGTGATTGTATATGCAGTGGAGATAAGAAGATAAGAACCTATTGTAATAGTCAAAGAAGAAAAAAAGTCAAATACCGCATGTTTTCTGTCAGAGTTGCAGTGATGACTTCTGTAGCTGTGTGATAAAGGCAGTAATTTTAATTGCAATAACAATAGCTACAAAGTGTGCAGAATAATGTTGTTGGTCTATCTGTCTATTGTCATTTTCACGTTTGCTGTAGTTGGGGAGGGAGGTGTTGGAGTTGTATGTCCTTAGCCATTTGGGTCGAACTGACCGTGGTCAGCACGTGTCACTTTAATGCTGTCCCTACCAACCTAGTTCATGTGTCTTGTAGCCCGATCTTCTGCTATTGTATGCACGAAGGGCTGACTGCGTTTATACCATTCTCATGATGTGGTCAAACCAATTTGTTTTCTGTCTTTCGATGCATTCTTGACTTGAGATAGTCTTTATTATTAGAGATAGTTTATATATTGTTTTCTGCTATCTTCATTATGTGGCTGTGGAAATACAGACCGATTGCAATACGAGTGGTCATAAAATGAACATTACCAGTGTTCATAAAATGAATATTGAAGAATATTTTAATGTATTTCTAAAATACACAAAACTCACTCTCAACTGTGTTTAAACCTAAGACCTTATAATAATAAGAATATCGTTCTTGCCATTCGACACCACACTTATTTTGAATATCCTTTTAAATTATTCCCTTATTTTATTCAACTCTACGAATTATACACACACACACACACACACACACACACACACACACACACATATATATATATATATATATATATATATATATATATATATATATATATATATATATATATAGTATCAGGGCATTTAATGAAATCAAACAATTTATGGTTTTGATCCAAGACTTAACAAGGTTTCCAGAATTTCTACGTGCCACTTCAGTCTTACTTAACTTGCTATTACAGTATCGTGTAAGCGAGAGTTAGTTGAAATCCATGCTAACAACACTGGTGGAAGATTGCTTTTGACATGGTATCTGTAATGAGAAACTATCAGGTTTTCAGAAAATCGATAGCTCTTATTTTTATGGGGAGATATTTTGGTACATTCTGGTACTTGTGTGACGCGATTCTGTTCTGTTGTTGGTGTTGCTTACAGATATTGTTTGTTATATGTGATGCTGTTGTGTTTTGAAATAATTTTGATCTTATAATTGTTGTTTCTACTTTTATTGTGTTAGGTAATGTTGTTGTAGGCTAGTTAAAAGAACAATTATTGTGATTAAGTCACTAGTTTCTGTTATGGTTGGGTCTGTACATATTACAAATGAAGCACCTTTCGATGTTATGACTGAGTTACTATTCTCTGCTATGAGTGAATCATTTATTGCAATTATTATTGAGTAACTGATCTCTGCTGTAATTTAGTTCGTGGTTGTCATTGTGCTTTATTAACTGTTCGTTTGTATTATTGAATCACTGGTCGGTGTTATGGTAGTGTTACTAGTAACTTGTAATTGAGTCACTATTGGATGGTCATTGAGTCATTTGTTGCTCTGATAGCGTCACTTGTAACTGGTGATTTTCTTCTGCTTTCGCTGTGCCGGTGATTTCTTCCGGTGACCGTGACTTGCGTTGTGCTGCTGGTTTACAGAATAGCTGCCCTATTTGCATCTCGGAAGGCCCAGCACATCCGTTTTGGTCATGCCTTTAATTTGGGTATTGGGTTTTCCTAGGATATGCAGCCTTCATGTCTGCCGCCAGACATTGGATGTGTATCAACTCTACACCGAGACGGTATGTCGTCCACTAAGCCTTTGGACTTTTCAGGCCAAACACAAACATCTGGATGGCAGTCTCTGAAAAGACGTGACAATCAGTGATTTGTACTTTGGTCGACTACGTCTAATTCGAACGTGGAGTACCGCTACCAGCGAACTCGTCTTAAAAATATATTTAATTATTTCTCGAAGTTACTGGTTTGTGTAATGAGTGGCATTCTGTGATGTGGAAAGTAGCCTATCGTTTCTTTGGGAAGGATATAGTTCATAAGGAAAAACTCTGAGAACAAACAAATTAACTGTATATGTCTATTGATCCCGCATGCCCTATGACTTATATGGCATGTGATGAGAAAATCATACATTGAAAGTTTTATAACCATCGGAACTATCAAAGGGAGAAGAAACAGAAAAGATATTAGTTGCTGGATTGCTTATTGTCACGGCGTAGGAAAATGTCACCAACTACACTTGATAACACATAATGGCAGAGAGTTGTGGAGAAACAAGATTGCCTAGGTAACTCGGCATGCCACTTGATTGATTAATTGATTGATTGTATATGCCTTGTTTTTTAACTCAAAATATTAAACGTACAATTAAACTAAACTTCAATAAATATCACAAAGGCTGCGGATTTGAACAAATATTTGCGTAGAGTCATTCACTCAATCATGCTCGCACATGTTAGAACTGAAACTTTGTATTGAAACTTACACGTTAGAATATGCTTCGTCTCTGTGAGTTCTTGCAGATCTGAATTATGTATTCATTTGATTCTAAACAATGTTTGCTCGACATTATGCAATCCTTAATATCTCATTTTATTCGAATACTGAATACTGGGAGTATAACCTTGAGTGTGAATAGCTACACTCTGTATCTGATGTGAAATTTGTTTCATAAGTCCGTGAGATTTGTGAATTTTCTGATGTGAAATGTGTTTCACAAATACCTGAAACTTGTTAGACTTTTAAAGTTTAAGTCGATCTTCCACTCAACTTGATTTCCATCGTATTAGTCTTATTCTTTTTTGCTAGGTAAATTAATGTCATTAAATATGATTTATATTATACGATCAGTCCACATATCGGTAATACAGACGCTCAAAGCATGCTGCGCAAGATAGAAAAGTACATGCTGAGAAAATAATAGTTGAATGTTTCAGGATTCTTCAATGGAATAAGTGGCTTCATTAATGTATTTGTTAATTAGAGATCACAGCGTAGCCAGGTGAGGTTTTACATATACAATACTGCGACAGGATTAGCAATCCGGCAGTGTGAACTCAAAGTGCTCGTAGTGAAATGGGGGGGGGGGGGGGTTCGAAGATGGACAACGACACAACAAGACAAATGTGCAATGTGATTTCTGAAATGGTATGCTTACGCAGAATCCTAGGAATATTGCTAAGAGACAGAGTTAGGAATGAGAGCACCTCTTCATTAGTCTTTCTATCTGTCCATGATACTCTCGGAATTTTCTTATAGATCCACATCCGTGTTGCCTCTAATTTTTCTATAGATCCACATCCGTGTTGCCTCTAATTTTTCTATAAATCCACATCCGTGTTGCCTCTAATTTTTCTATAAATCCACATCCGTGTTGCCTCTAATTTTTCTATAGATCCACAGCTATGTTGTCTCTATTTTTCCTATATATCCACGTCTATGTTGCCTCTTTTTTTCTATATACCCACGTCTATGTTGCCTCTAATTTTTCTAGAGATTCACATCTATGTTGCCTATATTTTTTCTATAGATTCACATCTATTTGCCTATTTTTTTCTATAGATTCACATCTATTCTGCCTATAATTTTGCACTATTCTGTTTATTTATTGGTCAAGATTTATATTCATATGTTAGAATCGATATTGTACAGCTCTGAAGTTTTCTCTTCCTTACCTTTATTGAAAGGGACATATTAGGCAATATTTATCTTAATTTTAATGAATGATGCCTTTGCCTGTCCTATACTGTTTTTGATCCCTGGTGAACTTCTTACATCTGATCCACCGTTGTTCCTAACTATTTTAGTTGGTGAATCTTTCTGAGTATTGAGTTATTCACTTTGATCTTGAACTCCACAAAATAAGTTTCTTCAACCATCACTTCTGACATCTTGTTATTTAGGAATAGAAATTTGTTTTTGATTTTATTTGTTCTTCTGTGTGATAAAAGAGAATATGAAATACAATGGAGATCTGACTCACGCGAGTCGTTTATATACATATATAAATATATATTTACAGACATGACGGCGCTGTAGCAGAGTTTATAGTGAGTAGCTGACCTCTCAAATCTAACTCGTCGAAATAAGTGGCTCCACCGCCGGCCTTTCACGTTGTATTTGCAACAGGACTAGATGTATTAGTCTATCTATCTATACGCTGTGGCCCTTTTTGCCTTGCGGCGTCAGGGGTGGAATTCTCTGGAGATGGCTTTCTTGTGTGCTGTTTGTAAGCTTGTTCCTGTGGTTTCTTTGATTTCTGTTATCCATCTTTTACATGATATGCTTCTGGTTTTATAGCCGTGATGTCTGTGTGTCAGGGCCATTTGTGGCATGCTTTCTGTTGGTAGTCTGCAAGCGTGTGAAAATTACTTGATCTGTTCTCTTTTGATGTTTTCCAATATGGTATTGTTTTGTTTATGTGTCTGATATTATCGTTTCTAATTCTATCTCTTAACGACACTCCGAGTATTCTTCGTAGACATGTCAATTCTGGTGTTACTATTTTTATTTTGTCTTGTGTTGTCATTGTCCAGGTTTGACACTGGTAACATAGTGGAATAATAATAGTCTTGTATAATTCAACTTCAGTGTCTATGTTTACATTTTTGTTCTTGAAAATACGTGTCATCTGTCCTAGGATCTGGTATGTTTTGTTGCATCTATTTTGTATCTCTTTACTGGTTTTTTTTTCCCCATCACTCGATATAATACTTCCTAAGTTAGTGAACTCATTTACCTGTTTAAGGTGTTTATATTTGTTGCAGCTTTAAAATTCAAAAGCAGCTGAATAACAGTGACATGTACAGGATAGGTGTGAATTATTATGTATTTGCAGACCTATGTGATGATATCTAAAATAGTTACTCTCTATAAGAATAAAGGTGATAATGAGAACTGCAATATTTCTACAGGGAGTCGTGAGGAAACAATCTGAGGAGCACTGCTTGTAATGATATAATCGCTGCTAAAAGGAGCTACATAAAAATCTACATAAAATGATTGAAAGTAAAAGGATTTTTTAAATTCTTTCTCACTGTTATGGGTATCAACCCAGCCCTCTTTTTATAACCCCTAAACTTCAAATAGATAACGTAGAAAATATATAGATTATATGAAGGAATAAATAAACTGTTATCATCCTTGTGATCTGATATCGTCATCCCCAACGCTCAAATTGTTATCATTCGTGTGATATGATATCAGTATCCCCCTCGCTCAAATATGTTCCTTTATCCTGAAGATCACTGAAGGAAAGAACCCCATAATATGTTTCTGTATCCAAGGATGAAGCTGATCTTACGATAACTTTAAGACTTTGAGATAGGGAATACATAGAGTGCATTTGTCAGTTCATAGCCTCCATTACAGAGCGCATCTGTGCTCCAGTAATCATATCAGACATATAAGATTTACCTTGTGTCTCGTGGTAATACTACTGTTCACAGATTTCTTCAAATTATTAGAGCACGTACGGTACGAAGCTGAAAACATGTTGGGAAATGTGTTGAAATTGTCATCTAATGTTTACAAAGCCATCTAATGTTCACAGTGACAACTAATGTCACAAAGAAATCTCATGCACACAACAAAATGTAGTACAAATAAGTCACGTATTTCTGACTGGGTCATCTTACGTTGACAAAGTCATCTAATGTTGATAAAGACACATTTTGCTGACAGTTGTCATATATAATTTTAACAGAAACATATAATGTTGACAATGACAGCTATTGTTGACAAAATATTCTAATCCTCAGAAAGACATCTCTTTTTGACAAAGTCATTTAATGCTGACAAAGTCATATAATGCTGGCAAATTCATATAATGCTGGCAAAGTCATTTAATACTGACAATGTAATCTAATGCTGACAAAGTCATATAATACTGACAGTCATGGAAAATTGACAAAGTCATCCAATGTTGACAAAGTCATATAATACTGACAAAGTCATATAATACTGACAAAATCATCTAATGCTGACAAAGTCATATAATACTGACAAAGTCATATAATGCTGACAAAGTCATGGAAAACTGACAAAGTCATCTAATGCTGACAATGTCATATAATGCTGAAAAAGTCATTTAATGCTGACAAAGTCATATAATTCTGACACAGTCATTTAATGCTCACAAAGTCATTTAATGCTGACAGAGTCATATAATGCTGATAAAGTCATCTAATGCTGACAGACCCATCTAATGCTGACAAAGTCATCTAATGCTGACAAAGCCATTTAATGCTCACAAAGTCATTTAATGCTCACAAAGTCATTTAATGCTGACAAAGTCATCTAATGCTGACAAAGCCATTTAATGCTGACAAAGTCATTTAATGCTCACAAAGTCATCTAATGCTGACAAAGTCATATAATACTGACAAAGTCATATAATGCTGACAAAGTCATGGAAAACTGACAGTCATCTAATGCTGACAAAGTCATCTAATGCTGACCAAGTCCTCTAATGTTAACAACAATACGCATTTTAAAACAAAGGGGCATATTGCTGGCAGTAACAACTAATATTAACAGCGACGTATAATGTTTAATATGGCATCTAATGTTAACAGTAACATTCAATTTCAACAATAGTACGTAATGTTTACTGCAACATCTGAAATTAACATTGACACTTTACATTAACACCGGCATATAATGCTAATCAATCAATCAAAAGCGATGCCGAATGGCGTAGGCGACCATGCTTCTCCATTGCTCTCTGTATCTTGTGTTATTAATACGTTCAGGTGGAATCTTTTTTTGTGTGTTCCACAGTGACAACCCATCCAGAAATTTCTTTCTTTGTCTTCCTCTGTCTCTTCCCCCTTGCTCTTTCCAGTGGTTACTTAATGTTTAAGCATTGTTTTTTTTCATCACATGTCCTAAGAATCTTGATTGTCTGCTTCTGTTTTTTATAGTTTGCTATAAAGTTAACAGCAAAATATAATATCAATAGCGAGATCTACTATTAATATAGGTATCTAATGTTAACGATGACATCCAGTGTTAACATAATGTTAACAGTCCCATCAAATGTTAACAGTGACATCTAATGTTAAAAATTACATCTAACGTTAATATCGTAATTTCTTGACAAATGTTCTCTTGAATCATTTTCGTGTTACTATTGGACATTGTCGTTAATTTTTGTTCGAAAACATTCAAGTATAACTTAGAATTGAACAGAACATTACGTCCAGGATGTCAGTTCACTAATCACCACAGCCCCCTCAAATTGAACTGAACATTCCGTCCAGGATGTCAGTTCACTAATCACCACATCTCCCTCAAATTGAACTGAACATTCCGTCAAGGTCAGTAATCACCATATCTCCCTCAAATTGAACTGAACATTCTGTCAAGGTCAGTAATCACCACATCTCCCTCAAATTGAACTGAACATTCCGTCCAGAATGCCAGTTTAGTAATCACCACAGCTCACTCAAATTGAACTGAACTGTCTGTCCAGGATGCTAGTTCCGTAGGCATTACACCAACGCTTCCTCAAATTGAACTGAACATTCTGTCAAGGTCAGTAATCACCACATCTCCCTCAAATTGAACTGAACATTCCGCCCAGGATTCCAGTTCAGTAATCATCTCACTCAAATATAAATTTAGAACACCATCGTATCTCCCTGATTGAAATTAACGTGTCTATGTTCATGAATCTTTCTACAATCAATGAATGTTTCTACAATCAATGAATGTTTCTTGCATTCATGACGTCATTACATTTATGATGTTCTTGCAACTTTGCCGTCTCTGAATTAGGACATGCATTATTATACAGAAAACGTGTGGACTAAAATTGCGAGACGAATAGGTACCAGATGAACCGATCTGGTACAAATCCCGTTTGCTGTCTTAGTTTTATTTCGACCTCTAATAGTCTGTATTCATAAACTGGTGATGAAACATACGTAATCTCGAGTAACTACAATATACTGTAACTATAACTTAGAGTATATCCAGGTCTGGAAAAACCCTTTCTTATAATGATGCCAGGACAGGAAGTATAACAGATGCATCGGTTACCGGGATTGTTCTAGAAATCTCGACTGCTTAAAATTATATTCCGTTTTAATCTTCAGGATTCAGTAAGGCAAGAAGTGACTTTCTGTAGCAACAAACCAGCGGCTTAATGACCTTCTGTTTCATACTTGACGTGTGTTCAGAGAGATTAAATAGTGTCAAAATAATCCAGTCGTGGTTATCGTACCGATAAGAAGGTGTCTGGTGGTTACACTAAGGAGCCCTCCTTTCATTTAATGTTACGTGTGTTTATATACCTGAAGCTCTCACGTCTACTCAAGACAAAGGAGATAATTGACCTGTACAATTCTAGCCTCCTCTGCTGAAATCTTTTAATATACATCACTCTTATAACTTACACATAGGTGCTTAGTTCCTTAGGTTCACGTGAACTTGGACTTTATAAATATATTCTTCTTTTGGGTTCGTTCTCAAACTCCTGCACATTAGAGGCATGTAGTCCGGATAATGAAGTGCATTGTGGAATGGTTTACAGCTTAGTTGTGATATCTACGAATTTCGGCCGGAAATATCCGACTTGAAAGAACTGCTAGCTTTCCCATTTATCTTTATACCATTCCTGCTATTTTTACGCAACACGATCCATGACATTCTGTTAACATGATTTACATAATATGCAAATGAACAGTACAACTATTTTATAAATAAATAAAACAAATAAACTTTGGTAATTTCTGCAGATAAAAATGTAATCCTATTGGCAAATTTTTGTAATAGTTATTGAAACTTTGTTAATCACTAGTAACACACATAATAAAGCAGAAATGTCTACGTTTCGATCAAAATGATTTATCGAGAGCACAGCATAACAAATGAGTATTAAAATACTACGTGTGATTAGCAGAACTTCATTACCGTTCTTCACGTTTCAAATAACGCAAACAATTGAACAAATTTGCTTGATGAAGACGACTCATTAACCGCAATCGAGTTCAACTTTCTCAAGTGGAGATGGGCACCAGAATCCTGCCCAAGCAATCGCTGGTGCTGAAGTCGGAGGTACCAGGCCGAGACTCGCACCTCCAACTATGGTATTACGAAACATGACTACATAAGATGTCTTGACAACTAAATCATAATTAATGGTGGACTGAGTAAATAGATATTATGCTGGTGAAAAAACTGACATTTTCAGAACCATCTTAAAATATTACCGTAACGGCGCGTTAAAAATAACTTTTATTTCTTTATCGTGTTCTTACACTATTTTCATAAGGCGAAGGGGTGTGGGTTGAAAGCCACCCCCCTTCCACACCCAAACATCCTCAAATTTCCTCATCCACTGATTCTCCATCACTAACTCAATATTAACACAAGACGGTATTCGGAGCTTTTCTACGTCATAACGGCAACCGGGATGATATCTAGGGATCACACCCATAAACGTGGGACAGACAAACAAACAATTTACTGCGGATATTTAACAAAGTATACACGAACCGGCAGAAACAATAAACAGAGCTAGCTCAGAAATCAGACAGTATCAAAATATTTCTCTAAATTATAATAGACGAAAACACGTTCTGTGCCATACATTATAAATGATATGCAAAGAAATAGTTCCTTTCTCTCTGCATATCACTTTGATATAAGATTCAGGCAAGGGAACATTCAACTCTAGGCTCCTAAATTTAATGCATATATTCTTCTGAATATACACAAAAACCATTGTTCACTCACTGTATGCCATACATTGTGTCAGTGAGTGACATGCATTTGAATGTCATAGATTGAAGCAGCATATAGGGTCAGTGTGTAACATATGTTTAGACGTCATGGACGGGATGTAACGGACTGTAGCGTGTTTTTCTGTCATGAAGTTGAGCCACATATTCGTATATATACTGTATGTATCGTGTATATATCGTGTATATATCGTGTATATATTGAAGCTAGAAGCAATATGAGAAATTACAAGAACATGTGTATCCCACAAATCTATCGAAAGTACAAGAACACACGTTTCCCACAAATTCATCAAAAGTACAAGAAAACATGCATCCCACAAATTCATCAAAAGTACAAAACATATGTTTCACACATATCCATTAAATATAGGAGAAGAGCCGTGTCACACAAATTCATCAAAAATACAAGCAGACCAATGTCACACAAATTCAAGAAATGTACAAGGAGACACCTACATCCCATAAATTCACTAAGTGTACCAGGAGACCCATGTCACATAAATTCAAGAAGTGTACAAGGAGACACCTACATCCCATAAATTCACTAAGTGTACCAGGAGACCCATGTCACATAAATTCACGAAGTGTACAAGGAGACACCTACATCCCATAAATTCACTAAGTGTACCAGGAGACCCATGTCACATAAATTCAAGAAGTCTACAAGGAGACCTACATCCCATAAATTCACTAAGTTTACGAGGAGACCCATGTCACACAAATTAACCAAATGTACAAGTAGAGTTTTGTAACACAAACCCATCAAATGTACAAGGAGACCGATGTCGCACAAATGTACAATATGTACTAGAAAAGCTGTGTACACAAATTCACCAAATGAATAAGAGCATATGTGCCACGTACATTCATCAAATGAACAAGGAGACGATTAGTGCCACACACATTCATCAAATGAACAAGGAGACGATTAGTGCCACACACATTCATTAAATGAACAAGGAGACCAAAGACAAATACATTAATAAAATAAACAAAGAACTTGTGTCACACAAGTGTAACAAAATGAAAAAAAAAAAACAAATCTTGTGTTACATACATTTATCAAACAAAGAGATAGAACATGTGCCAGTTAATTTTCTTGTGCACATCAATACTCATCATTTATTTTCTGTCGCTGTTTTGTTTGGCAGGTGATGGTAGATGTGAAATAGAAGTTTAAGGGACAATAAGAATAGCTGAAATTACTTTCATCAACATAAGAAAATATTAACATCTAAATAAGTCACAAACGCACTAAAAGTGAACATTATAAAATGCTACAATTATTATATATTAATATTCTATATGAACTGTTCTAAGAAACATTGACAATAAATAAACAAGTAGAAGACAGAATTTATGTATTTGAGGGGTTGATATATAGGAGAATAGGGAGAACATCATGGAAAGAGAAGAAAACCAACAAAGCGATTCTAAGAACACTTCGTATGAAGAAAGAACTATTAAAAGAAATAAAAATCAAACAAATAAAATATGCTGGGCATATTAAAAGACATGACACATTGAAGAAAACCGTACTTGAGTGTAAATTCGAGGGAACGCGAGCAAGAGGAAGGCAGAAATACAAGTGGGAGAATAATATCACAAGATGGGCAGGTTACAATCTAGCAGAGTGCACCACCAAAACAAGAAAAATGGGATGTTGGAGGTCTGTTGCAGCCAACATTCGTTGCGGAGACGGTACTTGATGATGATCACTGTGTTTCTTTTTTTTCTGAAATGTTCATTAATTAAATTCCCTGACTTTATATCTCGGTTTCATTTTACTTTCCTCCTTAAGCACACCCTCACACACAACGTTTTCATTATTACTAAATGACTATGTTGATAGAATGCAAGACGTCGACAAAAAAAAGCACAAAAAAAGGAATATTTATTTTACCATAACCTTCTTTAGTTAGCATATAAGTACAGGAACCATTTCTCTCGCACGGCTGGCAGGCCTATTAGCGGTATGGTCATATACGTCCACAGTACATAAATTTATTTATAGCGATTGACTGAAAGTAACTGGATTACCAGAACCGCGACGGTCACATTTGTACGGTTGTAAAGTTCTGATATAACTAATTCGGAATAGCTTTCACGGTTGAAAGAAACGTACCTCAGCATAAGAGCTATATTTTACTTAAATTAACTACCGTACAGTGGGAATGATATAAATACTGAACGTATTAGTCACCACCGCCTAAGTCGAATGTTTCGGGTATTGGGGCATATAAAAGTCTATATATTGAATTTTCGTCCTCTGAACTACTTGAAATCAAGTCAGATTAATGTTCTGCTACTAAAGAAATCATATGAGAGTTTAAGAAAACAAATTCTTATCCATATTTCTCCATCATCTCTCAACTCTTCTCCTTGTATGTAACAATGAATCTACACATTCCACACTACATCTGCTGTCTTCACATTTCTCCACATCTCTCGAACAAACCGACTAACACACTATTTTACATGAAGTCTGCAGAATAGTTTCGCTTGACTAAACATCCACATTATTAATTTTCTCACAGATTGATAATAACATAGAGTTAGGGTTTTTTTGTATTCTGTCGACAATTTTAATATCTGTATTATGTTTTAGGAATTTGACAAAAACTGGCTTTAGAAAATAAAATCGTGCTTTAAAAATATTTATGCAATTTCATAAGCAAAGTTTCATTGTGAAACTATTCAGTATATTCAATTCGTTCTACATAGAGCCCAATAGTTCTTGTCTCACAAACACACTCACTAATCTTGGCTGATGTGACTGATAAGAGGTTTGCATTGGTCACTGTGCGTTTGCTTTTTGTTTCCAGCCAATTAAATGTCCGATTGGCCAAGATGAATGATACTGCATTTCATTCTTGAATATATACCATCATCACTGCACAAGGCGCATTCCCATATATGATCTGCTTGTCATTCCGTCAGCATTCTAAAATTATATAAGCTCTGTGTTCCAGTCAGTTGTTTGTTTGTGTGTTCCTCTGGTCTTTCCACTGAGGACAAACTTTGTCCTGTCCCGTGGTCACTCCCATTTCTAACATTCTCTGAAAATGTACATTTTGTTTTCAACAACATCATCATCGCTTTGTAGCGAATTCATCATTTCATTAACTACGCACGCTATGTCTCATTGGTTGGTAGAACCTACATCTGGGGACGGATATTGTCGTACTTAAAGTTCTCGTTCACATGTTTCCAAAATCATCATAACTCGTTTAGATCTTCGTGGTCTCACTTTGGAAACATTAGCTTGTCTGACATTATTCTGTCCGCAGTCCGACCAATAACTATGTAACAATTTATTTCTGAAGCAGTAGTTAGTAGTAGTAATCCATTATTTATATGCATCTATTGTTCTATCTACTTATCGATAGATATTCTTGAAGGGAGACCATGATGCATACTTTTGAAAATGTCATTAGACGATGTCACTTAGCACACTAACTATATCATATCGATCCATAAAATATAATATCCATGCTGGGACATGTGGGTGTTCGAGGCAATGAAAGAGAAGTTCAACTGGCCTCATGGGCGATTGTGGCACAGGACAATGAGGCAATGGATCAGGCTGAAGCTTTGAAACTCTTTAAGAGTTATAGTACGCGAGAGTGAGACTATTGTGAATTTTGATTTTTTTTTTGATAGCCAGGATTAAATAACAAGGTTTGGAATGTGGTGTTGCTAGAAGTGAATTTTTTAGAAGGCGCAGAAGAATGATGGCCAATAAGAAGAGGACCGGTACTGTCACCAGAAGTGTAATAGCAGACCTATTCAGGAAGAGATTGGGCAAACTATGGACATGTCCAGTTTGCAGCGATGATGATCCGGCGACTAACTTCGTAATTTGTTTTGTTTTCCAATGTCAACTGTATTCTAAATATTCTTCTGTAGCATCTATTCACGAAAAAAAACAATTCTCTATACCACTATTTGTTTTACGTGTCCATGCTTCGCATCCATGAATTGTTTCTGGAAACCCGTTTGCTTTGATTAGATATAAATTAGTTTTATCGTTGGTGCATCGCCAAAAAGCAGTTTCTACTAACAGCATATTGAATACGATTACCATTATATGAGAAGATTGAATACGATTACCATTATATGAGAAGATTGAATACGATTACCATTATATCACGTATGGTCATGTCTGCATTTCCAGAGCAGCAGGCCAGTGTAAAAATTAAAATGGATTATTAGGTTCTCAAAAATTTACATATGATTACTTCCACGGCAGGTTTTATTGAGAAAGTTCACTGCCCATTTGTACTAACTCCCCACTATGATGATTAGTTCCAAGGGAAATGAAACGCCAATACACTTGGGAACAAGCATCACCTTCAGGCGATGTCTAACACTGGTTGACTAAGTTAGGTCTCCCATCCGGATAATATATATGGGGGTTTACTCGTTTAGCGTAAGAACTACCGTGCTAACAATACGCACAATCCCATTAGCACAATAATAATTAATAGTACAGACCGTCGGAATAATAACAACAAACTGATACTAACAGCAGACCGAATAACAATAAACTGATACTAACAGCAGACTGAATAACAATAAACTGATACTAGCAGCAGACTGAATAACAATAACAACAAACTGATACTAACAGCAGACTGAATAACAATAACAACAAACTGATACTAACAGCAGACTGAATAACAATAACAACAAACTGATACTAACAGCAGACTGAATAAAAATAACAATAAACTGATACTAACAGCAGACTGAATAACAATAACAACAAACTGATACTAACAGCAGACTGAATAACAATAACAATAAACTGATACTAACAGCAGACTGAATAACAATAACAACAAACTGATACTAACAGCAGACTGAATAACAATAACAATAAACTGATACTAACAGCAGACTGAATAACAATAACAACAAACTGATACTAACAGCAGACTGAATATTAAAAATAACGATTCAATATTAATAATGGATAATATGCATTCGCTACAGCTGTACAAATAGCATGATATCATTAAATAATTGCAAGAAATATAGAAATTGCATTGATGTAAATTAAGGGTAGCTCCTTCGTGGATTGGTTGTTGGTTGTACAGCACTGGGCCCAATCTTGAAAAAAGTAATACATTAATTGATAACACAAAATACTAAAAACAACTCAATGTAAATCAAAGTACAACAAAATTCCAGCCAACAATATTGTTTACTATTGTGACTTTCACCAGAGTTTAAATACCTAGGAAGCATACATACGGAGGATGGCAAACTCGTCAGAGAAATTGAATCAAGGTGCCAAAAAGCCATTGCTGGGACTTACAAGCGTGACTTACCAATACATGAACTGTTCATCACACAGTTACAAAATCCTTCCCTCCAATCCCTACATGCAGTATTTGACAGATGTGATCAATACGTAAACACCAATCAATCTGCATGACTACAAAATGGCAATTCATATACATTATTTTTATACCAATTCTGTTTCTTACCAAATGACAAAGCCAAATGTCGAAATGACAAAGACACTAGCGAAAAAAATCAGTTTGCGAAATGAGATGTTTGAGGAAAGATGTTTGTGGCTATAAATGCCACAAGAAAAGACCGCCGGAGAAATGTAGATATCAGGAAAGAAGTAAAAACTATCTCAAGTCAAGACTACATCGAGAGGTAGCAAACCAGATTGTTTAGTCATGTCATGATAATGGAACATGCGCAACCAGCCTTCCGTGCATCATCATCATTAAGTGCCATCTCCGCAACGAAGGTTGGCTGCAGCACATCTCTAACATCCCCTGTCTCTTGTTTTGGTGATGCACTCTGCTAGACTGTAACCTATCCATCTTGTGATGTTACTCTCCCACTTGTATCTCTGCTTGCCTCTTGCTCGCTTCCCTTTCACTTTACCCTCAAGTAAGGTTTTCAATAAGGTACCATGCCAATAAGGTACCATGCCTTTTAATGTGTCAAAATATTTTATTTTCCTGATATTCATTTCTCTTAGTAATTATTTCTTCATATTAAGTGTTTTTAGAACTTCTTTGTTTTTTCTCTATTTTTATATATACCCACATCTCAAATACATCAATTCTGTCGTCTAATTGTTTGTTTAATGTCCATGTGCCTGAGCCAATAATTACTATAGAATAGAAGTAGCATTCTATAATTCTCATTTCTAACTTGATATCTCCATACATCAGCAGAAGGCCGGGCAACAAGGCACGAGGAAGACCAAAAACTAGATTTGCAGAAACAATCAAAGAAACATTAAATAGACACGGGCTTACTTTGGCCAATGCAACTCAAATGACCACATATAGAAATCTTCGAATCCCTCGCTCCCCACGACGCTTAACGGAATAAGTGGAATTGACAATATATGGACTTTCCGCAGCAGGAAACTTCTGTACAGAAAATAAATATGAATTAATTCATTACATTGTTAATTATTGTTGCGATTTTCGTTGGTTAACTTTTATATGCTTGGAGTCGTCAGCCAAAAGTAGCAAAGATCGACATAAGTAAGTCACGGAAATCGACATGTAATGGACATCTGTGCACAGGATGTTATGCTAGAGCCGGGTCATACCACATGCCAGTGGACTGATGTAAGCTCGTAGGTAAGGGAGGGCGTTTTCACCATACCCCCGTGCTAGCAAATCAAAACATTACTTTCGGTAGTGATTTAATTTAATGGCAACCAATGACCGTTCACATGAAGGTCATACAATTTCTCACCATAAACAGGAATTACATACACACAAAAAAACAGGCGAATAACATATTTTTAGGTAAAACACCCTCTTTACTGAAACCGTATCAACAGCATTGGACGGATGCTAAAAATACACAAAAAACACTACAAATTTAGAATAGAGCGCTGAATAAAGAAATGAACTAAATACTAACCACAAAAGATCGACTACTTGAAACACCAGACTTAAGCCCCATGAAACTGTCCACTAAAACAACTGACCACTAACTAGAACAAACTAGCCACCAACGACTGACTGGACACGGAACCAGTTCTCACTACAGCCAATTGATCTCCACCAACAATATTGACTTCTTGTTGAGATGAGAGATAATAGAGTTACTCCCCTGCGGGGACTTGATCAGAAAGGGGACCTCTGCTTCCTTCATTCCTGTCTAGACAGCCACAGTCAGCTAAAAATCACAATCTGGTGGGTTTTTTTCCCCCAGTTTTACTTTTCGTTGTTAGTCTTTGTCCAGTTGAATGTGTCTTTGACAAGTTCCTTCCATTCTACGATATTGACGTCCATATTCGTCCTCTTTCTACGTTCTCAAACTCTTTATGTTTAGCAGAATATAGTTCAAGGAACGGAATGCGTTGCGTCACGGTTTACTATTTAACAGCGCTATACGCGCTTTTCGTCATGACACATCCGAATTCAGCATGGCATATTACTCACTTTCTCCATTTTCATGTAATTCATTGGTCAATTTCCAGTTCAATTGTAAATATTTTTAAATTACCTACGGCTTCTAGGTCGAATATTGGTAAGGAACTACTAGCCTAAGGAACATTGGTATTAGATCTTCTAGGAAATAAAGATGGCTAGATTTATGCTGATTACATCAGTCACAGATGAGGCGTTGGTCATCGACAACAGCAGTCTTAGATAAGTCATTGATCATATCAGTCATTGATAAGTGGTTGGTCAGTTATCCTATCAGCCATTGATAAGTGGTTGGTCATTACAAACATATGCATAAATAACACTGCACGCTGCCTCAATGGCGTGAAATAGGGAGAAATCATCATCATCAAGTGACATATTCTTTCCAGAACGTAGTCTTTCCTATGGATCTCTTGAATTCTCCGCGGTCTTGAGCAAGTTGCCCTGCATCTTCCAGTGACATGCGCAGGCATTCTTGAACGTCTTTTGTCCAACGTCGTCTTGGTTGGCCTTTACCCCTGTTGCCTTCTTCTTAGGGAGAAATACTAATTTCAAATGTATCACTTTTGCTATATATATATATATATATATATATATATATATATATATATATATATATATATATATATATATGGGTTGATACATCAAACTGTTGCTATATATGAGTTGGTATAGCCAACTTTTACTATATATTGGTTGATACAGTCAACTTTAACTATATATGGGTTGGTACAGCCAACTATGACTATATGTGGGTTGGTGCAGCCAATTTTACCTATAAATGGGTTGATACAGCCAATGTTTACTATATATGGGTTCTTACGGCCAACTCCAACCCCCAATGCAGATGTCTTTAATTTACTCTAATATTAAAGGGTGAGAGGGGAGGGTTTGTGAAAAAAAGTTTGGTATCTGTTGGCAATGAGCAGAGGAACTGTCAAAGTTGAATACAACTATACTATTTTTATAAACAATTAAATGTGTTCGTGCATGTAATATTTTTATACAAATGTGACACACATTATGTATTTTTTCGTACTTTTTATAAGAAATTTGTTTAAACTGAGGTGGAGGTGGGGGTGATGGGGTATATACCCTATGTTCAGTTTTTATTTATTTTGACAAATAGACAGAAAATAATGCAATGAATAATACTTACATTAACCAACCAAACGTCCCCTCTTCTTGGTCATACAGACGACTGTGAATAAACCACCCCTGTGATATTTCTTGATCTTATCAATAAAACGTCTACAAGTTGGCAATTCTGACTTTATTTGACATTAACTGTACATAGCCAGTACGCACTGTATTTGCCATTGGTTGCAAGTAAACAATTCGCTCTATTTATGCATTTTCTATATAAACAATGTGTCGGCTCGGTGGTAGAGTGGTTAGTGATCTAACCACATAAGTATTTATATAACTGTTCAATGAAGGAGAGGTAATGATCACGTATTTTTCCGTCACTGTACCTAGTTAAATTAATCTTAATGCATGGGGGTACATGAACATTTATAAAATATTGGCAACCTACTAAACATAATTGTTGTCTAGACAAAAACTAAAAACTAATTCATGTTGAGTTCATCGTTACGTTCAGATTAGATTATGCCTGTAATGAAGGCAATGGCAGCAGAGATGTAACCAAGAGATTTACACAAGAGATGACCACATGGTAAAATCTTGATATGAACAATGTATTATACTGTTTTGCTTTGTAACATATATAGGGCCTACTTTACTGAAAGATTATGCTCCATAATAGTTACAAAGTAGATTACGTTCTAGAATATTGACATAGTAGATTACGTTCTAGAATATTTACATAGTTTAATACGTTCTAGAATACTTAAATAGTAGATTACATTATATAATATTTACATAGTAGATTACCAGCTCGAATACTTAAATAGTAGATTACGTTCTAGAATACTTGCATAGTAGATTATTTCCTAGAATACCTACATAGTACATTACGTCCTATAATACTTGCATAGTAGATTACTTTCTAGAATACTTGCATAGTAGATTACTTTCTAGAATACTTGCATAGTAGATTACGTTCTAGAATACTTGCATAGTAGATTATGTTCTAGAATACTTGCATAGTAGATTATTTCCTAGAATACCTACATAGTACATTACGTCCTATAATACTTGCATAGTAGATTACTTTCTAGAATACTTGCATAGTAGATTACGTTATAGAATACTTGCATAATAGATTATTTCCTAGAATACCTACATAGTACATTACGTCCTAGAATAATTGCATAGTAGATTACGTTCTAGTATACTTACATAGTAGATTACATTACAGATTAATTACATTTAGTTTACACTCTATAATACTTACATACTACATTACGTTCTTGCATACTTTATATATATTACATTTTAGAATATTTACATACTAGATAACACTCTAGAATACTTACATTGTAGATCAGTCGTAAGCTTCGCATATGTTTTCTTAGCTCTCTAAGTCAGGGAACCATTCTCAGCTAAGTGTACTTGTAGACATGATCCTGTGTTGAAGATCTTAGTCGAAGGTAGAATTTAAGGGAGGCGTGCAAGAAATAGACAGAGATACAAGTGAGAGTTGTAATACTGTGAGATGGACAGTACATAGTCTCTCGGAGTGCTCAGCCAAGGCAAGAAACAGAGGATGTTGGTGGTTCGTTGCAATCAACCAGTAATATAGAGACGGCACTTGATGATGTTGATACTTTGAGTCTTACTGTGCTGAGAATTGAACGCCAGCAATTGTGGTTTTTCATGCAGCGCCCTTTCATTATGATACAGCGACTTTGTAATTATACGACCAGAAAGGAAACACCTCGTTATCTGCAGGAAGAAGTTGTCACCAGGCTTCAAGAGAAGCAAGATCGATGGAGTGACATTACAGTTTGTATTGTCATTGATCCTGCCCCGATAAAACAACGCACGTACAGATATAAATAAAATTGTTACAAAATTATAAATTAAAGAAAGAGTTATTTAAAGAACATACATAACTCAAATTGTTAGAAAGAAAAACCGACGTCGGATTTGTCAGGACATTGGCTTGAATAAATCAGCGAAACAACGCATTTATATTCTCTGAAATATATTCTGCTTGAAATCCAGTAGAACCATTGTTTCGGTAGAAGAAAGATGCATCGGGAGTATGAGAATGAAAACTGACAACAACTAGGTAGAGGAAGATTCAGTCTGAATGTGCAGAGAGTTAACAGCGCCACATTAAAATATTTATAGAAATAACGGTTCAAGTTCACACACATATACATATATGTACTTCATGGATCGTACTAATGGATTTCAGAAACTGATAAATCTTTAAAAATGACCATAAATATGAACATTTATCAGAGTAGTGAAATATTTATATATATATATATATGGAAATAGTATACGATAGATAGGCAATTTCTATGAACAATTTTCTCATACTTATTGTTATGTGTCTTATTCTCTAAATATTTCCATTTTCTCAAAATTTCTCTGTTTTGTCTTCTTCTCTGAACATGTATGAACCTCAAGCTTTCTTTAGTACATCTTCATTCTCTGAACATGTATGTATTTCATACTTTCTTTAGTACATCTCCTTCATTCTCTGAACATGTATGTATTTCATACTTTCTTTAGTACATCTCCTTCATTCTCTGAACATGTATGTATTTCATACTTTCTTTAGTACATCTCCTTCATTCTCTGAACATGTATGTATTTCATACTTTCTTTAGTACATCTCCTTCATTCTCTGAACATTTATGTATTTCATACTTTCTTTAGTACATCTCCTTCATTCTCTGAGCATTTATGTACCTTAAATGTCTTTTTTACATCTCCTTCCTTCTCTGAAAATGTATGTATCTCATACTTTCTCTATCAATTTCATTTCTAGTTCTAATTTCTCTGTTTTCTGCATGCAGCACTTGTTGTGCTTCTCCCAGAATGCTAAAATATTTATCTGCTCTCAGTTGTAAATGTCATTCTACGAAGACTTTCTCATTTCTCATCTTGCACATTACATCTGTGCTCTCTCATAACTCTAGTTTCAGCTTCGTCTCTATGACTTGCCCCGCATTCCATACCGTCAAAAGCCAAGTTCTGTCAACTTGACTGAACAAAAATCGATCCACAGAATTATCCCTGGAATATGACATACAATGAAAATATTACGCAGAATCTCTTTGGAAAGTTCAGGAAGGGGCGAGATTGGTCGGGTAATAGGAGTTGCAAAAAGGAAGGAATAACACGCTTTAGGCGTCAGGCGCCAAACTCAACGGGGGCCCTCAAGAGGGTATTTGATATCACAGGCTCCGGTTTTTCATTATCTTCACGCAGACCATCCCCGTATTAACTGAAAACCGCAATCTCCGTGACAGGAAGAAAATGATGCTTGTAAAAACGTTGATTTTTGTAAGTCCCTAGTGTCTGGAATAACAGCTTTACTCACACATGATTGTATGTATGTGTGTGTGTATATATATATATATATATATATATATATATATATATGTGTGTGTGTGTATGTGTGTGCGTGTGTGCAGCAGCATCATTAACATCATGAGCTTGCTGGGTATCTAAGCGATGATTGATCTCTATAATATCATATGTCGAATTTCGTGTATAATCTCTACTCTGAACTTTCTACCATACAACGATATCAAACTATACAGTATCCACTTACTGCAGTTCTCTGTCTCATTTCTACTCAATTTTTTCTTGTTTTATCTCGTTTTCAAAATCTTCTTTTCTCATTATGTGACCAATAATTGTGAACTAATGTTTTGTTCATTTTTTATAAGTAATTTTTTTTAGTGTCAATCTCTATTATACTACATATTCATTAGTTTATATAGCAATCCATGAAATTCCTTTTATTCCGGTGAAAAACCAAATTTCCTTAGCCATTATTGTCTCACTTGTGTGCTTATGTATTGTCAAAGATTGGCTTCTTTTGACAGAAGCTGTTACATGCAGCATTCAATAACTGTTTTCCTTAATGCTATTGGTCGAGACAATTTGTACAGCTTTTTATTGTGTGACAAACACCTTTTTTCATGTCCTGCTTTATTTCTTATTTCTGGTGTACGTTGAGAACGCCGAACCCACTAAACATGCAGATATACAACATAGACAACAAGCATCAGAGTTCATAATATCTCGGTAATATTTTCACATGAAATGGAAACCTTGATACAGAGATAGAGATGAGATGTCAAGAGGCAAATGCATACAGTAACATACCAACTGTTATTACTACGTCTTCATCCCAAGATGGAGATGGACGTTAAAAGACATGTGATTTACAATATATTCCTACCAACACTGTGTTACCAGTACCAAATCTGGACTATCTCATCTTGACATTACAGAATGATAGTGACATATTCTTCTTCTTCTTCTGCGTTCGTTCTCAAACTCCTGCAGATTAGCAGGATGTAGTTCGGAGAAAGGAATGCGTTATGTCATGGTTTACAGCATTGATGCGATATCTGCGCCTTTCGGCCTGACACATCCGACTTCAGCATGGCTTTGGGTCACTGACCCTATATGGAATGGGGTCTAAATGAAAATAAGTATAACACCATGTACAGATTACATAGAAATGCAACATATCAAGTGGTTTGACCACATTATGAGAATGCATCACGACAAGTTTTCCGTACAGACATATAACCAAATGAGATCAGGGTACAAAGCCAACGGAAAACCACGAGTAAATGATGGATAGGAAATGTTAGAGACATCTTCAACAAACACAATCATAGCACACCCGAGGCCAAACATCTAGCCTTGGAACACACACTTGAGCTCCAATCACCCCCCTACGCTTAACGGCAAGAGTGGATAACAAACTACCTGGGGATAGACAATAGATGTACTTGTTCTATCTTATTTTTTCAGGATACCCATCAGTTTAAATTGGTGAACATATTTTGTTGTTGGACCGTTCACTGTGATGTTGCAAGTTTTTTACAATATTTTATATACACACTACCAACCGTTCAAAACTGATCAGCATGTTTTTACAGAAGCAAATGCACGTGTTAAATTCAAATTAACTGAAAGAATTTTTAAAAATATTTATGAACCGATTGCTGAATGAAATTATAAGGGTTTTTTTACATATAAAACAATTCAGAACCGGATAGTAGGCATTTGTTTTTCCTTGGTGTAAAATAAAATTTCCGTCGCTGCCATCAAGTCACAGTCGTCATCGGTCGCATGTGTCTCACAACAGCGACAATACAATTTTAGGCATCGGCGTCTCATGCTATTGTAATGTATCTCAAAACATGTTTGGTGTTTGGCGTTCCATTCTGCAATGACGGCACGCTAGAAACCAATGATATTGTTGAGCTCATGCTACAGGACGGTTCTGCTAAGTTCTAACCAAGCATGCCCAATCGGGTTCATGGCAGGAGAGTTTGCAGGCCAATCTAGAAATGTGTGGTTACATTAGCAGTGAGAAGACTGACGTTGTCGTTCTGATTCCCATATCTGAGTGATTGTTGAAGAAAGGCACCACGTAAGTCGCAGTACTTGATTAACTAGACATTATCGGTTACGTTAACTGTGAATACATGAAGGCGAGTACTATGACAATGAGAGAATGCACCCAAAACATGTACACTTCATCCTCCATGTCTGTTTTGCTGGATACATCAAGATATCTTTCTCCAGGATGGCCACCAGACTCGGTTTCTGCTATCAATAAATGAGACATTAATCCGGCTCATCAGAAAACATCGCTGTATCTCTAATCTGTATCTCTATTCTGCTCTTGGAAGATGAGTATTTTATTCGGCCCAAGCCAGTCTGTTGAATCTGCGGCGTCTGGTAATGATATGACCAATGTCAGGACTTCTGTTTTACAAATCAGAGGAGTAAAGTCTCCCTCACACAGTGTATGAGTTTATATGCCCCAGTGTATGAGCCACATGTATGAGCTGCTGTCTGAGTTTCTGTTTGGAAGTGCTTGCGCAGATGCATCAGTGCAACATAATGATCTTTGGGTAATGTGTTATTTCTATCTATTTATCTATCTGTCTGTCTGTCTGACTGCCTGTCTGTCTGACTGACTGTCTGTCTGTCTGTCTGTCTGTCTGTCTGTCTGTCTGTCTGTCTGTCTGTCTGTCTGTCTGTCTGTCTATCTATCTATCTATCTATCTATCTATCTATCTATACGTTATATCCCGTGTTTGCCTTGCAGCGTCATGGGTAGAAGAGTTCTCTGGCGATGGTTATTCTGTGTTATTTGGTATACGAATTTAATCCAATCTGGAGCGGTAATCGGGTGTCGCCAGGAATCGTTAGAATGTCTTACTATATTGGAATGGTCATAACTGAAATGTATGGCAATCTTTCTAGTCGCCATTTTGCTTACAAGCTTACCTGGAGCTTGCTATATCACGCGTAACTTCAGTCAAGTTACGAAAAATACAGTGACATACCTCCTATAGATAAAACCAAGATAATGCCTTTTACTCACCTAAACTGACTTAATATTTGTGTCGAACTTCAACATTTTGTTACTATTACTGAAGTAAGAAAGTATGCATTTGTTGTCATACACCTGAAGAACGAACAATATATGACCAGATATATTTACAATGTTTTCCTCTTTGTTGATGTGAGCTTCTTTTATTATTCAGTCCATGTAAATGTTGAAAAGTGGAGCTGAACGTACGAAACCTTGTCTTACTCTAGATCTTGTTTCAAAAGGTTCAGTCATTCCATCTGTTGTTCTTACTGAGCTTTGGCATTTTTATATATCGCTTTTATATTATCTAACAGTTGTCCTCTGATGTTATACATTTCTAAAGTGTCCCATAGAATCTACTCTGTCGAACGCCTTTTACTGGTCTACAAACACTGTGTTTAAATCTTGATTGCATTCTATTGCTTTGTCACTCAGTTGTCACAGTGTGAAAAGTGCGTCTGTACAGCTTGCTCCCCTTCTGAAGCCAAACTGAGAGGGACTCAACTGTGGTTCTGCAATGTATCGCATTCTTTGTTCTATTATTTGTGCGTAGATTTTACCTGTGTGACTTAACAAGGAGATCCTCTATATGATTCACAATCTCTCTTATTACCTTTGTTTTTCCATAGTGGTACAATTACTGATTTTTGCCAGTCGTCTGGTACTTTTCTTTCTGACCAGGCTATTGTGAGTAATCTGGCTAACCACTGGACCCCTGTGTTTCTACACGCTTTTATTTCTTGTATACACGCTTGATATACTGTCCTCTCCTGGTAATTTACTACTTGGGCTATGTTTTAAAGCTTCTTTAATTTCTTGATTTAGTATATTTGGTTCTGTGGCTTCTATATCTGTATGAGCGTTGGTGGGTCTATATTCTTGTTATTGTTGGGTTGTATAATTACTGGAAGTATTCTTTCCATCTTGCTTTCCTATTCATGCTTTTCACTAATGGTTTGCCATTTTTATCATTGATGCTTGTTATGGGATTATAGCTTTCTTCTCTCACTTGCATAGATTTAATACTTTTAAAAAAAATTATCTTTCTTTTGTTTTACATATGTCAGTTAAATGTTTTCCATAATTGTTCCATGAATTAACGTATGCATCTTTAATTACAAACTTGACATTTTTTTCTAACAAGTCGATATTGTAGATAGTCGCCACGAGATTTGGATTTCAGCCATTTCTGGAAATATTGTTTTTTTCTGTTGTATAACTTTTTGTATCTCTACACTCCACCATGATGTTTTCTTGTCTTTCTTGTGATGTCGTGTGCCGCATATGTTTTGTAGTTGTTTTAGCATTGCATTTTTGAAAATTTCCCATTCTTTTTGGATGGTATCAGCTTCTTTTGGTAGGCTATGAAAATTTTGAATAATTTCCTTACAGAGTTCATCACTTTTTTCGGTGTCCTCTAGAGCTTTCAAGATTAGAACTTTTTCCTGCCATTGTCTTGTTTCTTTTCTTTGTGTTGTTCCTGTTTGTTCTCTTTTCTCAGTGATTATAGCAGGTCTGTGATCTGTATTAATGTCTATATTTGGGAAAACTCTTGCATCACTGATGCGTCTCTTGTGTCTTTGTCTAGCGAGAATGAAATCAATTTGGGATGATTTTAGTAAGTTGTCCCATTTATACCATGTTTGTATGTGAGTTCGTATGTGCTGGTAAAAAAAGTGTTATTATAAGTCCATGTTCTAGACATATATTGACCAGTTCTTATATATGATTATTTCATTCTGTTGTTATATCCCCGAAATTGCCCAAACAGTGTTCACACCCTGCTCTTGTCTTCCCTATTCTCCCATTGAAATCACCCATGATGTATAACTCATCTTTGTTGTAATCTTGTTTAGCACATCTGATAAGCTTTCGAAAAAATGCAGTATTTTCTTCTATTTTATCACTGTCATTGCAACGTGCGTATATTTATATTAGTGTAGTTGTTCTTTCATCCTCTATTAGTTGTATCCATATTATCCTTTCTAAAATTTACTCTATGTCTGTGATGTATTTCGCTTTGTTTGGGTTGACTAATAAACCTACACCATATTTTGCCTTCAGTGAATATTGTACTTTACAGTTGGACTGAGAACAAGTACCTAATTTTCAAATTTATTACAAAATATGAGCTAGATTGTAAAATGGATGGGAGTCAATTACAAAATAAACATAATAATATAAATGAATAATTTCACGGTTTAAGATTATAAATTCAAAACTTCCCCACCGAATTCGTTGGAAGGCTACCACCTCTGCAGTCTACCATAATTCCATATTTAGGTGTTTTTGTTGTTGTTTTTTGATGACTGAATTTATGATTGTTTTTGTAATAACTGAATTGATTACTGATTTAATGACTGAATTTATTTAACCCGGGTTACCCATATATAATATATGTCTATTTCAACGAAGGGCGCATCATCCCTTTCAACAAGCGCTATTGTCTGCGAGAGCATCACTCATAGCACGTAACTCAGTAGCTTCAAGGGATCAGCTCCAGTGATTTCCGAAAAAAAACCATTTAGTAAAGAAGACGGTGCGAGCGTCTTTGAACACACGACCTCTTAAGCACACAGCAAACATCATAAATAGTAGTCATTTAAAAATAAGACAACAAACATTAACATATCAGAATAATATCTTGGCCAGAACAAACTCGAAGCTGCAATATACATTTGAAATTATTGTATATCAATATTTCATTCTTTAACCTCTACTTTTGAATCGTTATTGTTTCTAATGAAAGTAATGAAGGAATACCAAAATGTGAAGTTGTATTGACTATATTCTTTTGTACCATTGCCCCTATTATAATATACTTATTATTTATATTTTTGTAACACATCCATAAGTATATATACATTATGAATGTGCTTTTTCGTCTTCCTGACGGACATTAAAGAAAATGAAGTAGCAATCCTTTGAATATCACAGCAACAGACGCTTTTTGTTTGCCTCTTTTTCTGTTTTCTTTCATGTCTTTGAACATTTGTTTATGAATAATGCTGCTTCCGAACGCAGTTTCTGTCTCCAGACATCCCGAGTTTCGGCAGACATTTCACAGATTTTGGGGTCTATGAAGAATCATTTCATTCAGGATTTACAGATGTCTTTATACCTCAGCATTGGTCTACCGCGAACTCACTGCCTTTTAGACAGATCTCCGAACAGTACTTGTTTTAGGATACGGCAGGTGGACATTCTGTGGACGTGACCCAGCTACTGCAATCTGTTTATATATTAAGTGTTTCAGTGGCAGATGGTAGCTGAGTAGCACTTCGATGTTGGTGATTTTCTCGTGCCATTTGATGGTTAAGATGTTGCGGAGACATCTTAGATGAAATATGTTAAGTCTCCTCTGATGTTTCGTGTAGGTAGTCCATGTTTCAGATCCGTAGTATAGTGTATTCTGTACGCATGTTTGATGGTTGTTTGGTTGCTGATCCAGCGGTCCATGGGCTCATGCTCTTTGACCCAATGCCATTAAATGGTATTATATTGCAGGGAAGTCTGTGGATTTTCGTCCCACCCCTGGCCAGAGCCAGAGAATAACTATCGCACCACCAGGAAGGTAGGTTTCAACCTATGCACTGCTCCTAGCCACTGTAGCTAGGATAGTGTTCACTGTGCTCATTCTCCGCCACCAATTGACTACTCGTTATGCCGAACTTCACTGTTGCTCCAGGCATGCAGTCAAATGTTCAAGTCAAAAGGATTGTCATGTCCTGAGTCACTGTCCTCTATGATGGGTCTCAGCCATAGGAAAAAACAGTGCTGTCAGTTTCCTCCTCTCCAGTGCTGCACAGTACATCTCTTGCTCCCTCCCAACCACAGATGCATACATATATTCAGGAAAACATGAAAAACATTTCAACAACAAAATAAAAGCAATTAGATCTGTAAATTTTTATTTGTTTTCAATTTTACCTTATGGTTTTTCCAAGCTCATTTTGACAGTCCGTCAAACATGGTAGCCGCTTTTTTTATACGTGCATTTATTTCATTGTCCAAGGAATGGGTGGATGTAATTGTGGGTCCTAGGTAGCAAACAAAAGTTTTCGCCTTGTTTTATATGAGTTCTGTTTAAAATGATGATTGTTAGCATTTATATTCCTCTCACATTGCCACAGTTTAGTAATGCTTATTGTAATAGAGAACAGCTTGCAAGCCTTTGTAAATTTGGGATTTCAAGGTATATTCTCTGTTTGCTACTAGTGCAGCATCATTGGTAAAGAAAAGTACTCTGTTGAGTTTTTCTGATATAGTCGTCTTGACTCTAAGACACGCTAAGTTGAAGGGTGATCCATCTTAACAGGTGCAGATGAAAACGTCACCAGCTGCATCTGCAAGTGCATCTTTCAAAATCGCTGCGAAGACGACTCAAAATAGAGTCAGGGCTAGAACACACCCCTGCTTTACTTCTGTCTTTAGTGTAAAGCTACCAGATGTATTTCCCTCAAACGAAGCATGTCTTCACGAAATGAATTAACACAGTCTAGCAGATATGGAAAACAAAACCACTATCAGCACACAAAAATGTCGGTTTACTAGCACCGTCCTGAATAAGATACGCTACCAATGTTGTTGTTTTTAGTGTCGGTGGACAACGAGTACAATTTAGAATTTAAGGAACAGTAATCGCAGAGTATACCCCCTATTACTTCCTGTTCACAGTTTTAAAGAATTTTTTTACAGTTTTTATTATTGTGTAATGCCACTGAGTGTATGGAAAGTAATAAAGGACAATATCGACATGTTGGAGCGTTAGATTTGATGAATACACTCAGCCGCAACAAGAATCTACACATTACTTATGAAAGCGCCAGCACGCTGTACTTGTCATCTTGTGTGTATGGAGGACTAGCGTCTACCAAATGAATATATTATGGAGTACTCGGTTTTGGAAAACCAATGGCCATAAAAATATATGTACATATTATGGAGACAGGTCTTCGAAAAGCTGATGAACATAAAAAGCTTTTGAAAGTCCTCAAGAAACATCTTAAAATTGACGTAGACTCTTGGGAGAGCCTCGCTCAGGATAGAACAGCATGGCGTTACAGTCTCAGAACTGAAGCACTAGCAGCGGAATAGACCAGACAAGATACATCAAGACAGAAGCGTGCAAGTAGAAAAGACAAAATATCTCAACGTCCACACTCTACAGATGCCAATCGTGTGGAAGAACTTTTGTGCTCAGAATTGTTAGTCATTTAAAAACACACTTTTAACTT
The DNA here is from genome assembly GCA_034231615.1 of Meghimatium bilineatum. Lineage (NCBI taxonomy): Eukaryota > Metazoa > Mollusca > Gastropoda > Stylommatophora > Philomycidae > Meghimatium > Meghimatium bilineatum. The sequence continues at coordinate 14,264,240 of CM067321.1, forward strand.
TATTGTTTTATTATTTATTATTAGTATTATTATTATTATTTAGGTTGAACTTTGGTCATGGTCAATTACGACGGGCGAACATCAATCAATCAATCATACACTATACCTAACCTTAGATCTCCCCTCCCAGAGTCCTAAAATTTAGCAGCATCCAACAGTTGTTCTGCCGCTGTTCGTGGGATAATTTTTCTAATAATCATAAAATAATTTACTTTATACCATAACTTTCCATCGGCTCCGTACTCACGTCTACTACCACACCCCCCCCCCCAGGAATATTTGCTCTGAACATAGACTCGTGTCGAAGCAGAAACTATTGATAAGATATTTCCTTATCAACAGACATGTTTATGGAAGCAATTACTTGATAACCTTTCTATTATCGTATCATCAATTTACACGTCTGCAATTTACATGACAAGGCTTTATACAAAAATTCAATTTTAAATTATAAGGTGTGAGGGTCTCATCTCTCTGGTTTCCAGCGGTGGCAGAGAATCGATAGTGTGCTTGGTACGAGAACAATGCAAGTGTGAAAATAATGCTTAGATAACTACTGATGTTCTTATTTCTCTTTTGGTGGAAGAAATACAGGGGTGTTAAGATATAAGACACCGCCATAACAGTTTAGGATCATGGCAAGCAGAGCAGAATTGAAATGGTTCTTATCTTTGGGGCAGATTGACGTTCTCTATCATCATTTCTCTAGGTCAGCGATCTGTGCGGTTTCTGTGTGGGGAGTAGGTATCGTTCTTCATATGTGGGAGAAATACATGGTCTTTGATATGTGGGAGAAATACATGGTCTTTCATATGTGGGAGAAATACATGGTCTTTCATATGTGGGAGAAATACATGGTCTTTCATATGTTGGAGGAATATTTGGTCTTTCATATGTGGGAGAAATACATGGTCATTCATATGTTGGAGGAATAGTTGGTCTTTCATATGTGGGAGAAATGCATGGTCTTTCATATGTGGGACTATATGTGGTCCTTCATATGTGGGTGCGATCTTTCATATGTGGGGAGTATGTATCGTCCTTCATATGTGGGAGAAATGCATGGTCTTTCAAATGTGGAATTATGTGTGCTCTTTCATATGTGAGATTATATGTTGTTCCTTATATGATGGATTATATGTGGTCTTACGATCATTCATATGTGGGGCTTATGTAGGGTATCTCATATGAATGGCTTATGTAGCGTCTGTCATATTTGGATATAATGTATGGTGACTCATATGCGGGGAGACTGCATGGTCTCTCATATGTGGATATAATGTATGGTGACTCATATGCGGGGAGACTGCATGGTCTCTCATATGTGGATATAATGTATGGTGACTCATATGCGGGGAGACTGCACGGTCTCTCATATGTGAAGAGATTGTGGTCTCTCATTTGGGGAATCTATATTGTCTCTCATATCTGGGGAGTATGTATGCTCACTCATGTGTTGGACCTAATATTTTAGTAATGTAGTAATGTGTGTAACCTTCAGCAGTGTATTTTGTGGTAATCTGGTCATGCTAGATGATAGAAATTCTTATCTCTTGACATTGTAATGATAATACCTCAGACAGACATTTATATCCAAAAATTGTAATCGAAAAACACGCAGGAGACACACAGATATATAGACAGACAGAAAGACAGATATACATATGAATGATTAGAACGCGAGCCTCGCAATTGTGAAGACTGTTATACCAACTCTTTTCCAATTTTCTTCATTTCCAATTTTGTCTAGTGTAGTAAACATTTCAGCTTTTCTCAAACACTTCATTTCACCTGTAACGATTGTGTTCTGCTGCAAGGATGTTAAAGACCATGGTTGACATTGGTAGCAGAGTGTTGGTATACAATTTGTAGAAATTATCTGTCTTTAGATTGACATCTTGATCTTTAGGTGAAAAAGTAATGGTGAAAGTTGGTAGGTTACTGTGTTTGCTTTCTGGCACCTTCTGTCTATTTCTCTGTCTAGTCTCCCATTTTTGGAAATAAATGTTGCCTAGATATTTAAATTCTTCGGCTTTTTTTCATTTTGGTGTTGTCTATTGTTATATTCATTGATGTTGCAGACTTATTAATTTTCATATCTTCATTTTTGTACTGTAATTTCCATGCTGTACTTCTTAGATGCTAATAGCAATGTATTGAAGTGTTTTTGCAAATATTCTTCACCTTTTTTGTATATTAGACTTCGATCATCGGCAAATATTAGCCCGTCGATTTCATTATTGAATTGATCAGGTTTGCTTACAATGTTTTTCTCTTTTTTGATGTAAACTTGTTTTATTATTCTGTCTTTGCACATGTTGAAAAGTAGAGTTGAAAGCACGCAGCCATATCTTACTCTTCATCTTGCTTCCAAAGGTTCAGTCATTCCATCTGTTGTTCTTACTTAGATTAGCAATTTGTTCCTATAGCGTTTTATATTATCTAACAGCTGTTCTCTGATGCTATAATTTTCTAAGCTTTCCTAGAGAATGTTTTTATCTAGTCTAAATCACAATCGACTGTCTGAAAGCTATCCGGACGTACTGCAGGGGTTTACTCCATTAGTCTACGGCTCTTCCTTGCTAACCCTTCACGCAGCGGAAGAATAGGTAAGACAGAAGCCACAAGTAAGAAACTGTGAGACGAAATGCAGTGACAATACCATAGTAATATTTTTCACAGGTTATATGTTACCAGATTATCTATTATAGATGGACACTCTACAGTCATAAAATATAGCTAAATGGGCATTCTACAGTCACAAAATATAGCTAAATGGGCATTCTACAGTCAAAAAATATAGCTACATGGGCATTCTACAGTCATAAAAGGAGAATAAGCTTGTGAAAAGAGGAGAAATGCAACAGCTCAACTATGGAGATAGCTAGATAGTCAGGGGAAGACCATCTATCGGTGGTCATCCCAGGGCCGAACTGTTCAATGACATTTGTGTCCAGAATGTGACTTAATAGAAATCTATGGACTCATAGTGAAGGACATATCTCTAGCTGGATTTCTAAAATGGATGTAGCAAATGGTCAGCATCATCATGTCATTCACGAAGGTCAAGCACAATACAGTTACATCTACAGCAAATGATGAAATCTGTGCTTCAGAGAATTTGTGCACGAAATGTACAATAACATCTTTAGTTTATTTATATCTAATCTTGAACACTTGTTCCAGTACGAATACTCTTTTTTCCAGCTGTTTGCACCATCCTTGTTCAGCTTTTTGCACCATTCTTGTTCAGCTTTTTGCACCATTCTTGTTCAGCTGTTTGCACCATGAGGGAGCCGCGTTAGCGCAGTGGTTAGCCCACTGGCTTCGCATATGAGTGGTCCTGGGTTCATTCCCCAGCGGAGGCGGAAATGTTTTCAGATCGCAACGGCTCCCAGGTCGACCCTACCTTAAATGGGTACCGGATTAATCCGGGAAGTAAAGACTGCGAGGGAGAGGAGATGGCTATAGCCCTCATTTGCAGAGCTTGTGAAATGTGAGATCGCTAACATCTCACACCCCTAAGACATTAATACATGCTGTGGGTTACTTTACTTTATTTTTGCTACCATTCTTGTTCAGCTGTTTACACCATTCTTGTTCAGCTGTTTGCACTATTCTTGTTCAGCTGTTTGCACTATTCTTGTTCAGCTGTTTGTACCATTCTTGTACAGCTGTTTGTACCATACTTGTTCAGCTAAACGACTGCACCATACTCTGCAACAAAATGTCGAGTAAATCTGCTGAGCTCGATGTACATTGTACTATAGAAATATAGTTTTTCATTGTCGACATATTGACCATGTATATTTGTTTTCAGATTAACTGCAGAGCGACTTTATAGATACTCTATACAATGTCTATCTTTCAAGCATTCTAAAAGAAAAACAAGTTCCATATAATTATGGAGAATGTTTAGCTCATTGTAATGCAAGCCTAAGAAACGACATTTGGGGTTTTAAATAAATATCTGACAACTAACAACTTTCAACTCTGTGGCTATGAGCTTTCCTTAATGTCAAAAAAACACTGTCAGACACAGTCTACTCGAGGGTTAAAGCCTCAGGGATCACAACAAATATACAGACAATATAAAGTGCAGCAATGAAGCGAAAACCCCAATGAGATCACTTGTCTGTGCTCGTTATTTTCTATTGTATCTGACGAGAACTGAGAGCCGTCGATTGCCTCCAAGACAACTGTCAATCCGCCTTAGTCATGCACTTCTACTCCTCGTTCTAGGTCTGAATTGTCTGTCGAGATTACACTGGAATCCTCACAACAAAACTCTCGAGACTTGAAATATGATTAGACTGACAGTGTTCTCGGACAATCAAAAAGTTCATTGTCAGAAAACTGAACTGTCAAAACATTTTGTTCAACCGTCGTGTCTCATAACAACAAGCAATAATGATTCTTAAGTATTGAATCAATAAACTTGACTTTATTTTACTCATAAATCAAGCAAAATTTGCACATAGAATATCGATTAGTACTGATCCCATATCATAAGGTAACAATTATATAAGACAATACGACATGATATCACAACAAAGAACTCCGATCATAATAGGAAAAGGGTTTTTCTCTGCTTAAAAGGACTTTAACCCAATACTTAACAAACAAACAATCACACTGCCTCCTATAGGTAGCAACAAACTATTGCACACCGCTCTTAGTTAGGGTCTGTGAATGAAATCAAGCTTTGAAGAAACAACCCCATTGCACATAGGTAGTACTTGCTAATCGCTGATTATTCCTGGGATCGAAACAACAGTACTTTTACTCACAATGCAACATAGACTCAGTACAGCATGTTCATGACGTCATGACCGGTTATCATTGAAGGTAGGATTAAAGGTTAGAGTCAATGGAGGTATTCGATATGTCAGCAAATTAAAATTATTCAGTCTGATTAATACATCGAACAATTGAATAAAACACGTGTAGATATATATATATATATATATATATATGTCTGTGTGTGTGTGTGTGTGTGTGTGTGTGTGTACGTGACTTTTGCAATCATCAATAAAGAAAAATAAAGCTGAGCAAAATTACAGAATTTTAAACAAAATGTTATAGAAGAATGCTCATAATATCAAAAGAGAGAATAAATAAAGAAGAACTAAAGGAAACACAAATGAAATAAATAAATTATTTGGACATTAACAGATGGGATACATTGTTGAAGACCTTACTTGAAGATCGAACTGAGGGGTTACAAGCAACATGCAGGTAGAGATATACGTGTGGGACTAATAACGATATGAACAGAATACGGTACAGAAGAGTTTACCACCAATGCAAGCGGATGTTGAAGACTCATTGCTGCAAAATTTCGTTGCTGAGACGGCACTATATGATGATGAGACTGCGCTCTCAACTGCGCTACTGTAGCACACTATTTTCTCATAGGAATTAGTAAAACAAACAAATTCACTGCTATTACGACCCTCCCCATTCCATAATATGTATACCATCACAGTAAGACAATGCATGAACTGTACTTTTAATGAAAACTGAATAATTTCAAATTTCCACTTAAGTCCACAACAGTTCATTATTAATTGACTGATTTCATTTTTGTTAGTCTGTTCCATTCATGCCGCAGGTGATTCGCAGAGCAGAGGCTTTGATTCTCCATGTGCTGCGGTCCGCTGCTTGCAGTTTTAGTTCATGTGTTGTCTTGCAACTTATCATTTCCACTTCTTCAGGTATGAAATTTTTTAGGTTTGCTTAACAAGGCTTCCTTGTTTTCTTTTCCCCTCGGGTGTCTTTTTTTGTCATTTGTTTCTGTTTATTCTGTTTCATCTAGTCTTAAAACGTGACCCAGGTATTTCATCTCCGTTTTCTTATGACGTTGTAAACATATTCTTTGTGTGTTTTGTTTCTTAAATTACTATTTGTGACGAAGTCGCTTCATTTTATGTTCATCAGTTTCTGGAGACATTTGTATTCACAGTTGTTTAATTGTTAGTCTGTTGCTTGAGTTGATGTCCAGCTTTCACTTCCATACGTGAATACTGGGACAATACATATTTCATATTCCTTTCGGGATAAAATTCATACTACTCCACTATTACACCGTCATATTACTTCACTTTTTCATCTAGTCATATTACTTCACTATTACACCTAGTCATATTACTTCACTTTTTCATCTAGTCATATTACTTCACTATTACACCTATTCATATTATTTCACTATTACACCTAGTCATATTACTTCACTATTACACCTAGTCATATTACTTCACTTTTTCACATAGTCATATTACTTTACTATTTCACCTAGTCATATTACTTTACTATTACACCTAGTCATATTACTTCACTATTACACCTAGTCATATTACTTCACTATTACACCTAGTCATATTACTTCACTTTTTCACATAGTCATATTACTTTACTATTTCACCTAGTCATATTACTTCACTATTACACCTAGTCATATTACTTCACTATTTCACAGTCATATTACTTTACTATTTCACCTAGTCATATTACTTCACTATTACACCTAGTCATATTACTTCACTATTTCACAGTCATATTACTTTACTATTTCACCAACTCATATTACTTCACTACTACACCTAGTCATATTACGTCACTATTTCACCTAGTCATATTACTTTACTATTTCACCTAGTCATATTACTTTACTATTTCACCTAGTCATATTACTTTACTATTACACCTAGTCATATTACTTCACTATTTCACAGTCATATTACTTTACTATTTCACCAACTCATATTACTTCAATACTACACATAGTCATATTACGTCACTATTTCACCTAGTCATATTACTTTACTATTTCACCTAGTCATATTACTTTACTATTACACCTAGTCATATTACTTCACTATTTCACAGTCATATTACTTTACTATTTCACCAACTCATATTACTTCACTACTACACCTAGTCATATTACGTCACTATTACATCTAGTCATATTACTTCACTATTACACCTAGTCATATTACTTTACTATTTCACCTAGTCATATTATTTCACTATTTCACAGTCATACTACTTCACTATTACACCTAGTCATATTATTTCACTATTACACCTAGTGATATTACTTCAATATTACACCTAATCATATTACTTCACTATTAAATCTAACCATATTACTTCACAATTAAATGTAGTCAATGTAAGGAACATGCACGGCACCATTTGACGGTCTCCTAACGGCGTAGTAGGAATACCTGTCCAATTTGATTTAGTCTATATGAAATATATCATTTTAAAAACCCGATTCCAGTTTTATAAAAACTAAACAGAAGGTAACTTCCAGAAGATTAAGTTCAAAATGTCACATAGACACTGGCGGATTCAATCAATTTTTATCTGGTAAAATAGCAAAAATGAGCACAAACAAATTAATGTCATGTGATTTTTTTTTAAAACGTGGCAGTAGACTAACATGTTTCAAGCACTATTTTTATGATGTGTAAACCTTACAACTGACTTAATCATCACTTGAAATAAACATTTACTATAATGTTGCATTATCGTATTTTAAGCCTAAAATAAATATTTTTAAGAAAAATACATATTTAAATAAATAACATCAATGAGCGCTACATATAATCAATACAGACTTCAAAAGGAACGAGCAAAGGTAGCCTATGGATAATCATCATAAAAATAATTCTAGACACTAAACAAAACTTGAATGGATTTCTGTTCATCGGCGATGTATTAGATATATTTGAAAGATTTTTTGAGCATACGTTTATTTTTATGTTTGTTCGCTTTTACTATTCTGTATTATTTTTTGTCCAATGGTATTATGATCTTTCTTCAATATAAATAATTTGTTTATATAATCAGTTTATTCACAAAATATAAGATACTCCGCATCTCCGTATAATGAGAAATATTTCACATATGCAAAAAGATGTAACGCCTGTTATGAGAACAAATTTTAAATGAAAATGCTGTACGACTATGTGCGAAAATGGGTTTATGAATTTGTGGGCTAACTATCTTCTGCACAATATCACTTTACTATTAACTAAGATAATTCAGCAATAAATCACAGTCAAGAAAATGTTCTGTACCCGATGACACATAGACAATGCTCCTAATTACGCGAGAAAAGTTCACATGCAGTGTAACACATCGCGCGAGATAGACACAGTCGACCCAAGTCTATTCTTTGATAACTACCTTCTCAGAGAATAAAAATCAAGGACATGTATTAGAATGTAGTATCCAATGCATCATATGGCAAGACACGATTCCAGATACCACTGTCCTTGATAGAGGTGGTATCCCCAGCATTGACACGATCCTGATGCAGACACAGATTCGTTAGGCAGGTCATGTGGTGCGTATGCCAGTCCATCGTCTGCCAAAGATACTTCTCTATGGTGAGCTGGAGAAGGGCACACGATCTCAAGGTGGCCATAAGAAGCGCTACAAAGACTCGTTAAAGAACTCACTAAAAGCCTGTGTAATAGACCACGATACATGGGAAGAACTTGTACAAAATAGATCTACATGGCGTTCTAAAATTAATAAGAGCGCATCATCTTGTGAAAAGATGAACAATGCAGCAGCTCAACAGCAGAGAGCGGCTAGAAAGTCACGGATAGACCAAGATCCGTCTACTGTCGTCATTCCATGTCCGAACTGTCCAAGGACATGTACAGCTCGAATAGGGCTCATTAGCCATCTACGAACTCATAATCAAGGACATAACTAAAACTGAATTTTCAAAAGTAGATGTAACAAATGGTCATAATCATTTGTGATGGACGAACGAACAGTATCCAATTGCGCGGAGGCTGATAAACCGTCACGACGTAGACTCGATCCATAAGTGTCGTCTGTCGACCAATGTAAAAGCTTTACCGAATAACTTGGGGGTCTTTGTTACTTCAAATATGTTATGGTAGAACGTCCTGATATGATCTAGTTGGACTTTGTTGGCCACTAGGTGAAAGGGCCGCGCTTCTCCGAAAGAGAGGTAAACTCATAAATACCTACCGAATACGGTAGCTCACTTGAATTAACAACATGCAGACAGTGGAAGTGCTAGGCCTATCTCTCGAAAGTTAGCATGTAGCACTACGTACTTTACACACTGTGTGAAAATCAGACGAAATTGCCGTGACAAATAACTGAGAGCGAACAATGAGAAAGAAGACGAAGAAGAAATAATGGAAGAAGAAGAAGGGGGCCAAGAAGATAAGGAAGAAAAAAATAAAAATAAGTAGGTAATAATTAGAAGTGAAAAAGAAGAGGACTTAGAAGAAGTGAAATAGGGAATAATAAGAAAAAGGAGAGGACGAAGAAGGGCAGGAGGAATAAAAGTAGAACAAAAATGAGGAGGAATGAGAAAAGGACAATAAAGGAAAAAGAAAAATAGGAAGGAGAAGGAGAACAAAAGGAAGAAGAAGACGGAAAACAGAGGAATAAGAAGAGACGGAGATATAAAAGGAACAAGAAGAAGATTAAGATGAAGCAGAGAAAGAATAAAAGGAAAAATAAGAAGCGGCGTATGAATAAAATGAAATAGAAGAAGAATAAGAGGAGGAATTAAAAAGAAAAAACGAAGAATTCAAGAAAGAAGTAGAATATGAAGAAGAAGACGTGGAGGAATAAGAGGAAAATAAGAAGAGGAAGAAGAAGAAAAGGGAGAAGAAAAGAAAGAAGAAAATGAAGAAAGGAATAAAAATAGGAGGAATAAAAAGAACAAAAGAAAGAATAAAAGTTAATAAGAAGACGAAAAATAAATAAGGAATAAAACGAAGAATTTAAAGTCGGGGAAGGAGAGGAAGAAGGGTAAGAAGAAAAAGGAAATGAATAAGAAGAAGAGAGGGCAAGGCAAAAAAAAAGAGTAATATAGGAAATAAGAGGATAAATAAGAAGAAAATAAAGAGGAAGAAGAAGAGGAAGGAAAGAAGAGGAGGAAGAGGAAGATGAAAACATAATGACTTTACAAAATATATTTCTGGTCGTCATTATCTGAAGTCTTTACATTGGTGGTAATTGAGCTTTTTCCTGAACCAGCAGATCTTGAGTTCCTGAGGAGCACATGAATTATATGTGGATATTTCACAGACGAAATCATTTGTGATGTTGGTGCATTAGTTCAAATCCGGTGCCTGATTCTATTAGGTTTAAGCTTTGTCATATATCCGCAGCAGAAAAAAAGTTTTCAGTCTCTCGATAAAGCAGTTGTTATATCAAAATTTCAGTCATTATTTCCAAGTAGTGTTGTTTTTGTTGTATCAACTTTTCAGTCATTATTTCCATGCAGTTTTGTTTTTGTTGTATCAACTTTTCAGTCATTATTTCCATGCAATGTTGTTTTTCTATATCAACTTTTCCGTCATTATTTCCAGGCAGCGTTTTTTTTTAATTGTATCAACTTTTCAGTCATTATTTCCAGGCGGTGTTATTTTTGTTGTATCAACATTTCAGTCATTATTTCCATGCAATGTTGTTTTTCTATATCAACTTTTCAGTCATTATTTCCAGGCAGTGTTGTTTTTGTTGTATCAACTTTTCAGTCATTATTTCCAGGCAGTGTTGTGTTTGTTGTATCAACTTTAAATGCATTATTTCCAGGCAGTGTTGTTTTTGTTGTATCAACTTTTCAGTCATTATTTCCAGGCAGTGTTGTATTTGTTATATCAACTTTTCAGTCATTATTTCCATACATAACTGTTTATGGAATTTTCTTATTCTTCTATGTGCTTTCTTTTACTCCAACAAATTAGTAGAATGTAGTACAGATAACGGAATGTATTGTGTCGTGCGTGGTTTACTGTGTGACTTATATATATATATGCGTGTGCGTGTGAATGTATGCGTGTGTGTGTGCGTTTGTTTATGTGTTTGTCTGTGTGTGTAACGTTATTCCCGACGTATCCAACATCACTACTACTTCTATTTCATTTTAACCCACTGTGTTATAGGACAAGAAACTACACACACACCCCTCCCCTGTAAAAAAAATATCCTACCATTTCACCTCTAACTGCATTAATATATCTCCACCATGTTGGTATTCTTCGCCTCTATACGGGCGCCTGCAGGAGAGGAAGAAAAAGTATTTCAAACCAGTCTCAAAAGTCATAGATAATTTATGACAGTGTACCTGTTTCACAACAAATGTACTTTGTTTTAACGAAGCGGTAACACCACCTGCCGATAGTAACACTCATAGCACGCAACTCCGTAACTTCAATCGATACTCCACAGTGAACTACACACAAAAATCCGTGCTATGAGCAAGATGTCGCAAGCGTATATTGAATCCTCATCCGCCTGAGCACAACAAGAACGACTATACCAAATCTTATATTACACTGTGTAGGTTTTTCTTATATATATATATATATATATATATATATATATATATATATATATATATATATATATATATATATATATATATAAACAAACTAATTCGACTGATACCTTGGTCACTTTTGAATTCACATTAATTTTAACAGTTGCTTCCCTTTAAAGCTAGATGGTTTTTTTCTGTGGATTTTTGAAACTGTCAAGGTGATACATGGTTTATATGATCCTCAGAAGCGAAATCTCACAAATTGATCATGATCCATGAAGAATTCCCTGAATATTCGTTGATATTTACGGATGGAGCAGCTACAATCGCAATCAGAAATTAAGTGGCTTGTTTCTTCACACAGTGGAAACTCTTCATAACAACTTGGTCACTACCGACAAAATATGTATGTAATAACAGAAAATCGCTATATACCGTACAAACAAACAAAAAATATAATTGTGATTTTGTAACTTGTTGTTGTACATGAACATTTGTTATAAAAGAATGCGCTACAGCGGGATCCACTGTAACATATCCTAATCATTGCCTGAAATAAACTTCATCCATACATGAGTTATGCTCCAACTATAATAATTTTTTATAACAATATATATATATAATTATATATATATATATATATATATATATATATATATATATATATATATATATATATATATATATATATATATATATATATATATATATATATATATATATATATAATCTAAGGCAGCTCACACAGTTTTAGAAGATTGCATGAAATAGTTTTCGAGAAAATTGCACTGGACAGGGGTCTTAATTTCGAAACACGTTATATCTTACTACCATTGCATACATACTAGTAACATGCGTCAGGCAAGGTTGTGTACTATCACCACTTTAGTTCGTAATATACGTGGACAGGATAACTAAAGATGCAGATCCAAGTAACGAATCCACTACTGCAGAGAAACCAAATAAATAGCACAGCTCACAAAGCAAACTGATATTTGCTGATTATCATAGTTTAATATGTGACTCTGAAGATGTATTATAGTGGCACACACGC